>CM047877.1:21120306-21580845 GCA_026212405.1 Petrea volubilis
CAAAAACTTTAGTATACATATATGTTAGTTTTGCCAAACATTATTTATTGAATATAATTAATAAATACAATCAAATTACAAATAATTGAACATACAAACTGGTGGGATATGAGATACCATCCACTTGGGTATATACCCGACTGGTGTATACACCGCTGGATTGAACGTGGTGATATTACAATTCCACCTTTTGACATTATAATGTTTAGATCCAACAACTAATACACCATTCGAGTATATAACAAAGTGGGTGGCATCTCATGTCCTTAAACGGATATGTATTTAGAAATGATATTAAACAGATTGAAATATCTAATTAAGATATCCGTATCCATTTATAATTGACTATCCATAATCATATATAAATAATATTCATTTTAAACAGATACAAATATTTTGCTCTATAAACAAATATAGATACGAACAGTAATTAAATTTTCGATTATTCATTTACTGTCTTACAAATAGATGTTGTGATGGGCGATGTACGTAAAATAAAATAAAATAAAATAAAAATAATAATAATCTTATGTGCTCGCAGTTGTGTTAGTTCATGCCAAGTGTCCTTGGACAACCGGGGTCTAACTCACTTCATTCAATGATTAAATTCAGGTCAATGGGTGGCGGGAATCAACAGAGCGTAACATTTGTTATTGATTTTTAAAGTTAGACAACACATAAAACTCTTTAAATAATTCTTCATTGGACTTGAGTGAATCCAAAAGCCATTCTTCAATTTTCCTTTTTTTTTTTTGCTTGTCGCGTATAACATTTACATAATTTTGTGAAAAATACATACAGTTTGAATAGTCTGATAATAATTTGGATAGTGACGAATAACAATGCAAATTTGATAGCGATATTGACAATAATGAAAATCACTCATTACAATAACAAGAATTGATTAAACCATAATGACATAACAGTGGTTAACAACCAATAAATAAAATTTAGTGTGGAACCCAACTAAAAACCCCCACGTCTCAAATCACTTGCAACTCACTTAACAATCATCAAAGACGCCTACTTTCCATCTCAATTTTCTCACAATGGACCCCTAAGTCGCCATCCCATTTGGTGGCCCATTTACATCCCAACCCCAAACTCCATATAAATTACAAATTCACCCCAAAACTTTCCATTCTTTCCATAAAATTACCATTCATACATCTTCCCTCTCCCCGCCTTCCCGGTTTTCTTATCCCCCCCTCCTATCATTTATTTCCTTATAATCCCATTAATTACATTTCATCTCCTGGAATTTAAACCTTTTGTCCTTCATTAAGTTTTAACCAAATTGAATTGAATTTATTTCTTCTGTTGGTCAGCCAAGAATCCAGTGAATTCCTTACCTTCCATATAAACTGCTGTATATATCAACAATCCAACAAGGAATCTGCAAAAAAAATTTAAGCTACATTTCCATAATCTGATTTACCTTATTGCTAAATCGCATGAAAATTCAGGAAATCTCCTCTTGACTTCTTCTATATATATCTCGCTGCCGGAGCGTGATTTTTCAGAAGCTGAGTAGAAATCATGAATGCGTTCGCAATGAAGGCTGCATTGATCTTGTTGACGCTGCTAACGTGCGCGCCGTCGTGCATTTACTCTCATCAGCCGCCGGAGCAGCAGCGGCGCCTGGTGAACATGACTCTCGTTCGAAACGCTTCGGCGATCGGAGCATGTAAGTAATTAATCGGCCATTAATTCCGATTTATTGAGCTGTTATGTCTTCAGATTTGTGACTACTTTTATAATTTTTCTGAGAGAAAAAAAAATCGAAAATTTGTTTTTGGTAGATTGCTTGGACGGGAGCTTGCCGGCATATCACTGGGACAGAGGATTCGGTGCAGGGGCACGCAACTGGCTTTTGCAGTTCGAGGTAATTTCATGGTTTTTGTGGGGACAAAAAGGGAAAAAGACTCTGCGTGCAGAAAACATGCACGCAAAGGGGGTCACCTTTTTGGGGGTAAAATGTTTAAATCTTTGTGCGTTTGGAATAAATGCGCTTTCCGTGATTTTGTCCCATAGATGCTATGCCATGTCAGACCTCGGCAGCCTCCCCCGTGCTTTATACTATTTAATTTTGTCTAGCCTTTGTTGTTCTGGATTTTGCTTATGTCCTTTGGAAAATTTATTTCATGGTGATGGTAAATAAAATATCAAATAATGAGAATCAAATATCACAAGTTAGATTATTTTAGATTGAATTCACATTAGGTTGCTGAAAATTTTAAAAATCATGACATTAATATCAAAAACAAAAAAATTGAGATATGGCTTGATCGAACCCAACAAATTATATGATAAGTGTATTGTACTTGTCAAGTGATTTACCACTCTCCATAAATTATCCATCAATCACAAGATTGGTTTAAGTGGGCCGAGTCTTTGTCAAAATTATTCGGGATAGAATTTTGCATTTCAAAATAATATTTTATTTATTATTTTGTAATTCACCTTCATGTCGTATGTATAAAATTATAACTTTAATTACACACTTGATTAGAGATCTTTGCATTTGTTGTATATTTATACATTGAAATAAAAGATGAAATACGATTTAAAATAGAGGATTCTTACATTGAATTTCCTCATTAATATCTTCATTTTTTTTCTGGTTATCAAACCAAGCTTCGTTGTTAACCATCTTAATATGATTTTTAGAACATATCGTTGCCAAAAATTATTGAATGATTTGAATCCCTTGTCTCTATCTAGCAAGTGGCCTTTACAACCTAATATAGTACCGTGGTATACTAATTATTGTGATACATATATGTATACATATTTAGTGGTATACTGTTAGTTTGGCTCGACTCAAGAACCTATCCTTGTCGATTACTGATCTTCTTCAGTGATCTTATCTGATTCGGATCAATTATTTCTTTTAAAGAAAAAGTTCGGCGTTAAGTTTTCCTGCAATTGGGAATTTTGTTTTTGGAAAAGTGGGTTTCTCAATTTAAATGTCCATAGGTTGTTGTTCATCCTAACGTGATTGCGGCTAAGGCTTGTTTTCTTTTGGTGGCTGTCACATCTTTTGGGGCCTCCCCCAGCTAGCAGTAGTAATACATCTAATCAATCCTATCTTCAACTGCAGTCAAAACTTAGGGTCTTATCGTCAATATTTTTTTCTTAGGGAACCAGTCAATTAACTGTTCCACAAACAATGAGGAAACGACTCTCAAATAAATTCAAGAAAAAATTGATTTCAAAGTATATAAATATATATATATATATATTTTTTGATGAGTAAGTATATAAAATTTATGTATAGGCAGAGTTCGCTCTAGTATTTTTATTAATAAAGTTTTGAAATCTTAATTTTGTTGTGAGAGGAAAATCTAACTTCGTTTATAAGATTGTAATGAGGTTATCGTGATTTTTTAGGTAAGTTTCCATTTGAAAATGTATTTCTCAAAATGTTTTCAAATATGGAATTTTGAAAGAGTAGGAAAAAAAATGTGTATTTTCAGAGTATTACATTTAAAATAGTGATTAAGGGACAATTATTTCACAGTGAGAGTATTTTTCTAATTTAGTAGAAAAAGTAATTCATAACAGATGGAATATTTATCACGGACCTTTGGGTTTCAAAAAAATAATAATAAGATGAATGGTGTTTTATTTGATATGTCTTGTACAGCACGTGCCTAGGCAATTAAGCGATTCTAGTTATTTATGACACTTTTAAATGATTGAACGACATAACATGTTTTTCGAGAAAGTAAGTTTGTTTGATTCAGAGCTCTAATGATAAATGGTTGAGTACAACTTAATTAATTTACTTTTAACCAACATTATTAGTTCAGGGTGGTGGGTGGTGCAATGACGTCAAATCTTGCTTGGAGAGAGCTCCAACTCGCCGTGGATCGACTCGTTACATGAGCAAGGTTGAGGACTTCAATGGAATTTTAAGCAACAATCCATCATTAAACCCTGGTATATTTCTCTTATACTTATCGTATAATTAATAAAATATTAATTATTTTTAATGTCAATCAAATACCACATTTGATTTATAATATTTCAAGCAATTTTTACCTTATGAATTAATCTTTTAATTCGAATTAAGTTCAAACCCATATTATTTTGGGTAAATTACTTTAAGCACTCCAATTTTTGGAGTGTTTTGTATTTTGGTACTCAATTTTTATAAATGTGCGTTTTGGTATCTAATCTTTATTATTTATGCACTGATGATATTTTTTTACTATTTTGGTGGAATATTTGTGGAATATTCGGGCATATGCTGGGAATATTAACCCTCCGTTTGGTTCTAGGATTTTGGTAAGGAAAATAGGATGAAATTTTTTTTCTTTACTTCAAATGATAGTACTTTGTGCTTTTATTTTTTATCCTTTCTATTTTCCTCCCACTTTTCCTCACCAAAATCCTTGTTCCAAACATAGCCTAAGGCATATTCTACCGGACTAATGTAAAAAATATTATCAACGTATAAATGATAAAAATTAAATACCAAAATACATATTTATAAAAATTGAGTATTAAAATATAAAATATTCTAAAAATTGGGGTGTTTTAACGTAATTTACGCTAATATTTTTATGCTCCAAAGGTGTATTTTTTTCGTACTAGTAGTTTGCACTGCACATTGTATGATTGATTTAGGCTGGAGTCCTATTAGAAATTCCCGCCCCTCACATTATCTGTCTGTCACATGTGGTCCTCTTTTTTGACTTTATAACGTGAAATTAATAGGTAAGTGGGATATAGAATACAGACAGCTGCCCACTGCCTAATTTCATTGTAGCAATTTTGGAAGGGCCATGCATTGCTGCCTATGCTATTAATATAAGGGCTTGCGAGGAAAGGGACTTTTTTCAAAATTGACCAGAAAAGGTGGAATGTTGAACATTATGACCCAAAAAAAATTATGGAGTAAAATTTAACCTAAGTCGCAGAAGTGGGAGGTGAGTTTCCCAAAACTCGCCAGTCAACCAGGCGTCTTAAATAAAAAATTAATAAAAAAATAAATTATTGACGGCGGGTTTTGTTTTCGAAAAAAAAAAAGATAAATTCTAAAGTCGCCACTGCATTAGGCGATTTCGAATAAATTTTTTTTTATAAAAAAAATCGCCTTTAATCGCCACTGCATTAGGCAATTTTGAATAATTTTTTTTTTTAAAATTGCCTTTAACGTAGGCGAGTTAAAATTCTGATAAAAAAAAAATACATTTACTGAACTCGCCTGCAGTGCAGGCGAGTTCAATTTGTGAAAAAAATATCATTTCTTGAACTCGCCCTCAGCCCGGGCGAGTTCACTTATTGAAAAAAAAATATATATATATATATATATTTATTGAACGCGCCGTATGCCCAAGCGTGTTAAATAAAAAATTAATAAAAAAAATAATTCAAAAGTCGCCATTGCATTAGGCGATTTTGAATAATTTTTTTTTAAAATTGCCCTTAGCGTAGGCGAGTTCATATTCCGGTCAATTTGTGAAAAATTTTAATTACTTAAAGGTGATTTTATTTTAAAACAAATTGAGCAAAAGGGGGATATTTTTTTTAAAACAATTCGCCTTGATGGAAGGCGATTTTTTAAACTAATGAAAGGCGATTTTTTAAAACAAATTCGCCTTAATCAAAGGCGATTTTTTAAAACAAATTTAATTACCGCTTTTTTTCCTTTTTTTTTTTTTGGCAAAATCCGCTTTTTTTCCTTTTTTTTTTCGGCAAAATCGTTAACAAAGTGGGCATGTTATTTTTTAATATTTGTTTGGTTAATCTAACTTTATAATTTGAATTTGTTAACATCTTACAAAAATTATAATAGACTTTCACAAATTATAATCAAATTACAATATCAAATTATACATCTTACAAAAACTATAATATCCAATATTTTAATACACAAATTTCTTAAACATCTTACATTACATATTTTTTTCATATTTTCAAAAAAAAATCTACTACAAAATCCATACTACAAAATAAAACAAAATTCATATATATTATAAATTTTTACAATATTTTACCAATACACTTTTAACTATAAAAAAAAATTGTTAAAACATAAAAAAAAATCTCAGGCCGAAATCGCAAAATAAAAATTTTGGCTTAATTTTTTTTTTTAATTACACAAAATCGCCATGATGTGAGGCGATTTTTTATAGAAATCCGCCACAAGAGGTGGCGAATTTCTTTTAACAATCCGCCACAACAAGTGGCGAGTTATCAAATCATAATTATCTCATTTTTAATTATGTTTTAATTATGTCATAATTATCAAGTAAATCATAATTATGTTTCAAATTTCGCCACTGTTTGTGGCGATTTCTTTGATGTGTTTTTCAAACAATCCGCCACACAAGGTGGCGAATTTTGAAGGCAATTTCTTTTAAAAATCAAATTCCCCTTTATTTTTAATTTTCGATTTTGGCGAGAAGAAATTTCGATTTTTTAATTTTTTTTTCCTCCACTTAACTCGCCGAAGCCTGTGGCGATTTTTAGTATATTGTATTTTTTTTTTCACTTTACTCGCCAAGGATTGTGGCGATTTTAGTATTTTTAATTTTTTTTGCCCACTAAATCGCCCAAGCCTGTGGCGATTTTTGACCTTTTTTAATTATTTTTTTTGGACTAATTCGCCCTACTAGTTGGCGATTTTATTTGTTTTAATTTTTGTTTTCCGGGAAAGAACTCGCCTTGATTGTTGGCGAGTTCTATTGTTATTTTATTATTATTTTTTAACAATGCGATTAAATATTACATAAATTTATAAATATTCATATTTTATTTAACTCGCCATCCGTCAAAGGCGAGATTAAAAAAAGTCGCCATTTTCCCTGACGATTTGGGTTACTTTTTCCAACTTGCTTTTTTTTGGGTCACAATGTTAAACATTCCACCTTTTCCGGTCATTTTTAAAAAAAGTCCCGAGGAAAGAGACCAGAAAACAATGATCAGCCGGGTCAATTTCTGGTTGACCCCGATGTTAAAGCTCCTTCATTTTTTTACTGAGAAACAAATATAGTAGTAGTTGTCAGTTACCCTTTTGTTAACTCCTTTATATTCGCGGACAACTGTATTAAATGTTGCTCCAAAAATATCAAAAAAGAAAAGACGTCACTGCTTTTTTAAATGCGGGCACCTACTCCTTTAGGAGACATGACTTGCTAATTACGGACTCATCTGCAGTAGATCCTTATGTATTTTTGAACAAGCATTCAATACACCATCAAATTTTCTTTATTTTATTTATTTATTTTTTAAGTACTATTGACCTTTGGACATAGAATAATTGTAACCTACAAAACAAGTGCTCCCTATTTATTTTATGGTTTGCAATTAATAGATGTGATATGTATGATCATGTAATGAGTGCATCAAAAGACAGAGCTTGTTATTATGTTCATATTTCTCTGATAAATGTGTATGATCATACTGTGGAGCAGAAGCAAATTAGTATTGGCTTTATATGCTTGTTAACTAACTGGAAGTAGCATGTTAATAAACATTGCGAGAAATGTGCTTTGTCTGCATGTTTTGAAGAGCAGAGAAATTAATTTTCCAGCAATTTTAATCTAATAAACTAAAACGCACAGATTTTTACAACTGGAACCGTGTAAAGCTAAGATACTGTGATGGTGCCTCATTCGCTGGCGATTCTATCTATCAGAACGGAGTAAGTCAATCACATGTTTTCCTTGGTAAAACTGAAGCGGCATCCTGTAAATAAGATACTGCATATATGTCCTGAATTTGTTTAGTATGTATTTATCGAGTTACTCCATTGAACTTAGAGATGCTTGTGGTATTGTGATTAATCTTTCTATGTGAACTTGCCATTTTTTCCTTACAAAAGCTTTGTTTGGTTTGTAGCTAAATTAGGTTGTGCTTACTTTTCACTCAAAAAATTTTCATTTTGACATAAACCACAGACATCAGTACTCTATTTCAGAGGGCAAAGAATTTGGGAAGCAATTATTCGTGATCTTCTCCCAAAGGGCTTGGGCCAAGCAGAGAAGGTAATGATGGTGTCAAGAAATTTACTGATCTTGCAAATTGTTTCATTTTCAGTTTAGCATTCATTTCTAGGTGCTCTTATGCATGATAATATATATTTTGTAATAATATATCCACTGCTACAAGTGTAATGCTATGAAACAACCGGAGCTGATTGGTGTTATTTTATTCAGTTTTCTACTTGTTTATAATTTTTTGGTAAAATGGTCTTACTTGCCATGCCATAATGGAGTGGTAGTTAAAAATACTGTGGAACAATTTAGATCCAGTGATTTCATAATTTGACTTGATTATGGACAAGAGAGGTCTCTTATATGATACTTTGATCATCCACTCAACTCTGGAAATGACTTTGGCAGCATGTGATGCTGATAACTTGAAAGTTCACATACGTTTTGCGTTTACCTTGAGAAAAGTATAAGCAATCTTCCTAAGATTGGCAGCCCTGAACCCACCTCTTCCTGGTCCTCTAAGCATAATATGTTTCCTCGTTCGTGACTCTCAGGCTATGCTTTCTGGTTGCTCTGCTGGGGGTTTGGCTACCTTCCTTCATTGTGACAATTTCACCAGCCATTTGCCAAAAAATGCTACGGTAAAATGTTTGAGCGACGCTGGATTCTTTCTAGATGCGTAAGTTCTTTACCCTGCAAACAAAGTTTTCTACATTGGTCATCTGTAGTCGTTTCATTATAATTTATTGCTGTAATTTGGGATCCTTGCAGAAGCGACATAACTATGAACCACAGCATGAGATACTTCTACAAAAGCGTAGTTACTCTACAGGTGTGCCCCCACCATATATAAGAATTCTGGAATCTGGTTGATATAAGATAAACAGCTTTTAGGGCTTGTGTTCTGCTATGCACTGATGACTTTGAGAACTTTCTTGACAGGGTGTGGAAAAGAATCTGAATAAAAACTGTACTAAGTCGCCTGATCCTGAACGAGTATGTTATACTTTTCAGTGTTTCATCAGCTATAAATAACAGAAATGAACTATCAGAGAACTATAATTCTCTTTCTCTCGTTTCTTCTTGCAGTGCTTCTTCCCGCAGTATTCATTACCATATATTTCAACACCCTTTTTCATCTTGAACACTGCATATGATGTGTACCAAGTAAGAATATTTTCTCAATGATCTTTAATCGAGAAGTTAAACAAATATACATGACCCTTGCGGTTCTTATGCAACTGTAGTTAAACTATAGATCTCTGTATTCTCAGTTTCATCACATATTGGTGCCTCCTTCTGCTGATCCTCATGGGCATTGGAATCACTGTAAGCTAAAACCTGCTGCTTGTGATGCAGCCCAGATAAATACTTTGCAAGGTTTCTCTCTTCTTGAGTTTTTGTGTGTGTGTGTTCCTGAGTTGAATTTCATGCTAATGTTTATTTCAACAATAAATTAAGAACTTTCTTGCTTTTACACTTCGAAAATCTCAGGATTCAGGAGATACATGCTTCAAACGTTGCAGCCTTTCTTAGCTAACTCAACCACGGGAGGGATGTATATAAATTCTTGTTTTGCCCATTGCCAAAGTGAATCCCAAGACACTTGGCTTGCGTCTGACTCTCCCAGAGTCAACAATAAGGTCGGTCTACTGATCCTTTGTGATTTTGAGTTTGCTTCACTTAACTGGTTTTTCAAATTTCTACCAGCCGTGCATTCTGTGGCTAACTTATTAGAAAGTGAAGGTATCTTCACCAACTTGAGAAAATTCTCTCAGGTTGCTAGAGTATCAAGGGCTCTTTATCTAGTGACCAATACACAATCTCATACTTGTTGAGCATCGTAAGGTCTAACCGAATATTTACTTGACCGTTTTCCAGACCATATCAAGAGCGGTTGGTGATTGGTACTTCAGTAGAGGCAGAACCAAGGAGATTGACTGTCCATATCCTTGCGATAATACTTGCCATAACCTTATATAGGCTGACAAATAGATTGAGGTACACCTATCTTAATTCTTGCACAACCAAGATTGAACTAAAACGTGTAATATGCTAATGAAGCAACTGGGACATGATGATTTTCTTGATATCAAACATATTTTACATATATAGCATGTGTTTCAGGTTCTTGAAAAATTATAACAGTTAAAGGCAGCATAAAAGGATATTCTTTTGAGGTTTTCACTTCATCAACGATGCAGCTGAAGCTTCTGGGACAAAAATAAAGGGTCCCCAATATGATATAGAAACACATTCAAAATTTAGGCCATTTTTAGGACACAGTTCTACAGTTCAATTTGTACTTTAGATTAATGTTGCCATACTGATTGTGATTTTGCAACAAATGTAGATGCACCGTTCGAAATTTTAGACATGTACTCATATATATGTGTCTGGATGTATTATTTCAGAGTGAAAAGGATGTCATATTTACACAAGGGCGTTAATATAAATGTACATCAAGCTTTCAGACCCTATATATCTTACATATGAAAATATTTTTAATCATATTCGTGCATGAGTGAGATCAAACAAGAATTCCTCCACTTAGGATGTGCCAATAACTATTGCAATAATTGGACTAGGCGGAGATTTAACCTAAAGTGTTCAATTGCATTCTACATTTTCACCAATTTTAGCTGTTACATTGAATATAAAAAAAGATATCCTGAGAAAAATGTAAATTCACCAAAACAAATATTTTATTATGTGAAAAAAAACGTAAAAAAAAATTTCAACTTATCAACCACCAATTAACAATTAACCAAATATGGTGGGAAAACGATTGTCTACAGTTTTGGATCCTCATGTTAAGTAGACGTTATTGACGAGCATGGTTACGTTTGAGACTACAAAGATTAGTGACATCTTAAGCCCATAGACACCAACGCTTAAAAGTCCCACATACACCAGGAACTTAATTGGCCCATAGCAACTACAACCAGTTATGGGCCGCGTCTATTGGAAGGAAAATGATATAGTTCACCCTCATGAGATTTTGAGTTCGAATCTCTCCGATAAATAAGAATTATATTGGTTTCGTGTATGCGAGTTTGATTATATTTTCTCTCTTTGTAACTTATTAGTTATTATTGGTGATATTTCGAACTTACGAGTTACGATCCCTTGCCCCTAAGGAAATGTTGAATTTACAATTTAGGAGTTTTCAATATCTAAGTAAAAATCAATCCCAAAAATTTAGATCTTCATTCTAAAATTAGATATAGTATTTGAGAGTTAATTTTGTTTACTTTTTTATTTCCAAAATAACCAAACCCTTGAAACTTTGGAAGTAGAATAAATCGTTGGTGGATGTGGCCAAATATAGATATTATCTCTCCTAAGTCCTACATTGTCCTTAAATCTAGTTCCATAAATTTTCAGACAATAAGTGTTTTTTGTTTTTTTGATACATTAAGTATAATTAAGTTATGAGTAGCATTGTGCCGTCTCCATATTGTTGGTGGATGTGGCCAAATATAGATATTATCTCTTGTTTTTTTTAAAACTATATTATCATTCCTAATTATCTGCGTATTCTTCTAACTCCCTTTAGTACACACGACATGCCAAGTCCGATGCTTATGGGATATTAGATTAATTAGGGAATAGGGCACCACATTACCGGTCCCGATTTTCTGCTAAAAAATAGTGTTACATCTCCTCTTACACTCATTAATACACGCCACGTATATTGGTGAGCAGTTGAAATAAGGAAAGAGAATCTTCAAAAAATTTCCTATTTATCTCAACCGCTAACGAATACACATGGCGTGTTTTGATGAGTGTAGGAGGAGATGTAACACTATTTTGTAGCAGAGGATCCGAACTGATACATTACGGTAAGGCATTTAATTTCACCATGCATCTTCACATAATATGGTATTATTATTTTTCAATAAAATTGTACATACCATAATAATAATAGCTGACATAATTTCGATGAACTTAGAGACAAACAATCCATACCCTCTATAAAAACAAAGGATGTCTACAAAGCCAGCAACATCCAATCTACCCACTATTCACCTCAATATTTTACTAATATCTTGTTTATAATTTTCAAAAGCTACAATAGAGAGAATTTATGCTTTGATACTCGTCTTTACTTGCATGCTGAGTGTGTATCCAGATAACAAAAACAATCACATCTATAGAGTTATTATAAATTTTAGCATCTGGGCTAAACTAAAAATATAATAGTACAACATTATTATTTTATATATGATGCAATTTCATATAAATTTAAACAATGTAGGCGGCTACGCTTACCAATCCCCTTACTAATAGTCTATCTGAGTTTTATTTCTTGCTATAATTGCTTCTTAGTTCAAGGTGCTCATGCAATAGGAATCAACTACGGACTACTAGGGGACAATCTTCCATCTCTTGCAGATACAATTGTAGAACTACAACAAAAAAATGTCAACAAGATTTGACTTTTCGAACCTGCTAGTGATGTCCTTGTAGTCCTACATGGTTCTAGGATATCAGTGATTGTTGGCACACAAAATGACGATCTACGATTGTTCGCCTTAAACATATCCGCCATCGGGTCATGGGTGTAGACCTAGGGATGACAATGGATCCGGGTTAGACCCTAATCTGGACCAGAATTCATCCTTAATGGGATGGATTTTAAAATTTCTAATTGGGTTCGGGACGGGTTCCGGGTTTTCATTTTAAAATCCGAACCTGCCTCGTTAGTAATTAATATATATTTTATTTATTATTTTATGTAAATTTATAAAATATACATCTATATTTCATATATAAAAGTATATATATTATATAAATAATTACTTTAAAAAATAACTATGATACTCTTGGATATAAAAATAATTATATAACATTAATAATTAAGTTATGATTTCAAAATATGTGCAAATAAATATGTGATAACGATGTTTAATTTTTAAAAATTAAAATATGTTCATAAAAATTTATAAATAATTAGTATTTTGACAGTACCATTATTTTTTTCATGTTTATAAAATTGTAATAATATCAATTTTCTTAAAAAATATTTTTCAACCTCGTACCCTCCTTCTGAGGGGTCCTTCTTAAACGATGTGGTGCCTATTATGCTGGAAATAACTAAATTCTTTGCATCCACGTATAGCCCTCTTCTTGTCAATGTGTATCCTTATTTGGCGCGCATAGGGGACCCCGCTCAATGTCGAGTTGGAGTATGCGCTTTTGGAGGAAAATGCTATTGTTGTTCCTAATGAGTCACTTTCCTATGGAAACCTTTTTGGCGCTATGTTGGATGTAGTCTATGTTGCACTTGAAAAGGTTGGCGGATCAAATGTTGAGATTATCGTGACAGGAACGGGATTGCCATCCGATGGAGGGCGAGGTGCGACTATAGAGAATGCTCAAACATACATCAATAATATAATTCAACATGTATCGTCGGGGAAAGGAGATTGATACTTACATATTTGCTTTGTTTAATGAAAATTTGAAGCCTAAAGGGGTTGAACAGCATTGGGGTCTATATTATCCCAGTCTTACAAAAGTTTATCATGCAAATCTTTGAGTAGAATTAAGTGATGCTTTTACTTAAGATTTTGTTAGAAATAGGATATTTAAATAGTTTGTATACAGTGACAAGAGTAATTTTTGTCTTTACAAGTTCAACGAAGGATCATTAGTTAAATGATGAAAACTATTACAAAGGATACAAGAGATAGATTATATATAAATATATATATATATATATATATATCAGTTTATGTTGAAATACTTGAGTCCTATTTTATTTTGATGACCAATTTCTCTATATATTGTATGTCATCTTCGACAACAAAGAACTTTGCATTCTTGTTTTTTTTCTAGAAAATAAAGAAGATATTTTGATGACTAATTTCTCTGTATATTATATGCCCTAAAAGTAAGATTAGGGGTGGCAAAATGGTTCTTAATCTGTGGGTTGAACCTAATCCACATGGTTTTGGGTTGGATTGGATTGAGTTAGGTTTAATATATTTTAAATTGGGTTGTACTGGGTTGGGTCTTATGTGGTTGATGTTGATATTGGGTTCCAGTTGGGTTGTTAATAAGTTAGTAATGGATTCATATTGGGTCCTAAACGTGTTACCCTATAAATAAAATATATATTTTTTTTATTTGATTGTAATTTATTTTAATATTCTAGAACTATCTAAAGAATATAGGAATTGATAATTTTAATTTATCTATTTTTGATTTTGATTAAACATGTAAGAATGACGCATTGAACCAATTAGAACCATTTCAAACCCATTTACAACCCACATTCAACCTAACCCATCTCCAATCTATTTTTTGAAATTCATCTCCAACCCAACTCATCTTCAACCCAACTCAATATAATCCAATCCAAACCTAGCCCAATTCGTCCCATTGTCACCCCTAAGCAGGACAAAAAACTTAAGTCGCATTTTTAACGTCACAAAATAATCTATCGAAACTGTGGAGGCTTAATTTGTAATTTAAAAAGTTATCTAACTAAATAATTTTAATTTATAATTGGTAGTAATTTCGAAAGTCCAAATTCAGCCCGCCGCTTAATTTTTCCACTTTGTTTTAATGTTTAAATATTCTAGTTCTAGTTGTGGACCAAATGGTCACTAACAAAAAAAAAATCCTTAATTATTTTATATGATAATCTCTGGACAATGGATGCTTAGAAAGCTTTTTGACTTGGATTGGACAAGCAATAATTACTGCAAAATATGCCTCAAGTACTGAAGCTACAAAGTAAATCTTTTTGCACTTAGATAGTGCTTTCTTAGCACGCTAATCTTTTTTACTAAATGATTAATATACTAAAAATTCCATCGTTCCTGTGATATATCTCTTGAAAGTTGAAACTAATTAATGTTCTGACGAAGAATTCGATAACGAATAATAACAACTCCTGCAAAATAAACTTCTTAATTTTTTTTTCAATTTTTATGTAATACATACATCACTATTCACATACGCACACTTGTTAAAATTTAAACCCTAACATCGCACAAGGTTTATTAGAGTTTCATACAATTGAACAGCATTGAGCGGGTGTAAAAAGTTCTATGACATGGCCTACAATGCCTTGCCACACTGGTAAAGTGGGAGGTTCAATACGGCTATTATCTAATGTTATATTTGTAGCATTCTATTGTATAATAATTAGTTTATATTTTGTTAATATTTTGTATTTGGTTAATATTTGCGCACTGCTCATTGTAATGTTTGTTCTTTATTTGTAAGCACTAGCATTGATAGTAATAGACAATTTTAATTTTTTTAAAAAAGGTGACTTTGACATGTATATTGTTATAAAATAAAAAAAAGGCCATAACTAGAATAGATAATTAAAATCGAGATAAATATAAAAAAAGGTCAAATTTGAATCATATAATTTGCCCACATAGTAATATTTTGAGAATGGGACCTTTTTTTAGAGAGGGGGAATGTATATATATATATATATATATATACAAACCTCTGACCAGACACCAAGTGCTCCTAACTAACTTGGCTCACACTTTTCTCACACTCGACGAGTGAAAATCGTCAGCAAATAAAGGGCGCGTATACATATACCTATAAGAGAGAGAGAGAGAGAGAGAGAGAGAGAGAGAGAGAGAGAGTAAAACAAAAACAATTGACACCAATCTCTAAAGAAGTATGGCCAGCAATTGTGGCTTTTGTTGTTGGTGTGACATGGAGGATTCCAAAGGGATCGCATTGATCCGATCACACAAAAAACTGGTTTCTTTGCCGGATCATGCCTTCCCTTAGGAATTCTCCATCATACACCATTAATTAACCTGCACAGACTGGGAATTCATAAATTTAAGGTTAGTTTTTCATTTTTAGTTTTTTTATGGTGATGATTGCAATATTGATCCATCAGGGTTATATATGTTCTTCTTTAATTTATTTGAAACTTTTGGCTAACTGGGAATATGATGATATCTTTGAGCTGTATATATATGTCAAATATATGTTGGTTATATATATACATATATATATATATATATATATTAAAAAACAAACTAATGAAACAACCAAGGAAGTGTTTTCAGGTTAATTATCTGCTATTCACTTTGTTCATGAAGATGAATCTTCAGTTTTTGAGATATATAAATATGGATATATATTTATATATATATATATATTGCGTTTTGTTCTTGCTTTTCTTTTTCTTATTTTCTATCTTGTATTTTGGTTTTGGATTCAGTTAAATACATTCTTGCATTTAATTACCAATATTTAAGCATATGGATGAATTAAGCCTAGAATTGTGAGTTCACACATAATAATTTGCTTCAAATACATGTTTATTGAAGCTCTACAGAACATGAAAATTTTACAAGCACTTTTTATTAATTTGGTTACTCGCCAATTCAATAATTAGACGATGAGATTTTCATTTATCAAAAGTGAGTATTTTATTTATGATCAAGCCATATATAGAACCTAGTTGATAGTTGTTAACTATTGATGGATCATTGTTAATTAGTTTATCACGAATATTCATGTAATGATGTATTGACATTTATTGGGGAAAGAAATAAAAAAAAAAGAAGAAGAAGAAGAAAAAGAGAAAGTACTGTGAGAGATGATTAATAACATCCCATGGAGGTGGTCCATCATCCATGCATGTTTTTAGGGCAGATATGGAATGTAGATCTGAACTTTCTGTTGGGGTGTACTTTGGCAAGATGTTTTAGGATTATTAGGTTTGAGTGAGGCGACGGCGACGGCGACGGTTACGGGGGGCTGAGTGAGGCGGCAGCGAGTTGGCTAGGGTTTGGGCGGGTTGGAGGGGGGGGGGGGGGTTTGGTAGAATTTTTTTTTTTAAAAATATTCACATAAATATATATAGTATAATTATCATTTCAAAAAAACTATATTGTATAGTTATTATTTAAAAAATTATATTTGTAATTATATTTAATTTTTATATTTATGTATATAAATATTATAGGTACTGTAAATTTCATATTTTTAATATATATTTTCTTTCAAAATTATAACTCAATGTTGATGTGGAATCTAATGTGGCATTATAGTTGGCCAATTAGACACCAACTCATTCCAATATAAGCCACATGTGTGCCCCGTAGGCACCACACATCTTTTTCAGGCGAAATTAGCCGGAGTCCTAAGATTGCAAAAATTTTTAAATTTAGTGTCCCACATTTGCCACCCCTAATAAAAAGTGTCCTAAATGTGAAAAGAGACATCTTAACTATTCTAAAATTGCAATAAAGCCTCTAATTCTATGTAAGAGTGCCAATTTCTTTTCTTTTTTTTTATGAGAAATGAAAGAATCCATTGGGTGCAATGCTCATTAGCATTAAAAGAAGTTGGGCCAGAAGATTTTTTTTAGATACTTAATAAGACGAGTGTGGAAAGATTCAAATTCAAATAAGATGTCACAACTGCTATATCCAAATATAAATACAACCATTCATTTTGAATGGTCAAGCTAAATAATCTAATCTAACTCCAAAAATAAAGTGAAGCGGTTGCAACCTCAAGTGTGTAGAAGGGAGCTAAATTCATCATCATCATAATCATCAACGACCAACAACAACTCTTCAATCAAGAAATCTACGCTTCTTTGATTCTTTTAGTCCAAATGAACCAAGATTAGTTTAGTTCAATAGGTAGAAAATCGTTATGCGAGTGTTCCCAGCTATGCTCAATTGGTTTGAGATAAGGTTATCAATGTGTTCACTTTGTAACGTTACAAAGTCGTAGCCATTACTCACTTGGGTTGGGCCCAATTCGAGATGAGATATCAATGTGACCAAGTGATATCCCGCATTCACGTCGAATGCATGCATGAGAAGGTGTAGCCAAAGTCATCAATGCTTGTAGGATAATATAATTCTTTCAATGCACTCAAGTATAACCATCGTACAAAATCATCAATGCGTCTTACTTGTAGTCAAAGTCCTTGATAGTCTTTCAAAGCATTTAGGTCAGAGATATGACCCATGTTATCAATACACTTCTTTGTAGATAAAGTTTGTATTATTCATGACGAGTAGCCATCGGCCTTCAATACACATTTTCACTTTGAATTTTTAGATCATTTTCGATCTTTAAAATACTAAATTTTAAATTCTACATTAAATTGTAGTTATGTTGAACCTTAGGAGTAATGTTTGTCTACTCCCACGCAGTTGTCTTTTGGATAAAAGTTTGATGCGCAATTCATCGAAATCAAAACATGACTTCAACTCGTGTGCTGTTTGCACACTGACACGCTCACATTCAATGAACTCGATTCGAAATTGTTGTTTTTATATCGAATTCTGTGCTTTCGAACGTGACTATCAAAATTTCATGCAAACACTATTATGTCATGTTTTTAACTCTCCTTGTCGAATCAAAAAGTTGGATATGAAGAAAAGGATGAACGATGAAGGAGCATTTATTTCTGTTATAAATATTCATGGCTTGAATCTATGTATTCGATTGCTTTGAACTGCAAACGAACAAACACTTGCATTTTGTACTTTCTATTTTTTTAAATTTTTTTTGTTACTAAAATCCTTGTCCAAACTTAACCCAATGATATGATTACAAGTGCACAATATTTAGATTTGGTTCAGATAAAATTTGTCCGATCTTTAACTTTCATTAGGGAAACTATTACGTTAGCCGAAACGTAAAGATAATTCCTAATGAGGGTTCTTGTAATTATTACAATAATAGAAAAAATAAAAGTCAGAATGGTATCAAGATTAATTACAAAAATTCAATAATCAATATATTTTGTTATTTCTAAAGTTTGATACCCTATTTTACAATGAATACAAGAGTTCATCAACAATCAATTGAACACCACAAAATGTTTATCTTGATAGCACCTGTGCAATGGAGGTTATCTTTTGAATTGACAACTTTATGTCTAATGATTAATTGGTGGGGTTAATTGATTTAAGAAGCTATACTATACTTATATAGCACATAATTGATTACTTAGGTGGATATATGCATTATATAAATCTAATTTTAATTTATAATTCACTCAAAAATACATATTGAACATATATTATTGAATTAATCATTCGAAGCAATGTATTAGGTGTAGCATGAAGTGCATCAAATTAATATATATATATATATATATATACATATGTGTGTGTGTGTGTGTCGTATAATTAATTTTATATAAATTTAAAAGAAGATGACACTGCCGACAAAGAGAAGTTTTAATTGGAATTATATTAAGTCAATTTAGTGTTGATCGCATAAATGAAGAAGTTAGACATGTTATATCGACATGTAGTTGAGGGAGAATAAATGATAACATGACAAATGAAATAATATCTATCACTTAATTGATTGAGTTTGTTAAACCAACTTCTAACTAGAATTTGTCACCACTGTTCGGCTCCAAATAGAATCTTTTATTATAAAATGATGTTAATATATCATTTTACAATTTATATTCAAATTATGTATATAAATTTATTTTTTTAATTATATATATTTGACGTATGTTTATACATTAAAATAAGGAATAAAATCTAATTAAAATTAGAGCATCTTGTATGATTTGGTCGAACCCGTGTATTACCAAAATACACATTGAACTAATACATAACACTATTCTCCTCTTGGTAAATTTATTTAAACTAGAAATCAATCAATAGGACTGATGAAGTTAATTCACGTGAATTAATTTATTTAATAATATTTTATGTTTACTGTGTAATGCAAATCCAATCCGAAAATTGCACGTGGCATTACCTAGCCTAGTGGGGCCTACATCGAGGAAACGAGGAGAAACCCACAAAATCACAATCGCTGCGCCTCTTGCTTATATAAAACGTCTTAATTATAGCTCACAAATGCAAACACGTTCACCGTTTATCATTTTCATCAGTTCTAATCAATTCCATTTCTCTTTATTCTCGAAATAGTAGACCAAAAATAGAATGGCCACGTCCACCCTCACCGGCCTGTTGAAGCAGGTCACCGGAATATTCCCTTCCCGCCGCGCCATCTCCGTCTCCGGCAAGTTCCATCTCACCCATGCGCGCCTCCATGAACTCGTGGAACACGCCGCCTCTCAACTATTGGCCGCCGGTGTCATGCCTGGCGACGTTGTTGCGCTGACCTTCCCCAACACCGTAGAGGTAAAACTTTGTTTATTTTCACAAGAAGTGATTTAGTATTAGTATTACTCTTTGATTTGCAATTTCTTCCCGAATAAAAATTGTTAAAAATTGCTGGATCTTTGCTGCGGACACTTGTCGTATTTTTTCTGGGGTTGTAATGCGTTCTCTCTTGTTTTTCACGCACTTTTCGTTTGTTTGCAATTTTGTTGTCTAATAAAATAGCGGTTTTCCTTATCAAAAGACGTGATCATTCAGACATTATTAATTTTATTTTTTCAAAATCAAAATGGCAGTTTGTCCTAATGTTTTTGGCCGTGATCCGCGTCCGAGCCACGGCAGCGCCGCTGAACGCCGCCTACACTTTCGACGAATTCGAGTTCTACTTATCAGACTCGGAATCTAGACTCTTACTCACTTCAAAAGAAGGCAACGAGCCGGCTCAAGCCGCGGCGGCGAAGCTCAACGTTCTTCATCTCACGGCCTCGCTGCCCTCCGCAGATTCAGAAATCATGTTATCCCCAACTCAGTCAGAGCCAGCCAATGACTCGCTATCTGAACTCACTAACGAGCCATCCGACGTGGCACTCTTCCTCCACACCTCTGGCACCACGAGCCGACCCAAAGGCGTGCCGTTAACTCAGCAGAACCTGTATTCCTCGGTGCAAAACATAAAATCCGTGTACAAAATAACCGAATCAGACTCAACTGTGATCGTTTTGCCGCTGTTTCACGTGCACGGATTGATAGCCAGCTTATTAAGCTCGCTCGGAGCTGGAGCCGCCGTGGCCCTACCGGCCGCCGGGAGATTCTCAGCTTCGACCTTTTGGTCAGATATGAACAAATACAACGCCACGTGGTACACAGCGGTGCCAACAATCCACCAAATCATACTCGATCGCCACCTCAGCAGCCCCGAGTCCGTTTACCCGAAACTCCGATTCATTCGGAGCTGCAGCGCATCGTTGGCCCCAGCAATAATGGATCGGTTAGAGGAGGCATTCGGGGCTCCGGTTCTGGAAGCGTATGCGATGACGGAGGCGACACACTTGATGACATCGAATCCGCTGCCTGAGGACGGCCCACATAAATCCGGGTCAGTTGGAAAACCCGTGCGTCAGGAGATGGCTATTTTGGATGAAAATGGAGTGCAACAAGGGCCCAATGCTAATGGGGAGGTTTGCATTAGGGGTCCGAATGTGACCCAGGGGTACAAGAACAATCCTGAGGCCAATAAATCAGCTTTCCAATTCGGATGGTTCCATACTGGAGATTTGGGGTTCCTTGATTCAGATGGATATTTGCATCTTGTTGGACGAATTAAGGAACTGATCAACCGTGGAGGTAACTTTTTATTACTGTCAAATAAAAGCATAGCACTAGTATACATTATATGATTAATTGCGGAATAGTTGGTGAATGAGTCAATAATTTGACAAAATCTCTTGGGGGCCCGGGCCATATTTTGATACAATCCCAACAGCCTGTTGATACTAAGGGCATTCTTGATAAAGTGTTGGCTACATCATTGTGTCTAGTAATACTAACAATCCATATTTGATACCCGTGTCATTTTCGGCTTGAAATGCGATAGATCGGCTTGAAATGCTAGTCATATACACTCGCATATTAAAAAAAAAAAAAATAGCCATACACTAATCAAACATACAATATTTTCTTAGAATTCAGCACAAGAGTTGCTTAATGCCAAAGCGAACGAACTTATGAAATACTACTGTGGAGCCCACACAATTAAGGAATTTAGCATATTATCATTCTAATCTCATATCAAACATGTTCTTACAAATGCTCATAAGCAAATTATTGGTTTTCAATTTTTCGGTTTTTTGTTTTCTTGAATTTGCGAAATACTCACTTTCAATAGGCATGCTACCAGCTAAGAGCAGAACCACCAGATGAGGAAGTTTAATACACCACTGCATGTGCATGTGGTGGTCATCCTTGATAGAGTCCAGAAGTAGGTCAATTCGGTATTCCAGTTTTGGTTAGTTTGGTATATCTTGGTAATCACTTTTTTCTAGTTTCCGTAAAAATCTTTTCTTTGGTACAAAGTGTTGTCCATTAGATTTAAGGCAACTCCAAGCATAGTTGTTTTCATATTTAATGGTTTCCTATAAAGCTGAGTCCCGGTAAGTTGTTTAGCCCTTCACTTTCCAGAGACCTACTACACAAATTGTTAAATTTCCTGAAAATTGGGCAGGTTTTGATCCCCTTACCATTTAAAACTTTTGGCGCTTAGTCCTTTGTTTAGAACTCAGCCCTAAAGTTTTGGCGCTTAGTCCTTTATTTTGAATGCAGCTAGGCATTGATTATAGTCCCATGATGAGTTTTGTACTGAGTGATGAGCCACTTGTTAGCTGTTGGTCCCACTATCTGGAAATTCAGTCGTCACCACTTACCACGCAATAACTCTTATTTTGGGAACATGAGTTTCTATATATTCAATTGATATATTAATCGTTGGATATTATCATTTTAGATTCAATGATTAATGTATCAGTTCGATATATATCTAATTAGATAGCATCTACGTATCCCTTATTTTGAGCGGCCTTCATCTTTTTCTTAAAAAATTATGACATATGGTTTCTCTATATTTGCAGGGGAAAAGATATCACCGATTGAAGTAGACGCCATCCTTTTGTCGCATCCGGATATTGCTCAAGCTGTTGCATTTGGTGTCCCAGATGACAAATACGGGGAAGAAGTAAGTACCGTCAGTCCCATTTCTTAATGATGTCGGGGTTTTTTTTTCTTTCCTAACCAAGTATATATATATATATATATCTAATATCTGTCTCATTTTTATTGGAGATTATAAATGTGTGGTCATTAGCTCAGGCTAAGTTAGTGATTTGCTGGATAATTTGTTGGGTGTCTTAATCAATGACGGATTTATTGGTTGTCAGTTGCACAGAAAAGCCGTGACTCACAACGCAAACTTGGGAACAGAAATTGTCTGTAGTTCATAAAACCCCTTAGAAATCATCCAAAGACAACTTTTTTGTTTTATTTTAAGAAAAAAAATATCTTAAATGTATAACAAACTGCTTCATACGTTAAATTGTAATTAACAAACTTGGCATGACTAATAAGCTAATGAGGCATACACCCTCATAGCATATGCTATAATATAGAAAACGACTAAGCAACCTCACAATGACAACAACATGATAGTGCAGGGATTGTTTTTATTTGACACAGATTCGTGGAATCACAATTCTAATTTCAATCTAGTATTCTTCAGCTATACTTGTATTTGTAGATAAATATTGATCTTCTAGTTGTGCATTTGTGCTCATATATATTCAGATAAATTGCGCGGTTATCCCCCGTGAAGGATCGAACCTTGATGAAACAGAGGTATTGAGGTTCTGCAAGAAAAATCTTGCGGCATTCAAGGTTCCAAAGAAGGGTTTTCTGACGGATTCTCTCCCTAAAACCGCTACGGGGAAAATTCAGCGCCGAATTGTTGCAGAGCACTTCCTTGCACAGATATCCACTGCCAAGGTCCCCAAGTTCGGAGCCTAAAGCACCTGCTTTCAATACACACACATACATATATATACATCCAAATAGATGGACAGAGTTAAGCTCTATATATGTATTAATATCAGACTAGCTGGAGCAGTTCAGGGAAACTGCAGTCAGGAAAATATGTGCCAGGTTTTGGGCAAATTGCTTGTTTGTGAAATGATAATCATAATGAGTAGGTTTCTCTTGGTAAAATAGGAACGTAGTACAAAGAAATTGACGAAAATGATTTGGTACTTGATGCTTACCAGAATTTCAGCACTTGGAATTTGAAGCTTGAATGTGACTGTTTTATTTGGAAAAAAGGAAAGAAAAATCTGAAAAATGAATGGTGGAAGCACATGCATATAGGCAAATAAGAAAAAAGAAAAACGACTCTTACAAACATGGATTACGTGCTAAGCAAAATAACAAATATAATTACTCGTGTTTTAGCCTGAGATAAGGTGCATAAATATTGAGATGGTCCATTATATATCTTAAAGATTATATGTAATCAACTATGACAATGTTTATGAAGATCCTCAATCAAATTTGATGTGCATTTTCAATGGGAAAAAAGTAACAATAAATTGATGTCACTTCTTCCCTTAGAGGAGGTGCAAAAAAAAAATAAAAAATGAGGTGCATACTTTCATTGCAAATTGATATGTAAAATCAATAGGGCAAATTCCATCTATATCCCCTGAGGTTTGGTGAGATTAAAATTTAACCCATAATTTTTTGTAAATTATAATAAACTCCCTGTGGTATATTCAGTCTAATAATTTACTCGAGTCGTTTACGACCGTTAGGGTTCCGGTAGTTTTTGTATGTAAAGTTTTGATAGTACACTTAAGGGGTTTTTTGTACTATATATAAAATATTTGGGATTGTATGTAATGTATTGCATTTTTGTGGGGCTAAAACTAATAATATTGAAAAAATTACTTTCTTTTTAAGAGCTGAAAAATGACAGGTAGGTGGGAGAAGAGAGAGATCTAAATACATACATATGCAATGTATATACACATGTAAGTTGAGAAATCCTACACTTTCAATTCATAATAACTCGCTCATTTCTTCTCTAAATCGCGCAAGTTGTATGTCAAAATTGATTACCGCAATGAGAGGGACACGTTGGCAGTGATAGTTTCGGGTTTCGCCGGATGGTTGAGGACCAACGGTGGTGGCGACGGCGACAAGGTGGTGGTGAGTTTCCGTTTTCCAACAAGTTTTTCGGGCGAACTTGAAGCGGGTCTTAAACTTTTCAACATGGGAAACAAGTTGGTGAGGTCAATTTTGGGCTAGATTCGATGGAGGCGGTGAAATTGAGGTGAAGAGTGGGTTTTATACATTTTTCGTCCATCATTTGTAACTACTACACACCACAAGGGGGTTTATTGTAATATACACAAAAAGTGGGTTAAATTGTAATTTTGCCAATTAACCTCAAGGGAGGTAGATGTAATTCGTACTATTTAATATCAGCAAAAAATAAAGGGCAAAATGGACTTTATACATTTTTCGTCCACTTGTAATTATTACATACCACAAGGGGTTTATTGTAATTTATAAAAAATCATGGCTTAAATTGTAATTTTGCCAAAGCTCAGGGGAGGTAAATGTAATTTGCCCAAATCAATATTGTTAAATTTAATGCCATATCTTAATGGAAAAAGTTTTATTGTTTTAGGCATAGTCACAATTAACCAATATTCATGCAAGTAATTTTGCAAGAAATGCCAATAGGTCTATTGTAGGGATGGCAATTCGGGTGGGTCGGGTAGGTTCGTATTGGGTTAAGGTAGGGGTATAACATAAAATCTTGCAACCCTAACCCAATCCATGACCTGTCAAACCCATGAGACCTCAATTCTAACCTAATTTGGCTGCGTTCGTATCAATCCGGGTTGACCTGTTTTAAATTAGGTCGACCAATTAACCTAACTACCCATAACCCAATCTATCTTGATTACTTCAAATTATTTTTCATTCTTCATTTTGCCAATTTTTTTCTTACAAGAATTTAGCATTGGAATATTGCAATCTCCACTTGGTAATAAGGAGGAGAAAGTAGCAGAATGTTGAATAGAAAATAATTGAATAAAATGGTTTGAGATACCTAAGAAGAAAAAAAAAATCTCTAATATCCATATCAAAACCTAATCCCCAAAACTTATATAAGAAATTCAGAGTACTTAAAAGAAAACAACAAATATCTAATCTTTAAATTTGAAGAACGAATTCTTAATAGCAATAGTAATGATAGAACATAGAAAATAAAATTGCATCGCTAAATTTGTGACAAAAAGATTTTGACATTTTGTTACAATTTTAGTGTATGATCACATCATGTGATAATTAATAACAAAAGTCAATGTAAATAGAACTAAATAAATAATTAGTAACAAGACATTTACTAACAAATTTTCAATTTGTTATTGATGAAATTCAGCATAGAAAACTAAATTTGTAATTGGTTCATTACTGAAAGGTATGCATTTTTAATTTTTACAGTTATGGACGGCTGCGTACAAAATACATGTTTGGAATTTACATTAGAAATTATTGAGTTTATTTTTTGCTCTATTTTATTTAAATTTTATTTATAAGACTATACTATAAAAATATTTGATAAAAAAAAATCATTCAATATTAAAATAAATCAATATAAAACTTCAATGAATTCAAACAAACAATTAAAGAAACAAAATAATTAAGATACACTTTTTTTGAGAGAAGAAGAACATAATAACTAATATAAATATAGTTTTTTTCATTCAAATTGACTTTTAACTTATTTAAAAGATTTAACAATTTCTTATCTTTAATCTTTAAGTATCTAAATATTTTTGTATGTTTAATAATTTAAAAAAATGCTCTTTTTCATAAATTTTTTCTATATTATATTATTAATAATTAATTATAACCCTTGAAAATATTATGACTTATAATTTATACTTAATATATTTTTCTATAAACAAGAGGGAAAGGAGAAAAAAAAATAAAAAAATAATTTGGGTTGGGTTAGATCGAGTTGGGTTTGATTGTCGGTTAACCCATAAAAGGAATCGGGTTATTTGGATAACCCATGAGTCAACCCAACCCAAACCATCTTTTTCGAGTCGCTTTCGGGTTCAACTCATTTTCAACCCGACCCATAAATTCTCAATTCTAACCCATTATTTTCGTGTTGAGTTCGTATTGAATTATCATGTTGGATCAAAAATTACTACCCCTAGTCTATTGTGTTACCATTTGTGATTTGAAGAAAAGCAAGTTCATTTACACTTCAACTAGCTAGACTTGCTTCTCACTCTATGCTGACAAAAGGCAATGGTTTATGGACGACTGGGCCAACCCGTAAAATAAAAAATAAATAAATAAATGTTCATCACACTTATTCGGACAACTACAAACTTTACTAGAGTAATGCCCAAATAAGTAACATCTCATGAACCGATGTAGGCCTGTCAATGGGTGGGTATTTACCCACCCAGGCCCAAACCCAATTAATACCCCCAAAAAAAGTATTAAACCCGGACCCGACCCGGGCCCGGTCCAGACCCGGTGGGCCTGTGGAATTGGGTAAAATCCAGACCCAATTTTTTCCGGGTCGGGTCTGGGCCTGACCTTTTTTTTAAAAAATTTTTATAAGAATTATAGCTAACATGCTAATCTTCACATGTTGTTTGTTGTTGGCATGAACGTAGTTGAATAGATTGCAATGGAAAACAAAAAATAAAATATATAAACTTCAAAAATAAAACAACTCTAATGACAATTTTAAGGATAATGTCATTTTATTTGGTTTTATATGTTAAGACTCTATTTGATTTTTGTCACAATGCTTATGGGGTAAATATAATTCCCCTTCAATCATAATTAATCTATTGCATGGCTAGCTGGAGGTAGAGAGTATTTTTGGCTAAAGAACTTCACTGTAGCAGTATTATGCTCATCAATATTAGCAAGAAATGCTGAGCATTTGCTGCCATTATCACGGTAGACAACATTATTGATAACTATGCCAATTCAGAAAAGATTACAACTATAGAATTTCTAAACTGGAAAGAACTGGTTGATTGAATTCAAATAAATTTGCATCTCTCCTACACTATAACACTTAATTAACGACACCGAAAGCAAGAACATTAAATTAAAGACCCGAAAATTTTAAGTGTGTGTAAGTTGAAAAAGATAAAATAGGGATAAAACAAGCCTAAGAAAAACATTGTTCTAACAAATTTGAATATGATATCAAATGCATGGTCACATATGATCCATGGGTTCCAGTAAGAATTTATGTGAGATGAGATGAAAACAAGGCTATAAAGTTATAGCTAACTGTATATACTTGATAAGCAAATGAACAAATAAAGAAGTTGGATATACAATCTAAAGATAAATTTTGCATATAACAAACAATTTTAAAGTTCATGCAAACCTCTTGCTTTGATCCCAATTTGATATACTGAGACGAGTTAACAGAAACAAGAGCAGGCTCACAGAGTTTTATGGCAGCATGCAGATCTTTCAAGTGTCCCCGTTTAGGCTGTCTCAGAAGTACTAAACAGGTAATGAGAGAAACAATTGTGCAAAAAGAATCTGTAAACATATTTTGCTAATTGTTATGTCTTGTAGGCTAATCGCTTAGTTTTTTCGTGTTTTTCCCTCTATACCTTCTCCGGGGACATAATAAGCAGGGGAGAGAGCCGCGGGGGTTGTGGTGGTGTTGGAGGGGTGGTGATTCTTGAATATGAGTGACAAAAACACTGAGGAAGAATGGTTTCTTCATTTCAATTCATTGTATTTTAGAAGTATTGTTTGTTCTTTGCTCTTTTTTCCAGGCTAGAATTCAAGTTTCAAATATAGCTTATTTCAAATTGAATTCTTGCTAATCTTCAATTCAGCTTAGTATTTCATCTCATATCAAAATCACACAAGTGTCCCAAAATCACACAAGTTTACCATCAGTAAGTATATTTCTAAAGGACAAAGTAGAATAACAGCAGCAGTAAGACTAAGTTCAAACTTCAATAAGAAAAATACACAAATTCGGACAAAATATTCAGAAAACTAGAAAAAATGAAAAAAAACCCACCAAAAATACAGAAAATAACATCAATTCAAACAAAACCCACCAAAAATGCAACTCAATTTTACTGTATTAAGCTTCAAAAAAAGAACCATTTTCAAGAATATAACATAAAAAAAACCTGACGGCGCGGCGGGGTTGGGCGGCTGCTCTGCGGGGTTGGGCAGGGTGGCGCGGCGGGGCTGGGCGGCGGCGCAGTGGGGTTGCACGGCGGGGTGGCGTGGTGGAGGCGGTGGCCGGGAGAGAGAGAGAGAGAGAGAAGGCGGCGGCACAGCGGGGTTGGGCGGCGGCGTGGCGCGGTGAAGGCGTGGCGGGGACAGAGAGAGAGAGAGAGAGGCAGGGCGGTGGGGTTGGGCCGCGGCGCGGCGGCTTTGGGCAGCGTGGCGGAGGCGGTGGTACGAGGAGATAGGGAGAGAGACAGAGAGAGTGAGAGTGCGTCTGTGAGTCTGTTGTCTAGAGAGAGAGAGAGAAACAGAGTTTGAGCGGGTAGGGATTGGGTTCCGGGTTATTGGGTAGTAATCGGGTAAATATCCGGGTTGATGCCCAATTATATTTTTTTGTTGGGTTTGGGTCGGGTTTGGGCTTGGGTAAAATTAATTGAGTTTGGGCCTGGGTAATATTTTATTTTTTCGGGCCTGGGTGGGTAAATACCCACCCATTGACAGGCCTAAACCGATGGATAATCTAAACAAGAATCTCCACCTTTTATAATTGAAGGCTTGAAGCTATATATAACAAATTCTTAAATTAATTTTTCGCTTTCAAAAAAAATTGATTTATGTTTGGTGCAGCCCTATTGCTTCAATAAAATAAAACACTTTGATATCCTGTTGATCCATTAACTGGTAATATACTAATATATACATTATAGAGGAACGGGATGACCTAATGTGTTTTAGTTTTTCTTTTCTTTTTTTTTTAAAATATATTTCGTTCAATTACATCAGCTTATTGATAACTCATTTGTCACACATTAAACTATCGCATTATAATTAAATGTATAAATCAAATTATTTCATCATTAACGTCAGTGTAAATCTTATATTGTTGCACGAAATATAGTTTCAATATATCCATTATTCCTACGGAAGCAATCTTTGGTGGCTGTCTTACCGTTATTAAAAGTTACAAAGGAACCCCCACTATATATGGAGACACTTGGGGAGAAAATATTAGTAATTTAAAAAAAAAAAAAAAGTTTACAAAATTGTAGTCGGTTCAAGATAAAGTTTTGTTTTGGACCATACGTATACCCGAAATTTTAGAAAATTTGTATGTATTTAGAACTTCAAATTTTTCTTTAAACACTAAATAAATATTTATTCCTTTTTTATTGAGATAATCCCTCTTGACTCTATTATGTGGGTTGTTTGTAACTGCGTGGCATAAATACTCCAAAAGTCCATGTTTTTTTTTCAGTGGTGCCCCGAATTGCTTAGAGCCCGTTTAGATAGATTTAAAAAAAAGTAATTTTCAAGTCATATTTATTATAATAGAATTTTTATTTTAAATTAAATAGGTCCATGTTTGGATTAAGTTAGGGGTGTTAATTTGGATGGGTCGGTTGGTTTGGTTAGGTTCGGTTCAGGTCGGTTGAGATATGGATATGACATAAAAAAAATGCCAATCCGAATCTGACCCAACCCGATGTTCAACTCGAAAGGTCCACCCTTAACCTGACATCATTGGATTCGAGTTGGGTTTGAGTTGACTTGATTCACTTTCAAGTCACCTAACAACATGATCTAACCTAATAGAACCCAATCCATTTTCTCGTTTTTTTTTCTTTAAGAAAAAATTGATTATGATTAAGAAAAAGTTATAAAAATCTACAAAAAGAGATATAAAAAAAGAGATCAATTTAATATCTTAAAATAAAAACCACATTAGCGTAAATGTCATCATCAAATTCTAAATCATTTTATAAAACTATGAAATTAGTTGAAAATTTGTTATTGATGGAGCAGGAATTTTTTAAGTAAATTACAATAAAACTTAAGTAACTAATAAGAAGGAAATACTATACTTTATATACTATTAAAATATTGATCTTAACGTGAACTATATTTATATTATTTAATCTATTTTATTTTTTTAGAAAAAATATTAGATTTTTTAATAACTAAAAATTCTTTTCGCCTTCAACATTAAGAATATAATCTTAGAAATTGATGTGGTCGGATTTGATCCGCTGTGCACGTCAGCCCGATCAGAGTGTGGATGTTCGAATCCGAGCAAATAAGTCCGAGTAAGGATGTGAGCTGGTCGGGTTCTATTCTGCAAGGATGGAGCACACGTGAAACTAGCCGGAAGTGTCTCCGGCGAAGACCCTCCGACGCTCAAGTCAGTGTTCAGGCAGGTAGATGGTAAATAGTACCAGGCGTAATAATGGATTAAAGTATCTTACCCAATGAATAGTGCCGTCGCACTATTCATAATAATAAAAAATTAGGTGGGCCGGACTAGGGTTAGGCTGGACCAGGCCCCATTGCTGGTTATAGGAGTGTCCCTTGTCACGCGCCGGGGGCGCGTTGGGTACAACCAAAGCTGCAAGCGGATGTCAGGGTGATGACTCCGTGGACGGAATAGGACCGATATCGATGATGTCCTGACACTGAGGAGAGCATACGAGTCGAGGAGATGTGATGAACTCTAACCAAAATAGGCCGACAATAAAGACCATGGAGCCTGATCGAGCAAGGTCTGACACGCGGCAACAGGAGAATAGCGGCATGCGCTGAGCTGAATCCGACGTGTGAGCTGAGTTGGAGCCCACATGGCCAAAGCGGATTCGGCCATATCAGAAATGATATAACATTTTTAATTAACTAATTAAGACTAAAAAAAAATTAATCTCTATAAATTGATATTTCAATCTAAACATTAACGGGTAGAGTTGTTTATGGCATTCTTTGCAAAACAATCATATAGTCTTGTATACCAATAATTCTTCCTAACAATATAAATTGAGTTTTTTTTTTCCTTTGGTAAGAAAATCGTTTAGGAGTAATACAATTTTATGTCTTTAATTGTGTTCAAAATTTTATATTGTGAGGTCAAATATTAAGCTAGTGGGTATGAAAAGTTAAAAGAAATATAAACAATGATATATGATAATCAAAAATAGTATTTGCAAGACTATAACAACATTGTTAAGTTGTTCTTGATAAAGAGAATATTTGAAATATTTCTTAATTATATTTTTTTTTCAAGGTTAATCCCGCTATTTAATTTAGTAAAAAAATAAATTATATTGTATTTATTTTTATTAAAGGAAAAAATAAAATAAGTGAATGAATACAAAATAATATCAAAAGTTAAAGTCTTAAAAAGTGAAAAATGAACAACTAAGTGAAGAATAATTTTTTTTAAAAAAAATCGGGTTGGGTTTGGATTGAATTGGGTTTTGGGTGACCCAAGAATCAATTTTGGGCTATTCGGGTTGATCCGAACCCAACTCAATCCGATTTTATTTTTCGGACCTGACCTGATTTGACCTGAACCCAAAAACCCCAAACCCAAATTTGATTTTTTTTCGGGTGGATCGTGTTCGGATCATCGGGTTGGGTTGATTTTTGACACCCCTAGATTAATTAATTAAAAGTATTCTAAAATGTACTTTTATTTGAAACTATTTTGTATAACTTTTTTTAAAAAAAAAACATTTTTGAATTTTTTTCTGCCTTTTACTTTTTTTTAGAAAATTCATCCAAATATAATTTTTTTTACTGAAATATTTTTTTAAATAAAGGCTGCTTTTCTATATATATATATATATATATATATAAAGCCCTCATTCAGGCGAGCTCCTAGAGACTTTATATATATATATATATATATATATATATATATATATATATATAAAGCCCTCATCCAGGCGAGCTCTTAGAGACTTTAAATACTCCAAGGGGCTGAACTATGATTTAACCACTAAATAGCAAGGAATTTATCGATTCTGGTGAATTATTATTCTGATATTTAACAATAATCAGAGTGGATATAGTATGAAATACCTCATGACTAGTTTATATTTTTAGATCATCATTAATAAAATAATAATGCATTTCATAATAGATATCATCTAATGTTATTGTACAAAAATTAAAAAAATGGTTACCAACACTACTTATAGATTAATTTGACTAAAATAGCCCCATAATAATTGAATTGTTTGGAGATTTTTTAAGAATTTCTAAAAAATAATAATTAGAGTCTATGGACATATTTAGAAAAATCGAATAAATTCCCTCTTCACATGTGAGAAAAACATATTATGGGACCAAAACAATTTTGTAAAACAACATCTATTATGAAATGGAGGAAATATTAAACTACATGTCTAAGTAATTCACACTATTATATCATACTCCCAAGAATTTTATTCCTCTTCCAAGGACTTTTCTTTTCCCTTAGAGTTTCAAAAGATTAATCTAATTCTTTTTTTAAACATGTCTCTTGGTAGATTTTCTAAAGATTAATCTAATTTTGAAGGGTCAATACCGGATTTGCAAACACAAATTCTTTTGGCTATATATAATATATAGTCTTGTACAATCAACTATTTATTTTTATACGGGTAAAGTCAGGAAATTATTGAAAGAAAATAAAATATAATTATCTTGCATTATATAAACTTCGATCTACAATAATCCTGATGTATTTGAGTCAAGGGGAATTTTTTGCCCCAATTCAACTCAGGCATATTGATATTAATTATGTGATTGAATGTTTTAAATTGTTGCAGCAACTGTATATGTGAACTTCTTTACACGCAATGGCAAAGTCACATATAAATTAGATGATGTATATGGGGATGTACGTACACCCTTTTACTTTAAAATTATTCTATATATCTATTTTTAAATGGATAAAATCAGATGTGGTCCCAAAATTTATTGCCTTTTTCAAACTCAATCCCTAAATTTAAGGGCTCATCAAAATGAGGATATTTTTTTAAATTTTAATCACATTTGGTCCTGATCCATGACATGCATTGAAAACTAACGGAGAGGAGCATGTGTTCCTCACGTGCGTCGTTAATCAGCTCTGTGGGAGGGTTTTAGATGTTGAAAGACTGAATTGTCCCTCATTCCTCCCAAATTGAAAAACCCTAGTTCAATCGTGAAAAAATCACTCTGATTATTTTCCAAAGACATTGTTGATGGCTCCAAAAATGATAAATCTAAGGAAAAAAAAAAGGGTTAACAAAGAAGGATTTCTACACAATGATGTTGAGGAATCCGATGTTGAACCACTTCAAAAACCCAGATTATGGTAAGCTTTGATAAAGTAATTTTTTTAGTGAAAAATTTTATGTTTTTGTGTAGTTTTTCATGAATGTCATATGGTAGTTGTTTGTTGTTTTGCTTTAGTCCGTGTAGTGTGTTTTTTGGTTTTTTTTGTCAGATGTGTGGTATTTAACCTATCAATGGCCCCAAATTGTGGGAGAAAACAGGGCATATTCCACCACTTCCACCACAATTTGGGAGAGAACCAAGAAGGCCAAGGAAAAAAAGAAAGTTGGCATAAGATGAACTTGCAAAGAAAGGGAAAAAGAAGACAAGAGGCCAAAGAGAACCCGTCAAACTAAAAATGCAGAGGTGGAAAGTCAAGTGCCATTATTGTGGTGATGAGGGGCATAATCAAAAAGGTTGTGACAAGAAAAAAACAAGATGAAGTTGATAATGATGGATTAAGAGCACAACAACAACCAAACAAGGATAAGGGCAAACAGATTGCCAAAAAGTTAACTATAAATGCTAATTACTTGTTCATTACATACTAATTACTTTTTCATTATGTTTTATCAAGCGAAAGGAAAGAAGATTGTATCCAAGCAGATTGTAAGTATTCCTTAGTTTGTTCAAATTTGTTGTTCCTACATTATTAACTTGTTCAAATTGTTTGTTGCATTATCACGAGCAAGGAAAAAGAACAATTCACCAAGGAAATGGAGCTTCAAAACAAAATTGGTATCGAACAAGCATCCCTTCCTACATACCAAACAAACAACCCCTTAATATAGTAGAATTTAGGCCGAACAAAATGCTTGCAACAAACACCACTAGACAAATAATGACCCCTATTAAAATCTTGTTCTTCTTCCTCAGATTTCTCATCTCTTCTCGATTCAAATTTAGATGACGCAACAAACCGCTTATTATTGCCATTGCTTTTGCACACATGGGCAAGTCTACCCACATGAAAAAAGCACAACCGCCTCCAACCTTCCCCCTTCTAGCAGCACAAGCACGAAATCTTCTTCCCAATTGTTGTCGGTCTAATAGGTCCTCATGACCTAAGGTCTTCCACAAAAGCAATCCATTCTTCGTGTTTGGGAACTTTGACTTGCTTCACACTTACAAAACTCCCTCTTCATTGTAAGAGATAAGAAAAGATGAGAAAATAAGGAGAAAAAGTGGGAGAAAATAGGCTTTATGTAGCTTCAGCCATCACTGTAACAAAGAAGATGGTTTTTAGTTATAAATTTTCCACCAAAACTAACCCACCAGTAGCTAGTTACCAATTTACCCTCCCACAGAGCTGATCAACGGCACACATGAGAAGCACGTGCTCCTCTCCGTTAGTTTTTATCGTCTGTCACAGAACATGACCAAATGTGATTAAAATTTTTAAAAAATGTCCTCATTTTGATAAGCCCGAAAATTTTGGGATTGAGTTTGGAAAAGGCAATAAATTTTGGGACCATACCTGATTTTATCCCATTTTTAAATTTAAGTAACTATTTTTATTGTTCTTTAATATACTCTTAGGTCATTCTTTTATATATATATTTAATTTAATTATTTATATTATCAATAGTTCGTAGATGATTAAATGCACCCCGACCTCAAAGTTTTGGCCTGCCACTGTTCACACATGTATATGCACGGTCTGATTCTATTATGAGTGAAAAGATGGAGGAAGAGAAAAAGATTAGGTTGGGTTATTTTTAGTGAAGTTATTATGAAGACAAATCTTAACCCTTTGTTCTTGGGTTCATCCAATTATTATCCGCATTTCTCTCTCCTTTAAAAACCGCCAACTTCCCCATTCCCGTTCTCATTCTCATTCCCATTCCCATTCCCATTCCCATTCCCACTGTGTTTCCTCTCTCTTTCAGTCGTTTTCTCTCATCATTTTTTGCAGGTCTTTCTTCCCCTGATTTGAAGACAAAATGGTACCCAAAATCTCTCTCTTTTTTCTCTTTTCTCTCTCGCATTATCTGTTTCTTCTTTGTTTCAGTTTCTTAAACAAAAGATGCAATTTTTGGTTCTTAGACATTGTCTTTTTCTGGTTCTTTTGATTTATTATAGACTGAGATTTGCATGAAAATGGTTACCCCTCGTGATTTTGGAATGAATAGACTTATGGGTTCTTTTCGTTTTAGCCTTGTAAGAAGGCATTTTCTCTCTGATAGTATACTGTACTTGGATGGAAGGATTATTGAGATACCAGTTTCATGCCTGATTTGATACCCTTGGGGATTATGATCGAACTTGTTATGGGTTGGTTCAGAATATTATCATTGCTTTATTCCACAGAGATGGATGGACCGAATAGTCTTCTCTATTGAGGCACCAAGTATAAATTTTTAATCTGTTCCCAGATAAAAATTTGGTTGAGAAAACAAGAATAGGGGGTGAAATTTTACAAGCCCTTGAAAGAAGGAATTGAGGAAACCTTGTTGAGTTGTTTCCTTACATTTTTGCTTTATTGTTTCCTTATTAGTCAGAATTAGGCTTTCGTCCCACAAACAGTGGCCCAAGTTTGCCTGCTTTGCATTGTGTTGTAGCATCATGAAACAATCAAGCGTTTCATTCCCTGAGCTATATTACAGGGAGGCGGCCATTGGCTTTTTAGAAACAAACGTTTTTTGATGAAATTATGTGTTAATGTCTTTTCATGTTTATGGCTTGTTTGGGTTAGGCAAACGCTGTGTCTGGAATGGCAGTGAAGGATGACTGTAAGGTGAGGTTCTTAGAATTAAAAGCAAAAAGAAACTACCGTTTCATCATCTTCAAGATTGATGAACAAGAGGTGGTGGTAGAGAAGCTTGGCGGCCCAGAAGAAAGTTATGAGGATTTCACAGCATCTCTTCCTTCTGATGAGTGTCGCTACGCTGTCTTTGATTTCGACTTCACCACCAATGAAAATTGCCAGAAGAGCAAAATTTTCTTCATCGCATGGTACGCTATATATCTAATACTCTGCTGTAGATAGCATTTTGAGAAGAAAGATTATGTTTTAGGCGTGGTACATATTGTTTTATTTAAAGCTCAAGTACAAACTTAATTTCAGTGCAACATTAGAAAAGTTTGTAGTAAACTCTTCTATTCCAGATCCTGCATAGAGATCATTGTCTTGTATTGATAGTAGACATATCAAAACAACTATTTTGCTTTTCTTACTGAGCTCAGGGCACCAAGCTTATATCACCAGAAAAAACTTGTTAATGTATTTTATCTTGTCAAATTGATGATTTTGGTGGGACACTGGTGGCAAAAATAGCTTGTTCTTGTTCTATAGCACTCCTGTGTTTTTCAAGATCAAGGGTTCCCTCTCTTGGCATTTATTATGCGTTGAAAATCATGATGAAGGCCATCTGATTATATAAGGTTGTAGAATTAGACTATTCTATCATACTTCCCATTTTAGGAATGGCATAAGCTCAGATTTTTGAGTAAATCAGCTTATCATTACATTAACAGGCACAGAACCTCAATATTATTGATTAGTCAATTTTTCTTGGTTTTTAGGTCTCCAGATACATCAAAAGTGAGATCGAAGATGGTGTACGCTAGCTCAAAGGACAGATTTAAGAGGGAATTGGATGGGATTCAAGTTGAGCTGCAAGCCACAGATCCTAGTGAAATGAGCATTGACATCATTAAAGGTCGCGCACTCTGAGTGAAATGATCTCAGATTGTTACGCTGCTCGCTTATCCCCGTGGATATATGTTTCAAAAACTCGAGCTGTTTTTCATGTTTGGTAGCATTGATTTATACTGTTATGTTGTTTTTAAGTTTTTATGTAATACCATGTTGTATTAATTCCCCGTTCTGCAAACTCAAAGATCGTCCTGTATTTACCTGTCTGGCACGATTCCTAGTCTTAGTTCAAGTCCCCTTAAAATTCGTTTCTTTTAATGAGTGACTTTGTATTGTTTCAAAGCCACGAATGTAAACGCTTTACTGAGATGTTATTTTAGGTAAATTACAGTAAAACCCAAACGACAAAAGAAAATAAAAGATTAAATGATCACTCTACCCTGATTAGACGATTAAACGATTGTCTGGAGTGATCTGAAAGTAGTAACTGTCTTCATTTGTCACAAAAGTATAGTACAGGTATCATATGCTCGCAGTTCGAATCTTCTTTTACACAACGTGTACATGTACGAATCAGAAAGAAGACCAATAAAATTTATAACATAACAGAGAAGTTATTCATCAATCCGTATATCTATGTAAAAAACGATCATGGAAAATCCTAGTTCCCTACAGTTGCTTACTATGTGTCTGCCAATATTCCTTTTCCCAAGTGTCTACTTGCTTCATTCCGTCATCTCTTTGTTCCACAACAGAATGAACAGATGCTGGGTCATAAGGTGGTGGCATGGCGCAAGGGTTTGAAAGTGCAGGACCTTTTACCAGTGAATCGGTCATGAAATTCTTCTCCAATCCTTGTGTGGTGCAAGCCATCGACTCTGAACAGAGTTCTACAGCTTTCTCAGGCACAGTGGGTTTGTATTTTAAGAGCTTAGCATATTCGGACAAGAGATGAAACATGTAGTCGTAAACATAGTCCATCTTCAAGTCATTTAGAATGAAACTGCTTCCAGCTCTGCCAATGGCCTGAGCCTGTTAGTCAAACAAAGAAAGATGAGTAAGGGTCAGTAATGCATGAAACATTTTCTATTATCACTGGAACAGGGTAGAGAGTTACCTCTTCTTGATGGGCATCTCCCCAGTCAACCGCGTGTTTTATGGATCTGCACTTGTCGTCATTCTTAATTGGCCAGTAATGTTGCAACGGCATCAAACTTCTTGTGAAGAAGTCATAGTAATGAGGCTTTACGAGTAACGTGACGGAATCACAAGCCAAAATGTATTTCTCACTCACGGACCATGCAGATCCTTCAATGTAGATTTTATATCTGTCAAGATTGAACAAGTCTCATATTGTTAACTGTTGAGATCCAATAATGAAAATGTACAAAAGGGCATAACTGTAGGGTGTCCGACCTGTGAACGCATTGGCTTGCCAAGTCTGATTGCTTGTAACCCTGTTTCTGTTCTTCTACCCAGTTCTGCAATTTTATTTATTTTTCAAATTTCATGAAGCCAAATAAATGGAAATTGTTGAGATTCATATACAAATTCTCCCAAGAAAGTATTGAAGTTCTCAAGAACCTAAGTAGACTTTTAGTTGTTACCTGAGCATACACCCGAGCGTTCCAATCTTGTTTATCAGAAACATTACACTTCATTAAATCCATCCTGGTCTCAGCAACTACCGGATTGCCCTTCCAATAAGCATGTGGCTCTCTCTCTGTCCATCTACTCCTCGTATTCCCTTCTTTCAGGTCCCTCGACAATGCCTCCCATGGTTTTATATTGATCTCAGGCCTAATTAATGAACATAGTCAGTGTTTGCAGTAATATTCTTTCTTCACTATACATCATGTAATTAATACCATGATCTATTCCTGATAACACGTACCAGCCCCAGAAGGACCAATCAGGAAACACGATATCGTACGTGTCATCATCGCCGCAGTATCTGAACAACGGTGGTGGGGCCGGGTATTTTGGACCCTTGAAATTTGCCTTTTTGATAACCGGCCAGTCGACGCAATCAAACATTAAATCCAAATCGGGCAGTTTGCCAGGGTATCGCCTCAGTAACTGCAGGATCCCCCACAAAGTAAACGTGTCTCTACTTTGAAATGATTTTCTATATGTTTGCACGTAAGCTTTCCCGTTTAGTATGACCAACCGGAAATTGGCTGTTCGACTGGCACTCATCACCATTTCCTTAGTGATACCCGTCTCCCTCCATGGCCACAAATCATCATGAATCCAACGGAAGTAATTGGGACAAGTAGGAGGTGGTGTGGATGAAATGTCTTTATCTTCAACCAAAATTTGGGACGGGTAGTAATTGGCAGGGCAGGTCCGAGATGCATTACCGAGAGAACAGTTCAGAGGAATATCTATGATCTTGGGAGCATCCTGGTGTTTTTCAGTAGATTCGAAAGAGTGATTACCAACTGTTTTAGGGGATAATATTGCTTTTTGTGGGGGATTTGTTTCAATCAACTGCAGAAGGAGGAACACAATAAAACATCAGTTAAGAATTTGTCTTTCGTTGGGGTCATGATTTTTGCTTGTTGGTGCAAACAAAAGAAAAAAAAAAAATCAGTAACATAAAATGGCACCCAGTGTATAATTTCAAAAGCCAAAAACAATACAACTACGTGCATATATATACATATATATATGCACTTGCCCTTGAATACATCCATTTCTTTTACATCTATAGACTGTAGAATTAAGCTTCACTGGCCCAAAATCGTGTTTTTATGTTTCAAATCAAGACATAACTCGTTGAACTTACTTTACAATTTTTAACAATTTTCCTAACCTAAGACACCTAACCATTCATAAAAGAACATAAACAAGATTTTATTTCCTTGTGAATCATGGTACATGAACAAAATACCTAAATCTTTGAACATTGCGTATTGTATAATCTTGTTTCCCCAGAAATGAACGTGCATTCACATGGAGTTACATTAGCTTTAGGACCACAAATCAAAAAAACGACACGTTTACTAGAGAAACAATACATTTCCTGAGTAAAACAAGTTGCCACCGCTGCCAAACAATTTCATGGAATTCGAAAACACGACATCAAATTAATGTAATGATAGAAAATGCAACTACTTTATTGCAAAAAAAAATAATAATAATAATAAACCAGGAATTTTTAGTGTTCAACACCGTCAGACAGTAGATTAGAAAAATCAAAGGAGTTACGAAAACAAAAAAAAAATGATGATTCAAAAGAATTTAAACAAGCATTTAAATAATTAATCATCAGTTGAGCACTGTCGGTAAAATATCAGAAAAAAAAGAAGAAAAAACTTACAGAAGCAGAAGAGTCGAGGTAGCGCGTGCAAATGAACGCGCCGACAGTGAGCACGGAGAAGAAGAGCGCCACCAGCGAGGATCTCGCCAGCGGCCGCCGGATCACCTCCATAGCTTTAAAGGGTCTCCGATTCTTCACTCAGAAACAAAAATCCCGCTTGAACTCAACAAAAATTCTCCGAGAGCTGCCAAAAGAAGCTTTTTTTAAGCAATTAATGAGCTAAATGAAGAGTTAAGGCCTCTTTATCCCCACATGTGGAACTCAAGGAGTCGAAGCTTGACGGTTTGAGCCTCAGTTAACTCTTTCCTTAATCTTTTTTGTCTTGATTTTTCATTTAATTTGTAGAGGTTGGTGAGCTAAATTATAAGACGAAAAAAGGGGTGACAAGAGATGAAACAAAACAAGAAAGAGAATGGTGATTTTATGATAATTTTGACTTCTGAAACATGCTGGGGTATATGCACATACCATCAAGATGAAACTGTTTGAAATAGATTATAGATACATGAAAACAAGAAATAGAACCCAAAAAAAATCACTTCTTTTTCCCTTTTTTTTTCAAGAAAAAAGAAAAGAGCATTAAGTGTTGAAAGGGGAATTGAGAGAGAAATAGGATGGGGAAAAGATTAAAGTTGAAGTTTAAAAAGGCTAGTCTCGTGACAGGTAGAATGTTAATGGGGGCCAAAAGTCGAGGGTCCTGCTATTCTGTACATTGTGTCAGATACTGTCGTAGCCACTCTTTTGATACGAAAACACCCTAAAATTTATTTTGTTCCTTTATATATATTATTTTATACTATATGTGCAGATTGTGGAATGTGACAACGGGTCAAGAATTTATCCTAAACGCGATTGTAAGTAATGAGTTATATCGATTGTGATGTTAAGTATTTTAATCCGGTTCATACATTAGACTAACAAAGTCTCGTAATGCTTAATATTATTACTAATTTACAAGATATGCCTTTTTCAAACGGTATATTAATTACAACATTTCTAAATTAACCCATAAAATGAATTAATAGAACTCTTTAAAACTGTCTTTTAAAGATTGATCCCATTTTTAAGACTAAATTTAGAGTCTTTAAATGATTATAAGCAGTTCAAAATCCATATGGTGCAGTTTAGGAAAAGAATTTGCGTATTATTATTATTATTACAAAAAAGTAATATTAGTAGCCCAATATAAAAATAATAATATAAAAATTGTTATCAATATTTTATATTAAGTGATATTACTTTTTATCTTGTCACTAATTGAATTTATTTAGAGACAATAATTTTAAATTTGTCATAATATCACTCAATTGTGGTAACAATTGATATTTTAATTATCGCCATTATTAGTTAGTGTCACACCTATTGTTAATTGATGTCTTATTTATAATATTTCATTGTTATAAAGTTGTCACTATATGTATATCATTAATTATAATTGATAATAGCTTAGACACATGTTGTCGTTAATTATCATTATCTTGTGAGAAGATAATTTATATATTTACCATTTTTTTTTGTAGTGTATTATTATTATTATGGCTGCTGAGATTTTTCCCCAAAAAAGAAAAAAGTAATTTAATATGAACTGAAGTCCTTTCATAATTTCTTTTAAAAATAAATGAAATAGACATCAAAAATCATATTTAAAGTAGACAATGAAGAGAAAAATGTAAAGCCTAATATCTATACTATTATAAAAAGAAAGTTATTTTTACCTCACAAATGACAGCTTTTTTTTTTGTAATTTTACAAAATTTACCTTTTAATTTTAAGTGAAATAAATAGAACTATGTAAAATTGTGATTGATATTGAAAATTTTCATGAAATCAATTCAATTTGGATATGAAATTTTGATATGCCAATTTAACCCACAAACCACTTTCTTGATCATTTTGAATTTTGGAAGTTGAAATCCATTTTTAATAAAAAGTTCATTTAAATCAATAATTAATGTTTTTAGTTATTTCTCTCTCTCTCTCTCTCTCTCTCTCTCTCTCTCTCTCTCTCTCACTCACTCACTCACACACACACACACAAAATAATTTCTCTAATTATAATTATCCGACATTCTTTTCTTCTTTTTGTATTTATTTCTTTATCAAGTAATTTTATTTCATATAATTATTTTATTTTTAGCTTATTATTGTTTAATAAATTATGTCAAATAGTTCTTAAAAACGTATTCTTATAAAGAAATTTAATTAATAATATATTTATATTTTAATCATAAAATAATTTAAGTACTAAATTAAGATATATATTTTTTATATCTTGCACACGCATAGAGTGTGTGGCACTGCTAATATTGAAAAAGGGAACATTTGTGAAGTAATTTATTTTAGGTGAGAAGTACGTTTTGGGTTAAAAGAAAAAAGAACAAAGAAAGAATGTTAAGTGATGGGTGTTGGCAATTAATTTTCCTCTAATTAAAAATCGACAAGTGTAAATTGAAATATTAAATATTAATTAAGTTTTCTATTAATATTTTGAGATTTATTATATTTAATTCTAATATTAAATAGTTAATTTTAATTGATATTGTAATATTTATTCCAGTAATAAATGAGGTGCCATCAAGTGTCAATATGAAGTGTCCCGACCAATCAAATAAAGTCGTACAGTTCGAAGTCCCAAATCAATCAAATAGTGATAAGTGAAACATTTGGTCACGTGGACCAATCAAATCATGACAAACAAATAAATTTTTCTCTTTAAAAACAATGCATATTAAATAGATAAATACTAAAGAAATCGATAGCAACTCGAAGGCCATGCATAAAAGCTTATAAAATGGGGTCATTTGGGTCTCAAAAGACATCAAAAAGTCTTCTAGAGCCAGATAAGAAGCAAGTTTCAAAGTTCTCTCAAGTCAAGCTCATGAAGATTTGCGAAGATTTAGACAAAATTTTTGGTGTTCTTTGCCAAAGTCATCATCAAATTAAGGTGTTTAATCCGCGATCAAGGTGTTAACCCCGGGTATTGACGTTTTTTCGAAGTCAAATCCACGATAATTAAGACAACGCTCAAGGTGTTATTCACAGAAATCATCAAAAGAAGATATTTCATCTGCAATCAATATGCTAAACTGACAAATCGGCCTTTTCCCCCAAGTCAAGTTCACAGTGTTCACATCGTTCTTCGCAGTATTTATCGAAAATTTCGATGTTTGATTTATAATCAAATTACAAAGCATACGAATCGCATTATAGAGGGTTAAGTCAAAATTCAGAGAAAAAAAAAAGAGGATTAGTCTTTTAGATATTGGTTTTCATTAAATTATATTATTTATCCTTAAATTTAAATATTTAGCATATATTATCTCTAATCTTGTAATTTATATTTAGACTCGAAATTTTATGCGAAGAATGGGATCTATTACAATTTAGGCATAATATTGTGTTAACATCTTCTTGATGGATCTGAAACTATGTTGAGGCCATGTGATTATCTTTGTGGTGCAAGTTGATTTAGGGAAATATCAGAATAAATACGGAGAGTTGAAAAAGGACAAATTCAGTTGCATTAAAGCAATTTAATTTGATGCGTTCTAAACAAATTCGCCAAAAGTAGACACGTGAATCTCAAGTTATTTTCAAATTGACTTTTTTTTTATTTAGGGTAAAATACATTTAATTCATTAAATTATAATAATGTAACACTTTATTTTTTTGTACTATAATAAGATTCGCTTAATTCTATTTTAATTTGTACACCATCAGAGTGTTCACCATGACTTGTAAAATATTTATTATAACTTTTCACTTTGACGTGGGGAAATCCTCCTCAGCCATGTGGGCGCCACTTTGGGGCAAAAGGCCAACGACGGATCCCCACCTGGCATGGCGGATTACACGTGTCATGATTTCACAAATATCCACACTGGACATTGCCTTCTCGCGTGTCCGAGGAGAACGATGCCGTCATGGCTCCATTCTTTTTCATGTGTCTCAACGAACAGTTTGCATGGTCTATTCGATGAGGTGCCTCTGCCCTCCACGGGTGGTCCCAAAAATAACCGCCTCTGACACAACGATTGCGCCCGGCGCCTTCACTACCATGTGTCATAGAATATCCCCTGTACAAACGGTGGGGTTAGGCCGATCCAACCCTAGCCCAGCCCATCCATCTTCGACTACTATAAGTAGTAGGTCATCACTGTTCAAAGAGTAAGCTTTCCTAAATTCTTACTACGCATTACTTTGCCTTTCGAATTCCTGCTCGAATACTGACTTGAGCATCGGAGGATCATAGCCGAAGACACTTCCGGCTAGGGTCACGTGTGTTCCATCCTTGCAAGATAGAGACCGACCAACACTCAAATACCCTTACTCGGACTATTGGACACTTTTAGAGACCTTTGCTTGGACCTTTGGCTAAATACCTAAGTCCAACTGCATCACACTTTTAATTGTTTAAATAGTAAAATACTCATTATTGTGATAGATATAAATTTTACAACCACTATTATTTTTTCCTCTTCATTATAACACTATCATAATGCAAATGCAGATTTAAATTTAAATTTGTATAATAAATTTCAAAGTTTCTGTTGGAATTTTATTTTATTTATGAATACTTTTTGGATGTTAACTAATACTTATTTTATTCTAATAAATATTAAATTTGATTTTTTTTTAAGATCTTAACACAATGTTGCTATTGTTGTTGTTGTTGTTATTATTTAATAGTTCATTTTTTTATTTCTTTCAAACTCCTAAAGTTTATTACACAAAATATAATGACTACAATTTTATTCAATGTGTTGAGCTACAAATTTGTTAAAAAAGTTGGAAATCACACGATATTTGAGCTAAGTGTTTTTTATCGAATAATGGAGTTATAAACAATTGAAAGTTTACATTTGTGGTCTTCAATATATAATAATAAATTTATGAAATTGAGGATAAAATTGATGTTAGTACTTTCATTGCCAACATAAATCAGTGACACAATATCAAAAGACAAAACATTTTGCTTAACATCAATAATTAAAAATATTTTATGTATTTTATATGTTTTATTGACTAATATTGGTGTTAAAAAGAGTAAAATGTTATAATATGTATTTTATAAACAATAGTTAAGCCTGTTTGTATTCAATTTATTTGCTTATTAAAATAGAAGGGTCAAGTGAAACTTAATATAGTATAAGGGAATAAAGTGTTAACATAAGCATAGTTGAAAGGAATGAAGTGTATTTTGCCATTTTATTTATTTGGTAAAATAAAAAATAATCAGTAAGAACTACATAAAAATATCATTTGTATTATATGATATAGCAATTAGCCAATGACCCCAATTACTATCATAACTTTGGCAAAGGTAGGCAAGTCGACAAACTAATGCAAAGACTAACTACTATCATTAATGATTCATAAAACGGATACGAAAGAGTTTCTAGCTATTAGTTACTAATTTTTTTAGTTATGGTTAAAGTAACTAACTTTTTGTTTGAGTTTAATATTTTTGTGAGAAATAATACTTTTAAAAATGTTGTCGTGCAGCGCACGGGGAGTTAGCTAGGACTTACATGCAAAGAATTATTTTGCTAGTTAAATTAATCTTTTTGGCTTTGTAGAGCGGTTTCTTTGGGAATAATATAAATGCTTTTAATTTATAAAAGCCCAAGGGGATGGGTGGGTATTTAATAAATGACAAAAGAATGCCAGGAATGCTGGTGGGTGAATATATATTTACAGACAACTTGAATACGATCAACTAGAGAGTTGACATATATATATATATACACACACATACATATATATATATATATATATATAAAGTAATCCTTTCAAAGCAAGTGGATGTGTCTAGACTAACTTTACATTATTTTATTTCATAATGTCATTGCCTAGTGGGGCCCAAATCTTTCATTTTTTTTTTGATTATATAATTATTCTAACAATTTCTGGGGATAGAGCATTAAAGTCTTAAAGGTTACTCTTTCTCCCAATAAGTACGCTTTCCAAGATTCAAACTTGTATTCTCATCTTACAGGAGTCAAAGTTACTTATCACTCAACCAACAACTTATTGGCCCCAAATCTTTCATTTAGCCCAACTATATTGTACTAGATTCTTGGCTTTCTTTATTACAAAATAAAATAAAAATATTATTGATTTTCTTTGTTTAATCTATTCCTCTAATTTCCTGTGTCGCACCCCTACGCTAGAGATTAAAGCATGGACAAGCTTGAGTTTGAATTAGAAGAAAATACCATTTTTGAATAGGAAAGTAGTAATGTGACTTGGTTGCAAAAGATGAAGAGATATCTTTGAATTTAGGATTACAAATCAATTTCTTATATCATAATTTATATTACAAATCGAACTATATTTCATCATAAAACAATTAAATAAACCACTATCAAAGTAAAAATAAAATCCACAAGTTTTGATGGAGAATCAAATTCAATACCTTATAATTTTGGATATCAATTTCACTAATTGAACTAGGTATCGTAGGCTTTGTATTGTTCTTTTCATTCTATGTAAATATTTTCTGCTTTCTCCTTCTTCACGCCCCCCCCCCCCCCCCCCCCCCCCCCCCCCAAAAAAACCCCCCCTTTTTAATTTTCATAGAAAAAAAATATCCGACACCCCCTTAGGCCTTAAGTTACCTCAAGTAATTAGCAATGAATGCGGAACATCTCAAGAGTTGACTAAAAGTCGTTGTTTATTTAGCACAAAGAAAGAGGATTGCATTTCCCCAAACTTGGAAAAGCTTTCGTTTATTAAAATTATGAACTTTAATTTTAAAGCAAAGTTGGATCAGAAAAATAACCACATGGGGTTACGGGTTTTCTTGGGGTTATTTTGGATAAGTACTGCTGCGTGCACTGCCTTGTTCCCCCCAACTCAAGATTAGGTGTTTATTTGACTAGATATATAATTTTAAATTAAAATTATATACCTTTTGGGTTAATTATACCATTCTTAACTCCCCATAATTATGTACTGTGCTATAATTTTCGGTCTTAGTTTCAAAGTTACAGTACTTGTCAACTGTCAAAAATTGATTAAAACTTATAAAATTAATCTATAAACTTGAATAATATTATCAATATATGTGAATAATTTAAAATACGTATTCTTTTTCTTTTCTGTTTAATTCACATATTACAAAGGGGTCCCTATACATGTTACTAACTCTTTGAATATATTAATAAAAATTATTATCAAATGTAGTAATGGAATATTATATAGTGTTATACTGTTATTTTAAGTATATATGAGAAAATAATTGTTGACAGAAATAAAAGGATGAATTACATTGACTACCCATGAGGTTTGACTAATTTATAAAAAACCCCCTACTTTTTCAGAAATTACCAAAAACCCCCTAAGGTTTCAAAAATATTACAAACTTATTCAAATTTTCGAAAATACCCCTTCCCTTTTTGGGTGATTTACACTGACCACCCTGAGATTTGGTTAATTTACGAGAAATCCCCTATGGTTTCAAAAATTACCAAACCCTCCCGAAGTTATATCAATATTACAACTAGCAACTATTTAGGTTGACTTATTAACAATATTAAATTTTTTTTTCCCCTCTGTAATATTGTTATCATAAAATTTTCATGTAATAGATTTGAAAAAAAAATGTGATTATTTATTCAAATAAATATTCTGAATTTAATGCATTAAAGGTATCTACCAACACATCAAGTATGTTATATTATTGCTAATACGGAGTACATTTTAAGAGAAATGAGTTAGAATCCTCAAGCTAAATAAAATTTTCAAGTGCATTATTTAATTTCAATTTTTGATTTCAATCAATATTTATATTTCTCATTTCACATAATTATAATTTTTTTTCCAAATCTATTAAATTAAAATTTTATGATAACAATATTACAGAGGGGAAAAAAAGAATTCATATTGTTGATAAGTCAACCTAAGTAGGTGCTAGTTGTAATATTAGTATAACCTCAGGGGGGTTTTTGGTAATTTTTGAAATCACAGGGGACTTCTCGTAAATTAACCTAATCTCAGGGTGGTCAATGTAAATCACCCAAAAAAGGAGAAGGGGTATTTTTGAAAATTTGAATAAGTTTGTAATATTTTTGAAACCTTAGGGGATTTTTGGTAATTTTTGAAAAAGTAGAGAATTTTTTATAAATCAATCAAACTTCAGGGTGGTCAGGGTAAATTTTCCGAAATAAAATTGTAAGGCATTTCCAGAAACTGGTTATAATTATGTGTAACGATCATCCCCCAAAGCTGAACTAGGCATTGGATAGTCGCTTCGCCCACGGCCCAATACAAAAGAAATATCCAGCCATGAGCCCATTATCGTAATTAACTTCACTCGACCAGGTCCAGTGCTTGTTTAACATTTCTTTAGGTCCATGGACCAGTGTCCGGCACTTAATTGAGATCCGGCTAAATTCGAAATAAGTTTCGTTAGGGTTGTCAATGGATCGGATCTGGAGCAAATCAGTGCAATCCGGATCCGAATTCGATTACAAGGATCGACTACCGAATTCGATCCGAAATCCTATAGAATCTTTAGTCTTTATTCCGAATCCGAATCCGGAATAAATCCGAGATCCGATAAAAAAATCCGATCCGATCCGATATGACAAAAAATTTTTATGCTTGAACCAAAAAATAAATAATAAAAAATTCTTTAATATATAAATATATGAATGTGTAAAAATATATTATATATATAAGATTTCTTTAATAATTATGCACCATATTTAATTTTTCATTTAATGACAATATATATTTAGAATTATATATAAATACGTTTATGTATAATATATTTAGTAAAGATCTCTAATAACTATAGAGATTATTAGTTGTTCATTTAATGATAGTATATAATAGATATCTCTAATAACATATCCTATATGTGTATATATATGGTGTATGTAATAGAGATCTTTAATATATAGACTAATTAATTAGTATTCTATAAAAAAAAAGCCTCTTTATGTTAAAAATAAAATTAAATAATGTAGAAAAATATTTTAGAATATATATGAAAACTATATAATGTTTTGTTAAAAAAAAGTACCTTAAAAATTAATAAATAATATATTATTAATTACAATGACATATACGTTACATTGAAGTATCTTTATTACTATTGTATTATATATAATGTATAAATTTAATAAAATATAATATAAAAAATCGGATTCGGATCTTTAACGGATCGGACTCATTGAATCCAAATCCAACTCATTTATTTTGGATTACGGATATTTGCTATCGGATCTGACCCATCGAATATTTTAATCGGTCGAATATACTAAAATTCGGATCGGACTCGGATCGGATTCGGATTAAAATCCGCTCCATTGACAGCCCTAAGTTTCGTGAGGACTTAAACAAATGATTACTTTTTTGATCATTATTTTTTACATAAACGAGATTTGAATACGAGACCTCATCTATCCATTCTAAAAAGAAAGCAAAAAAGTACCCATACCTTGTTAGACGATCCAACTCCCTTTATTAAAGAAAATAGATAAATCATAGACATGAAAACCATGTTTTAAAAATCGGATCAGACAACGAATTGATGGTCCTTATTGATTGTCAGTTCAATCGATTCAACCATCGATTCGATCGGATATGACATCATCATACGTAATAAATATATTTAATAAATATAGTATTATTAATATTAATAAAAAAAGGTTATAATTAATATAGGGAAAAAATTAATTAATAAAATTAGCAATTATCACACACATAAATAGAGACGTATATTCACAAGCAAGTGAGGAAGATATAACCATAAAAAAATAAAAAAAAAGTGAGCAAGATATATTCACTCAAACAGACACACACTATATTGATTCATATACATATACACACACTGTCACAGGCTCACATCCCTACGCACACAAACACATGCTCTGACTCGTCATTTGTTTCAGATTCTTTTGTTGCATTAAAAGTAGATCCTGCCCCTTTTCCCTGCCTGTTACTGTCAAAGCATGTTTCCTTTTTCTTGTCTTTCAGTATCCCAAATTTATATATTGACATAATAGTTTCTGTTTCTAATATACACCAATACATGTCATATGTGAAAATAGATGATTAATACATGAAAAAGATAAAATGTTACTATGTGGAGAAAAACTAAAACATATATTTTACAATTTACATACACTTTCAGTCTTAATTATAAAGAAAAATAGGGTGTGCAATTCCAACTTTAGAATTCTTGTAGGAAATTAAGGCATTACATAAGGTTACGTTCTATTAAATATTAATATTTACTAGGCTTTCGGTTTGATATAAATATATGGAGAAATTCTAGTACAGACCCAATTCGATCGAATCAATATTAATCACGTGACAAGTAGTTTTACACTTATTTTGTGAATGATCGATAATTTAGGGAGAATGACCAATCATTTGATAAATATAATGCACTTACTATATAATTTATTTGGTTCGATCAAGTTAGATTTGGGTAAAAAAATTTCAAATATATGAGGCTTGAGGCTTTTAGGCAAGTGTTAGCTGTGTTTGACCAATAAACAACCGACAAGGCCCCCACAGCCCCACTTGTTCCTTAGTTTTTGACTTTTGTCCAACAAGATGGTGACGCCACATACTAAAAGCTTAAACATAAGAATTTAGATATTTAATTAGAAAGTGTAGTAGTTAAATAATATCACATTATTGCTTTAAATCAAAAATAAAATAAAATATCTTAATTTTTAGAACCTTTTATTTGAGATCAGATATCAATTTGTTGGGAGCAGCAGACGATTGATTGGCAAAGCCAATAAAGTTAACTAATGTTCATATGAGGTTCAACGGTCTTAATAGAAATGTAGCAACGGGAGCTATTCCAATAAGGGAGAAATTAATCAACTCAAATTATGTATATACAATTGTGGCCTACCCTCCACCCTACTCTTAATTGCTTCAACATTTTTTTTTTATTTTTTAAGAAAATGCAATGATCATCAACGCATAAATTATAAATGAGTCATTATAACACATGTCTGACCTTGATCTTGACAAATTGGTACGGGGGTTCCCTATTGAATATTTGAATTTTGATCAATGAAAGTTAAAATTGCAGTGATAGAATGAGTGCCATGCTGCCATGGTAAGAAACAGTGGTCATCATCATGCTTTTTTATGATTATGCTCCCACAAAAGCCCTTTTCCACAAGGAGAATTCCCCCTAAAATTCTTCCTTGCACCGAATCTACATTCCACGCACTGCGTCAAACAATTCATATTGTGCCGTATTAGTAATTCACTCACCAAAAAAAAATATAAAAAAAATTACAAAATAAAAAACAATTTCAAAATTTTGGTCCATATGTAGGATCCAAACACCAAAATCATAAATTTAAGATAATTAGTAGTTATGAATTAGTAGTGTCAATAAAGAGTGCTTTTAGAAAACAATGTAGGACAGGGAAAAGCCGATAATATGAAGTTATTTCTGGTTTGTGGAGACTGGAGACAGTGTGGACCAGAAAAACAAAAGTGCAAAAAAAAAGGGTTGTTTTAAAAGTGATCACGCTCTCCCAGTCCCAGCACAGGCCTGGCCCCTCACTGCCTTGTTGTTTCAAAACCCAATGCGCCCATTATGCGCTCTCTTCTTCTAAACATTAGCCTTCATATAATACCTTTGGCCACCGCTAAATACCCCAACTAAAGTCTCCCTCCTTTGTGTTTTAAAGTACAAAAGGAAAAAGGGTTCTCTGTATCCATTGATAATCAACTAGGAGCTCAGCATAGCTGGCCCTTTTCCTTATAAGGATCAAACTGATTGATTTCCTGCACTTAAATTTGATATATCAACATGTCTGTAAGTTTTCCTTTCTGCCTTTCTTTCTCTTTCTATACGTTTTTGCTTGCTAAATCTGTGGTTCTTGCGTTTTCTTGTTTTTGGGAGGTTTTATATAAGTGTTTAGTCACTTATATGTTGTTGTGTAATGTGCGGCGCAAAATGTGACTAATTATGCATGTGGGATGTTTGTGAAGATGTTGGAGGTGAGAGTTCCCAACTTGGATTGCGAGGGATGTGCTGCAAAACTTAGGAAAGCTCTCTTCAAGCTCAAAGGTCAGCTCCAATATCTCCTGCTAAAATTTCTCTAGTCTCAAAAGGACCAAAATTTTGTTAATTATTCAATGAATTCGATCTTATCAGGGGTGGACGAGGTAGAGGTGGACATGGAGTTGCAGAAAATAACGGTGAGGGGGTACGCATTGGAGGAGAAAAAAGTGCTCAAGGCCATCAAGCGAGCTGGAAAAGCTGCAGAGCCATGGCCATATCCTGCAGGATACTCGTATTTCTCCTCATTTTACAAGTATCCAACTCACATTATCAACCATTACTATGATACGACGAGAAATGTGGCCGCGCCGAACGTGCACACATTCTTTCACACACCGGCGGTGTACTCGGTGGCCGTCGCCTCCGACGAGGTGGTGGCGTCGCTCTTCAGTGATGATAATCCTCATGCTTGCACTATCATGTGAAAAAGCTCTGCATTAGTTTTTATCGACCCTTAACTTTTTTTCTTTTGTCCCCCAATTGATTTTAGTTTTGTTTTGTGGTGGCACTGTATTTTCTGTGCAATGATTTATTTTATTTTTTGGTAAGCGTGATTTTTCTGATGATTTTGTTACTGAGTTTATGATTGTTGCTCTTTTGATTGATTTTTTAATTGGGAACATGAAGATTACTTATTATTTTAGCTTCCTCCTTTTGTCAATGAGATTTACGAAAGTTCTGTAATAACTGAGCTTTGTTATATTGAGTGAATTATATTTGTCTTCTATATGATTGATGTAGTATTTAAAAACAATGTTCAACAAGTGAATTACACTTGAGTTGAACGATAGGTTCTCCTTATAGAAGGTAAAGATGTTTGATGCTGCCATCAGAGCACATAATTAAGACTATACTAGTTAATTAACCCGTGTTTTGCACAGACAATTTTTTTTCATTATAAGAATAATTTGTCACATAAATTAAAATTGACTCCATTTTATTATAAGATATATAAAAGGACAAAAATATAGATGTAACAAAATTATGAAAAGTCTTTAATGTAAATTGTGTATTTATGGGTATTAAAATAAACATAAAAGAATATAAATCATAAAACTAAATAGCAAATAATAGGTTAGAACTCGTTTTTAACAAAATGTTTGGAAAAAAGTAATTTATTATAATATATACTCTTGTAGTTTTAAATCATATTTTGAGAATATATGTTTTAGAATATTGTTAGCATACAGTACTACTTATTATTAACTTTAACTGTATTTGCATAAAGGAGGAGATGTGCCTTTTACATCACAAATATTATTATTTTTTAAATTATGTATATATTACTAAATAAAATTAAAAGTGTAACATTGAGAAGATATTGCTATGAATTAACGTGTAGGAATAAGGATACCCCCTCTTTAGGGTTATATTAACAACTTAATACATGCTTAGACTTAAATAATAGCAATACTAATAAAGACAATAATAATTATCTATTCAAAATACAACATGTTTATAATTATATCATTTACAAACCATCCCTTTAAAGGATGTATATTTTAATAAAATAATTTTAAAATTTTCTTCCACGAACTATGAAGACTTATTTGATTTTAATTATGTGTAGAAAATAAAAAATCAACAAAGAAAATTTAAAATACATAAATGAAGAGTATATAATATGACAAATAAATGAAGAGAATGAATATAATTGAAAAAAGAACAAGAATGATAATTATAATTTTAAAAAGAAGAAGATAGACAATATTTTTCTTAAAAATGCCAAAAAGTCACTAATAGAATGTATAGATATTTAAATGATATCAACTTGTTTGTTTTAAAAAAAAAAAAAAACTTGTTTGTCTTAAAAAATAAATAGGGGGTAGATTATAAGGAAAGAAAAAAAAAAGAAGATTAACGAGACAAAAATGACTGAAAAAATTTAGAGAATGTCACATGGTTCGGAACTTGTTCAATCATAAATTATAATGGAGATTAAAAGAAAACATAAAAAAAAGGGACTTATTTTGCTACATATAAAATTAGAAAAAATTCAAAAAATTAAGGACCTAATAAATTTTTTTCCTAACATTCTATTTTATAGGGTTCTTATGATGAAAAAAAAGAGTATGATACATTAATTGACAGAGATATAACTTATGCTTGAAACTGATTAACTCAAGAAATTAAAAATGTTGATTAGTCAAATTAAATTCAAAATCAACCTAATCAAATACCATTGCAAAAATTATTAGCACCTTCTAGTTGCATCGTTAGATATGAAACCGAAACATTTTTTTAAATGGAATACAAATATATGAGAAATGTCTATACGCAAATTAAATCAAAAAAGAAAATAGAATAGAAGGAAAAAATTTGTACATATATATATATATACAAAATATTGCAAAAATTAAAAAAAAAGGCAAAGACATCAAAGTAAATAATTAAAAAATTAAATAGAGAGTAATTGATAATTACCTTGTGGAAATAAGATTTAGATTAAATAGTACAAAGTTAAGTTCAAAAAAAATTAAATGAAAAAAATTAACAACTTTGACTTATAATCATTTGATTAGAGAGAAAATGACTCAATCAAATTAATGACAATTTATGACAAATTGTTTTACTATTATATGAATTTTGAACCAATAGAATCATGCCACATATATTTATGGAAAGATTAGGATAAATTGGCTCTATATATTTTATGACTTATCTAGTAGTTGCCTAATGTAGTGCATTGGAAACAAACTATTTTATTATATTTTTTATTTTTAATTTAATTATTCTTAAATAATAAATAATTTATTGAATGTTCTTTCAGGAAAAAAATTTACTTGACAAATTAAATAAATTTTTCATTGCAAAGTTTAAGTTATTTTGATGAAAGAATTAAATATTTTTTGAAAGGAATTATTTATATACATAAGTTTAAGTTTTATAGAAACTTTAAAAATGTCAAAACAGAATAAATAGGAAAGAAAAGAATTTAAATTTTGAGAAAATATTGATAGTAAGTTTTTGATAACTTAATGCAATTTATTTACACAATATCTAATTATACTATAAAATTAATTTGTATAGAATAATTTATAAAATATATTTTGTTGAATTGTTGAACACAAATGTGACCTCAAAATTTTATATATACCAAAAGGCTGGAATATTTTCATTTACATGCTATAGAATTGAAAATATTAATAATAAATACTATATATACACACAATATATAATAAATTATTTCCATGTCATTTAATGAAATTTTCAATTTTTTTAGAAAAAGAAAGGATGAATTGCATCTATCTTTTTGAGGTTTGGCGAAATTACAATTTAACTCATATTTTTTTGTAAATTACAGTAAACCCACTATAGTATATTCCGTCTAACAATTTACCCCAGCCATTTAGGATAGTTAGGATTCCGTTAGTTTTTGTATGTAAAGTTTCGATAGTACCCTTGAAGGGCTTTTTTTTTTTGTAATATATATAAAATATTTGGGGTTGTATGTTATTATTACATCTTTATGGGGCTAAAAGCAATAATATTGAAACAATTGTTCCTTTTTTAAGAGCTGAAAATGATGGGTAGATGAGAGAAGAGAGAGATCCAGTTACATACATATGTACTGTATATACACATGTAAGTTGAGAAATCATACACTTTTAATTCATTATAAATCGCTCATTTCTTCTCTAAATCGCGCAAGTTGTACATCAAAATCGATCACCGCAATAAGAGGAACATATTCGGGGTGGTAGTTTCAGGTTTCTCCAGACGGTGGAGGGGCAGGGGCGACGAGGTGGTGGCGGGTTTTTGTTTTCCGACAAGTTTTTCAGTGAACTTGAAGCGGGTCTTAAACTTTTCAACATGGAAATATGTTGGTGAGGTCAATTTTGGGCTAGAGTCGACGGAGGTGGCGGAATTGAGGTGAAGAGTGGATTTTATACATTTTTCGTCCATCACTTGTAATTATTATATACCACAAGGGATTAATTGTAATATACACAAAAATGTGGATTAAATTGTAATTTCATCAAACCTCAGGGGAGGTAGATGAAATTCGCCCTATTTAATATCAACAAAAAATAAATGGCAAAACGGACTTTATACATTTTTGGTCCATTACTTGTAATTATTACATACCACATGGGGTTTATTGTAATTTATAAAAAAATGTGAGTTAAATTGTAATTTCATCAAACCTCAGGGGAGGTAGATGTAATTCATCCAAAAAGAAATGGAAAAGATTGAATTAAATTTAACTAAAATCTAAATTTAAAAGAATAGATATGCTTAGAAGAAATATGTAATCATAAAATGAAAGGAAATTTTCATTTATTTATTGAAAAGAATTCATTATAGCTGTAACTATCAAATTATTTATTGGACTAAATTAATAGATATATATATAAATCGAAAAATCAAAATCAATTGATCAAATGTTTTAAATGTGCGGGGAGAAATTATAGGGAGAGATTGATTAAAAAAATTTAGAAGAATAAATTTGAAAACGTGTAAATATGGTCAAATAAAGCAAAAACAACTTGTTTACCTATTTTCCACATAAGAAAGAGATTGACACATAAACTGAATTCCATTTTAAATATATATATTAGATTAGGTGAAAAACAACGAGTATAATTAATTTAAGATGGTGAAAAACGAGCAAGCCATACAAGTCACCCATTTGCAAATGTTATTATCTCAGCGTAAAAAAGGAGGTTGTGGAGCATCTAGATTACGGATTCGAGTTCTATTAATTTGGGGACTTGTCTATTTTAATTTTTTAAGAATTACGGATTATGTCATTATTCTATTTATATTAGAAAAGAAAAAAAAAGGGAACACCCATCTTATAATTCAGGTCTTTATAGATTTGGTTCAACCGATGCAACGTGGGAAACACTGTTTTGCTTCGGCTGTTCCATTTTTCTAAATAAAAGTCTAATATGAGTATGACAATTGACAGGAGAGCTGTGCTAGAGCTGCATAAAACAAACCGAGTTGACCATGAAGTGCCCTGTTCAAAAATTTTCCAGATTCAATTATAGTTTCTTATAAATTAAATGTTTTGTACATCTCAACCTCCAAATAATGGGAATCTTGAAATGTGAGAAGAAAGGAAAAAAAACCTTTTTTCCAAGGTCATATGGCCTGGGCCAACTTGCTTTAGTCTCCTCAATGTATCCACCATTCCTCATAGTGCTCTAAAATTATAATTAAAACGGAAAAAAACAAGAGTTCCACTCTCCCCTCTATGAATAAGAAATTCGCAGGAAGTCTATTTCAAACTTTCTAGCTATATGTATTTTAAAAAAATCATAAATTTGTAATGTATTGATATATAGTTTTCTTTTATATTTTTGAACAAATTACGTCTACATTACTTGAAGTATGATGTAATTGTAAATTAATCTATGTGATTTCAAAAATTACAAGTATTCTTTGAATTTTGTATTAGCTTAACGAAATTTATTTTTTTATCAAGGCGAAATATATTTGGATAAGTTTTGCGATTGAATTCCTATAAACTTGACAGGTTCAAATGTAGAAACTATATATGAGTCAATTTAATAAAAACAAAAATGTGGTCGTACCGAATTATAGAGAGTGACTCCAGTGGTGGTATAAACTGAATTAGTTCGCAAAAATTGATGGAATAACAAAATTGATTGGAGGATTTTGTTAGGCTCAATGACATATATTTTTTGGTGACCAGGTTGATTACTATGATTGCGAAAAGTTATTTTTTAGATATCTCTATTAATATTTATAAGAAGATTTTAAATTTTGAGGAGATATTTACAATTTTTTGAATAAAATAAACTAATTTATAATTATATCATACCTTAAGGAATGCAGACGTATTTATCCTATTTTTCGTTTTCCTTTTCGTTTTTGACGGGTTATTATTTTAGCTTGATTCCACATAGTGCTTAATCATAAGTCACTAAAAAACGTTAGAAAAAACACAGTACAAATTAAATATTGAACTAGTACAAAATATTGATTTTGTCCAATAAAATTTAGATCCGGGTTCTGGGTATGAAAAACTAACCCCCAAGATTTCCAATTTTTCAAATGACACCAAAATATAAACTCATCCCTTCGAAAGTTCAACTATTCTCAGCTTCATTCTTTTCCGTCTCCTCGCCAAGCTCTTTTCTATAGCTCCTCACCTCCAATGGCTCAGGTATTATTTATTTATGTTTTATATGTGTATTCTCTCCATGTTATACGTCGCCTGAATCTCTCTCTCTCTCTCTCTCTCATGCGCGCGCGCACACAAACAGATTAGCTTAATTTGCTGAAAACAAACATGCAACACTGGGTATATCTTAATTATTTTGTCTTCTTTTTGGGTGTATCTCTGGTGACATATATCAGAAGGTGGTGTTGAAGGTGTGGACCATGATTGACAAGAAGACAAAGCAGAAAGCCATAGAAGCAGCCGCCGATGTTCTGGGTACGTTCCCGTTTAAACTGATGCTCAAATCTTCATACAATGGATTAGACATGTTCAATATTCTCCAAAAAGGATTGATTTTAATCTATTTCGCAACAGGCGTGGATTCGATTGCTGCTGATCTGAAGGAACAGAAGCTGACAGTTGTGGGAGAAATGGATGCGGTTGTGTTGGTGAAGAAATTGAAGAAAGTGGGGAAGGTTGATATATTGTCAGTTGGGCCAGCAAAAGAAGAGAAAAAAGAGGACGAAAATAAGGAAGAGACGAAAGAAGGAGATAAAGAGGAGAAGAAAGAAGAGGAGAAAGAGGATAAGAAGCCTGAAGATAACAAGTAACTCCAACACGTATCATGTGTAAATCTCCCTCAACCCTCACCACTACCCCTCCTCTTGCTCTTTTATATATATATATATATATATATGTATGTATGTTTTCTGTATGTGATCCTCAAATAAGTTGTTTTGGATATTGTCCAAACATGAGCAAATCAGCAATCATATATTCCAAAGTTAGGACTATCTTCAACTATTTCAGTTTTGTTTTGTGACTGGGTGAAAACCACCAACACTCTTAAAATTTTGAGTCATAAATGTTAGACACGATACTCCACTGACACTTTTCGAACATGTGTTTGACAAGCCGCGTGACATGTCCATAAATTAAATAAATCCGACACTTCTAATAGCGTGTCGGACACATTATCAATAATGTGTCCGACTCTTTTCGAATACATTATCAACAACGTGTCCGACACTTTCTGAACACGTAGTTGCTTTTCCACATATTGTTGTGAGTATTCCAACAACAAAAGATAATTAAACATATTTTTTCTAAATATATTCAAAAAAAAATTATTATTTCATCCAATAATTTATGTTTTCATTATATTTTTTATAAAAATTGAAAGTTTGTTTTGTTTTTAAAATAGAGAGTTACGTTTTTAAAATAGATAGTTACGACCACGCACTGATGCAAGCTTCTACCTCTTTGTATTATATAAATATGTAAATATGAATTTTACACTAGTTATATATAAATATATAACTATTTGCATATTATGTCATATTATCAGTAAAATAATCTAAAAATATTTATATAAATAGTGTCGTGTCGGAGACGTGTCGTATCACAATTTTTTTTAAAAAATCGTGTTACCATATCCGTGTCGCTGTGTTCGTATCTATACAACATATATGTTATTTTACGTTGTGCTATTCCCATAAAAGAAAAGAAAAAAAAAAAAAGAAATACATCGTGTTACTATATATATTATTAACAGTTTGATCTTTTTTCTTTTCTTTTTTTTTTTTCCTCCCTAATGAACTAAAACTATTAGGATGCATTCAAGAAGGTTTTTGAATTTTACCTCTGCCTCCAACCAATTTTTTTGTTTTTATAATTAATTGAATCTAACAGAAGCACATGGTATTATTAAATTTTATTTGTCTACAGTGTTTCTTTCTGTTTGTAAATATTTAAGGGGAGTATGTTCGGCAACTAAACTGTTGACTATTTTCCAATTTCGGGCTAGATGCATTGGCGAAGCTAGGTGCATGTACCAGCTATTCTTGACAATACAAATAATTATACTAAAAAGAAAAAAAAAGAAATGTATCAAAAAAAAGTATTTTAAAGTACAATTACGATCCTCACTCAAATTTAACTACACCTAATATATAAAATCGGGAATGCACATACACCCTCTAATATATGTGGCTTGGCCATTGGTCAGATGTGTGTGATAAAGTTCTCAATGCTCGTCTTATTTGCTAACGAATAAACAAAAAATTGTTGGGCGTTCCAATTTTGGCTTTCAAAGGCGCTTGCAGTAAGTGCAAATATGAGTAGGAAATGGTTGGTCGTAACAAAATTGCTTCAATATGACTCGTTCGAAATGATTCATGACTCATACTGACATGGAATATCGATACAACTTATAAGTCCTGTCGGCTCATGACATAATTCCAAACAAATCAGATGGAAAGCAAAGTCCTTATCAATCAGCATTGATAATTTTTAAAAGTACATCAACTTGGGGTTTCATTCTGAAATCCTTGTCCTATTAAGTTCTTTTTCAAGTGTCTCTGTATGCTCTAAATCTCTTTACAGCTTGAGGTGAAAACTAATAATAGTGGTATTGGAAAAAATAAATAAATAATTTGTCCTTTCTTTCCCCCTTATTATATAGGACATTATTGGCAGTAAGTATCATTACCGAAGTGCTTATCTAATAAGGAAAGGTATCTTACCAAACTGGAGAAAGATGTCTCATGTGAAATAAATAACGTGTAACGGATGTGATTATATACGATTTCTTTTCCGTGAATTTGTTTTTGCCCGATTGAACGCGACGCAGATTGAAGAGAGTGCTATGTTGCCATCAGTCCAGCACTTCAAGACTAGTATTAAGGCACATTTAGTCAACACATTATTGCAACAACAAATCTCACAAAAAACCAAAACCTCAAATGAAAAGCACTTTTAACCAGACAAATCTGAACAAAACACACTCATACAAGCAACCAAAAAAACAAAAGGAATTAGACTATTAGAGAGGTTGTTAGAAGCACTCATAAAAACTGAACAATAATTTACAATGAGCACAAACTTCTTATACATCCTTAGCATCCCCAAGGATTTCAATCAGTTGTTCAGGCGCCTCCCCCGCCTGGCCCGATTCCGCTGGACGCAGAGCCTGCCTCGCTCACTGCAACACAAAGCAACAACATTAGTATTTACAGGAAAACCCAACTCTCCCTCAGATGCTATTTTCCTTGTGCTGATGCTGAAATTCAAACACAAATGCTGAATTGCCAAGTATGCAATAATTCAAAAGCCAGAAATAGAAACTCACCGTATGATTGGCCAACGGAGTCCTGAGCCGTCTGTATTCCAGTACTCTTCCCCAGCCACGAGCTGACAGCGTCTTTCACCCTTTCTGCCACTCCCTGCCCTGAACTCTCAGCCCCAGAAACAAAAGCATCCTGCCCCTCCCTCTTGTTTTCTTGAGCAGGGCCCAAGTGGGCGGTAACCTCTTCTGATTGCGTCACCTTTCCCATTTGGTGCTCCTCCTCCCCTGTCCCAATTTTCTTCTGAAGCGTATCGGTGATCGCCTCAGACAGAACCTTATCATCGTCCCCTGGCCTGAATTTCTCAGCCAAGTATTCCCCCATAGCCGCCCCTTTGTCTCTGCCTCGGTGCTCGTCCCCTTTGGACATTACAGCAGTGCCTGCACCTCCCACTTTCTCGTATACTGGAGTTGGCTTTTCGGTGACTTCGTGTGCGTACTCTGTTACTGATTGTAATGCAGGTTTTCCAGAAGAATCCTGGCCTTCTTGGGTGCTGCCACCATATCCCATCTTCGATGCGAGAACATTCTTGGCAAAGACAGCCTTATCAGTGATAGCCGCGGTGGCAGAGGATATTTTGCCCATGATCGTGTCCTGGGGCACGTCTTCGGATTCAATAGGACCCTGGCGATTTGGGTTCAATTCTGCGGAAGCCCTCTGTCCTGATTCGGGTTTTGTCGCTGATGCATCATGAACATAGATGTTGCCAAACTGACTAGCAAGTGGTGCAGCCTCTGCTTCTTTACCACCTATACAATAAGGGCATATATACAGTTTGATCGGATTCTTGTAAGCAGTAAAAGACGATCGGGTATTATAGTTACATGTGATTTCCGGGATAAGATGATTATATGATCATAAGTAGACATGTAACCAAATACGTTACCAGTGCCTGTGGGATCAGTGACTTTGGACTGATAGTTGGAGGGTGGAGTTTGAGCTGGAGTATTCATTGGGGAATGAGGATCCTCGTCTAACCCCATCGGAGCCCCAATTCTAACATTTGGGTGTCCCCTGTCAACCGTGTGGCCGCTAGTTGGAAAATGAGTAGTCTTGTTTTCAGGTTCACGGGCGGTCTGCATGGCTGGTCGCCTTTGCCCTGGACCAGAAGGCCTACTCATTTCTTCATTTCTTACATTGTGGTGTCTCTGCAGTGTACCTCCTGGCTTTTGTTGGGTTTCCCTGGGTATATCTCTGCTTCTGATAACGCTCGATTCATACACTACAACACAAGGAAATAAATAATACTGCAAATTCAGACAAGCCCATGTTAGATATTAATTGACGACAAATTTCGTTCGAATTCAACTTAGTCAAGTCTTTTGAGATATTCTAATTATTCAAACTCACAAGCAGCCCGTGTTGTGTGTCTAATTATCCTACCGAATTCCAAGGTTATTAAAGGTTTTGTACTTCTGCCAAACATGGTGTTGGTTGAAATTATAAACCCAAAACTTTGCCATGGAATCAAATGAGTATCTATAAGCAGAAGAAAACGAACTCGGTGCGCCATGGTCTTGGGGATCATTCACCATGTCTTGTTTTTCGTCCTCATATCCTTGCGGATAATTAGTTTCACGCCCATAACCACCTTTGTGCTCCTCGTGTTCGTGGCCGTGCTTCTTGATAGTATTCTGGATTTTCTTGGCCTTGTCCTTGACCTTCTTCAGCACAGATTTCTTCTCGTGATGGTCAGAATCTTGTTCATTGCTATGATGGCCAGGTGACGTGCGCTGTAATTGTGCTTCCATCGTTCTTTTTTCCTACAATTGAAAACTATCAATAGTTTTTGGGGGTGAATAGTGTAATATAAATAAGATAAGAAAGAATAGAATGGGGAGGATATGCATTTGTATAAAGCAATCAGGAGGGAAAAATGGAGAGGGGGCCAGCTATTCAGTTTTGCATGGAGACACGGCGACTCCTCAGAGACACACGTGTCTTGTTTACAAAGCCCACGTCTCTGCTTCTCCACGATTCAACCAACGTATCTATCTCCTCCGACTAATTAATTGTTTTCTATTTTTATTATTCGGTTCATAAAGTAGCATGCATTCATTGCATGTTACTGTTTAACCAAAAAATTAATTCATATCTCCTGCTATATAATCGAATTACATCTTTTATTATATTTATCACTACACATCACATGTATTGATAAGCGATTTAGATAAAAAAAAAAGAGAAAAATTGATGATATAAATTTTTTTTTCTTATCTCGATCGCTCATCAATACATGCGACGTATATTGATAAATATAATAAAAAATGTAATATCATTATGTAACGAAAGATCCGAAGTGCCAAAACATAAACAAAGCATTCTTATTCCTATTCCCCTGTCCATTATTACATCTCTAAATTAATATGACACATATTTATTAACCAAAAATAATAATAATTCTTAACTTGTCACGTGATTTTAAATTGAAAAACGATAAATATTTTTACCAAAATTTATATTTTATATATTTTTCTTTCAGTAATTTTATATTTATCTTGTGTAAGTTAAGCTTGCCTCTGGACTATGTGGTCTTAGCTCAATGCCAATTCAATACCCGGAGCCCAATACGATATAAGCAAATTTGTTCAAGAATTAAGAATGTAAAAGCCCAATTAGAGAAAGCCCATTCCTCAATGACCCGCTCTGGCTTCACCACATAATAAATAAATACAGACGGTTCCAGATAATTGTCTCACAGCTGGATGATGGATCTGAGTTATAGAAGGCTTCAACAAAGATAAGACAATATAGTTCAAAAAAGTATAACCACATGATTGAAAGTAAAGGGTGGTGATGTCCATTTTATGGTCCATGGAGACATTGGACACAATTATTTAATACTCCTCTTTTGGTTGCCTTTATGGTGACCTATACACATACACACAACATATGTGTGTGCCCACTCCACACTATCATTACTCGAATCAAAATTAATTGAAGCCTTGCTTAACAAGGGTAATGAGATTAATGGGTTAAGCAATATGTGCCTAATTAATTAATTTAAGTTGAATTAAATTTGAAGGTAGAGCCTATGGCCTATTTTTCAAGCCATTGCCAACTAAATACAGCACATTGTTCTTGTCAAAAGGACCACTTGCTTCACATACATGTGTGTATGTGAAAACAATGCTTATTTTTCTTGTAATTTTAGCAAAATTTTGTTAGTCTTGGAGTGGAATATAGTTTTTTTTTTTTTTTTAAGGGACAATTTTTAAAATTAAAATTCTTTATCACAAATTAGTTGAGCATAAGTTGAACGGCTAAGGAATGTATTCAAGGTCTATTCCATACTGCACCAAATATATTGTATTAACTAGTTTGATGAATACTGTATTTTCGATAATAAGATTATAACTTAAGTGAAACTGAACTAAATAAATACATAATTAATATTCATCCAAGAATCCAATACATTGTATTAAGTGCAGTATTTAGAAGAACATTTAGTGAAAATATTTGTGATTTTAGATACCTTCTATCTTTACTTCTTTTCCAATTATTCTTTCAAATCAAAGTACCAAACAATTTTTCTAATATACTTGTTTGTACTTCACCTTACTTCTCTTATTCGCTTTACACCCAAATCCACCTGAGTTTCTTATAGTGCACTTTGCAATAAGAATGGACTGTAAAAGGGATAATATCAAATATGGTCCCAATATTTGTGTCATTTTTCAATTTTGGTCCAAAAATTTCAAAATGAGGACCATAATTCATAATCTTCATCAACTTTGGTCCTTTTTAGTCACAGCCGTTAAAAACTAACGGAGAGGCGTACGTGCCCAGATAGGTCACTAACGGCGCACGTGAAGAGCACGTGCGTCTTTCCGTTAGTTTTTAACAGCTGTGACTAAAAAGGACTAAAGTTGATGAAAATTATGAATTATGGTCCTCATTTTAAAATTTTGGGACCAAAATTGAAAAAGAGCACAAATATTGGGACCATATTTGATATTATCCCGACTGTAAAATTAACCTTTAGTAGTTGGTGACAATTATGTGTGGAAAGTTCTAAATCTAGCTACCCATATTGAGTTTAATTAAATTAATCACGAAAAGAGATTCTTTTTCTTATAAGTATAATTTTTCTTAGTCATGAAGCAACACACTTGGCTTTTGATAATCATTAGTAATGTCCCTAACATTGTGTTTTGTTCTAGGATTTTAGGGGGGAAAGAAAAAGAAAATAGAAAGAAAAAGTATTTTTCAATGTTTGGTTACTAGAGAAAAAGAAGGGAAATGGTAAGGAAAGGAAAATAGAAAGAAAATATAGCATAAATTGAGAAAAAATATTTTCTTTCCAATTAGGTGAGGAAAATGAAGGAAAAGTTATGTTGCTCTCTCTAGCATTCTCTCATTTTTCAAGCTCTCATCTCATTTGTTGCTCAAACTAATTTATTATTTGAATATATTTCATGCAATTTTTTTTTTTTTGCAATTAATTGATTATTTGGATTTTTTTGGGATGTGTTTTTATATTTTCCTTTAATTTACAATAATAACCAAATCAAATGGAAGACAATTCTCTAAAAAAATCAATTTTCTTATTATTTTCTTTAACAACCAAACAAAATAGAGAATTTTAAAATTCTTGTAGTTTCTTTTCCTTTCTTTAACATTTTCCTTTCTTCCTAAAATCTTAGAACCAAACAAAGCCTAAAGAAATAATGATCTTGAAATGATCAACGGTCCGATCAGAGGGCTTAAGAAATAATTAAAGTTTAGAGCGATTAATGCGGGGTTTAATTAGGCTGACGAGGAGATGAATATTCCAATAGGTGGGATTAAAGGACCAGCTTGCCCCACACAACACGTCTCCATAGCCGCAGAATCTTGAGCCATCACGTCTGACGTTTGATATTATTTACTAAAACTGGTCCCAAAAATGTATGTCCTTATTCAACTGATACCTAATTTCAACTAAATATTGAAAAAATATATATAATTCTAAAATTATTATTATCCTAACAAATGGAAGTTAGGCACAGTCGTAAAAAGATATTTCTCAGAGTTAATCTTTTTTTTTGGTGTTTTTTTTCTTCACAAGTTTTCTTTTTGGTTCCAAAAAATTATGTAGTTTTTTCTTTTTTAATAAATATGGTAAAATTAAGTCGAAAAAGGTAAATCTACTTGAACTTTTTGCTTATAAGTAGATTCAGTACTACTTAACAAACACCCTTCACTTTTATTTTTTTAACTACATCATTTTTTTTGTAAAACATTTTTCATCAAATCAAAAGCCAAAAGTTTTTAAAATCACCCTTTCGGTAGTGCGTGTTAGCATGAAAATTTTAAATTATCTTTTCACTCATTTATATTTTATGGGATAATTAATAAAGATTAAATTTGTATCAAATTGAGATTAAATCTTGATATTATCTTATTATATATATTCTAGCGATAAATAAAATAAAATTTAGTTTAATTATGTATTTAAATTTATTGCATAGAATATAAATTTTCATCACAATAATTATAAAAATTTCAAATAAGACTTAATTATACAATTAAAAGTAAATAAAAAATATATATAAGATTAGGTTGAATAGTAGAATAAAAAGAAAAACATTGAATAAAGGATATGAGAGAGAAAAGAGAGGAGAGGATAAGTAACAGAGAAGAGAGATGAAAGAGAATTAAAAATCAGACCAAAGATACCAAGCAATTATTAGAGTGTGTTGATACTTTATAATAGAGCATATTTAATTAAAAGTAAATAAAAAATAGAATACAATATTAGGTTGAACAATAGAAAGATAAAAAAGATTAAATAAAGGATAGGAGAAAAAAATGAGAGGACAGGATAAATAGTGGTGAAGAGAGAGGAGAGAGAATTAAAAGCCAAACCAAAGGACACCAAGCAGTTATTAGATAGTATTTGTGCTTTATAAAAGAGTATAGATCAATATATATATTAAAAAAGATAAGTATCAAAGATATTCAAGTGTATCAGACAAAAAGCCGTCTAGAAAAGAGACTTGAAAAAGGAGAATCGTTAAGTATGTCTACATGTGTTTTTTCAAGTTCTACAAGTTTCAATTGAGGTCAACAAGCTCCTAAGTTGGTTGTATGGTCAAATCCACAAAACTCCAAAATGTTGTCAACAGGCTTTTGAATCGATTGCAATGTCAAATCCACAAATCTCTAATATGCGGACAACAAGCCTTTAAGCCGACTATATTGGTCAAATCAAAAAATTTCAAGATGCTTTCAACATACCTTTGAATCGATTGCGACTTCAAATCCACAAATCTCCAATTGTGATCTACAAGTTTTGATTGTATGGTCAAATCCACAAATTTCCAAGACGCGGTCTCCAAACCTTCAAGATGACTGCACCAATCTTACAAATCAAATTGTACTCAAGAAGAAGAACTGATCGTTTTTCCTTGCGATTCATTTCAATTCTCTAACATCCATCCATTCATGAAGCCATCAACTCTCAACAGCTTCTTCTTTTACCCTACCCGAGAAGCACAAGCTCTCAAGAAGAAGAACATGCAGGATTCAAGGATCATAGTATATACTTTGTAATTAAAAAAATTACATATAAAGCGTAGTTTTTTTCTCACGAAATTTTATATAAATGAAATTCTTTTAATTTATTTGTTCTTTGATTCCAACATATATTATACTTTGCGAGAAATTTTCTAAAGAGTAATGCGGTCCCATTATTTAATTGAGAAGGCTTTTAAAAGTTTATAGAAATCTAATCAAGATTCATAAAAACAACCTTCACTTTAATTGAACACCAAATTCAAACAAATAGAACAATGAATTTCATCCTCCATGATTCTCTAGAGTGAAATAAAATAGAGTTAGGAATCTTGGGTATATTTAATTTCCAATCTTTGTCCAATATTAATCTTGTAAAATCCGTGTTTGAAGCATGGGCACATGGTTTCAAGTTTCAACTAACAACTGTTGTGCTTGCATGCTTTTGCTATGGAACCTTCCAGTTCCATAATTGAAGTTCAATTTTTTTTAAATTCTTTTTTTTTTTTTTGCCTCATTCATACTGGAAAATTAATATAGAACTGGATCATATAATATACGGTTACGATGAGCCTGGCTTGGGGCTGTCAAACCCAAACAACACAACTCACATTCGGTGGCATTTTTGGGGGTCTTTTGGGATAATTACGACATCCATTCCCATCCTATGATTTTTAAAAAGGAATCGTACAAGGGTTTTTTTTTTTTTAATTTGTTATTTCAATCATATTACTTCATTTTATTTTGAATTATTTTTTTCACCTACATAAATTTAATAAATATGTCAAATTAATTTTAAAATATATTCATAAATATTATCAAAATTTAAGTAGGTGTTGTTCTTTACATCCACGATTGTTATTATTTATGTTCGAAATAATTTTGTTTCTAAAATTCCACGTCTGTCCAAATAAGAATCAGGCACCATTGATTACGACATCTATGCATAAAATAAAAATAAAAATCCAAAAAACCAATTTATTTTTTAGCCTTTTAAACTATTATTCAACAGAATTCCATAATATGAACATTCAAAATTGATTGTACGTAACATGAAAGTACAAGGTAAACATAGGACCAGTTTGTCAGGCCTCATATTCACATTGTGAAATGAAAAAAATTAAACCATGATCCCGTATCCTTTTTCACCGGAACAAAAACGAGCAAACCGACAGACGATGAATTTGCCAAAAAGCACACACAGTAAGGGGGAAATTAAGCTGTGCAGAGACGAACGTGTAGCGGCCATTCTAGGTAAGTCGAAAGTGCCGGCATAGATAGGATCAGTTCGGATCCTCTATTGCATAATTGTTTTGTATTTTCTGTTACACTCATCAATACACGTTATATATATTGGTAAGCGGTTGAGATAAAGAAAAAAAAAATTGATAATAAATGTAACAGAAGATACAATATAATTATACAATAAAGGATCTGAACTACAGACAGGAACACTCGCATTTAAACGCAATGGCTACTTCTTAATTCCGTACAACATGTGCTATGGAAATTTGAACCTTTGAGACACTTGTTTGTCCTTCACAATTTCTTAAAAAATTATACGGAGACTTATTTTCCTTTTTTGCATCTAGAAAAAAATTATAAGCTTTTTTTTTTTTTTTTTTTTGACGATTAAGAAAAAAAAAATTCTAAGTTCATCACAATAAATAAATATTGGGCATAATTTTAGGGATAACAATTTTCTTATATTGGTTTCTTTGAACTATTTAATAGTAATGAAATAAATTAAGATATTAATATCATTTTGTGTTATTTGCTATCTCCTATCCCTGGTGCTAGAACAACGGAGAAAGTCTTAACTTGTACTGAATTTGAATATATCGAAACTAGTTACGTTATAAATGTATAGCATTTACTATTTATTTACTGAGTGCGGTCACATGGATTTCGGATGAGAATTTTCCAACAACACGGTACCCTACGTGCCAACACGTTGATAGAAGCTCCACGATAATTGGCTTTATTGCCAAATTTATCTTTTCAGTTCCAGTTTTTTATTGCCTAAAATCATCATTATTTAGTCAAATGCATTTACATATAAATATATTGAAACATTTGTGTGTGGGCATGGCGTGCCAACTCACAATAGGCCAACAAAGACATTATCTGTAGCAATCATCCAGCTTCCCTTTTCTGTTCAATTCCAAGCGACACTTACCTTCCTCCAGGGTCCAACCAACTCAAAATCTCTCTTTATCTCTCCCCACCATCTCTCTCTCACACACCACACGCACTCAATTATCCCTCCGCACATACATACTACCGATATATAATTTTCCACTATTCATATCCTCCTTTCCTTCTTCAATTGCTCTTTCTGTTCACCGCCGAAGCAAAGATAGCTAAGTTTTCTGAAGTGATGGCGGACGAGGAAGCCAAGAAGGTTGAGCCGGAGTCTTGCGCCGAGACTCCGCCGCCGCCTCCTCCGGCGGCCGAGCCTGTTGAAGCTCCCAAAGACGTGGCCGAAGAGAAAGTCATCATCCCACCTCCCGCTGAAGAGAAGGCTGACGAGACCAAAGCTCTTATCCCAGTTGAAAGTAATTTACTTTAACTATCCCACCTGCTGCTTCTGCTTTGTGTTAGCAAGAAATGGTTCTTTTTTGCCTTCTTTTGGAAAATTCAGTATCTGCGTGTGTGTGTGTGCTAGTACATGATCGTCTTCTTCAGATGATTTTGTGGTATATATGTGCAACGAGAAAGGGTGTTTTTCTCTGAAAAATTGGTTCTTGAATTGGGCCTTTAGTATCTTTTCTCTCTTACTTAAAGTTGATTGAAGGTGTTTATTTTAGTAATTTTCTTGCAAATCTGGGGGTAGCTAGGACTTGAAAGTTTCTGTTTTTTTTCTTTTGTCCCCCTCCCAGGCGGTGGGAGATAATCTTTCATTGCTGTTTTTGAGGTTGGGAAATGGGAGGAACATTTACAGGATTGTCAATTCCTTTATTTGGTTAGATTTCAATAAAATAAAGGGTTTATTTGTTTGTCTCTTGCTGGGGAAAGTCCTTGCTTTTGTGAAGAATTTTAGGTCTAAAGTGGAAATCCTAACTTGTAAACCTTTGTTTGTGACTATGTCTGTTGCTAAAGAACCAGAAGCAGCTGAGGAGAAGCAGCCTGAGGGCTCTATAAACAGAGGTAATCAGAGGACTGATATTGAATCTATATCTGTATTCCATTACATTCTTTTGTAGGTGGATAAATAAAAGTTACTTAATTCGTTCAATATTTTCTCAGATGCTGTTCTCGCCCGGGTAGCGACAGAGAAGAGGTTGTCTTTGATTAGAGCATGGGAAGAAAGTGAGAAGTCAAAAGCTGAAAATAAGTAAGTGGTTATAGAAACATGCTTTGTTCGTTGTGTCTATCAAATTTGTCCCGATGTTGAATTAATCTATTTGTTAATCATCATTTACAGGGCTCAGAAGAAAATATCTGCTATTGGATCTTGGGAGAACAGCAAGAAGGCCAGTTTAGAGGCTGAGCTCAAGAAGATTGAGGTAAAATCCTAAGTCTTTGTATATTCAATCGTTTCGAATAAATTTGGTTAGAAAAAGATTTTATGGGCATGTTGTAGACATGGTTATGATCCTCTGTATGCTTGGTCTATAGGAGCAACTGGAGAAAAAGAAAGCAGAATATATAGAGAAGATGAAGAACAAGGTAGCTCTCGTCCACAAGGCTGCTGAAGAAAAACGAGCGATGGTTGAAGCCAAACGTGGAGAAGATCTTCTCAAAGCGGAGGAGATAGCATCAAAATATCGTGCCACTGGAACTGCTCCAAAGAAACTACTCGGCTGTTTTTGAAGCTGAAGACTATCTGGTCAAATTTGAAGAAACTGAAGTTGTGGTTTTGCATTCTTTTTACTTGGATATTTATTTATGGTTCAGGTGTATGGTGTGGTGATTATGGTGTAGAATTAATATTTGTCTTTCATCAGTATGTGTTCATATTAATGTATTTGTTATTTATGGTTCAGGTTTATGGGGTGGTGATTTTGGTGTAGCATTAATATTTGTCTTTCATCAGTATGTGTTCATATTAATGTATTTGTTATATAGATACATTATGGAGAAGATTCGTTATTGTATTTGAGATAACAAGAAAGAGGGTTCGACTTTTGGTAAGCTGCAAGAATCTTGATAAGTTCGCAAGTTCTATGAAAATTGTTGCAACTGTTTTTAGCTCAAATATGTCATCTCAATACAGTTATTTTTGACCCGAACTTTGCACTTGGGATCCTCTATTTTCATTCTTTATTTTATGGCATGCGTGCATAATGTCAAAAGGAGAGGAAATAGAACAGAATTTGGAGAACCCTGTTTGCAACTTCTGGAAATAGATCATGCCCACAGATGGATTTAACAAACTTGCAGCAAAAATGCTTCTTTTCACTGATTTCACAGCCGTAATTTGGTTTGCTTACCTCCCCAACTACTCACACTAGGTCATTTGGCAGCTATTAGCTGAAATTAAGGAAGTTAAATATGAAATACGGACCAACTAGTGCAACTAACCTTGGATGTCTGTGGAGACATCACCAATAGAACCTTGAAGGAATTCCGAATCAGTGCCCCCCACGGGGAAATCTAACAGCAGCTTCAGCATTGCATCTGAAGAATCATCTAACTCGTATGATTTTGACGAGTCCGACTGAGCTGCCTCGTCTTCTGCTTCATTCTTGCAGTTCATGAATTCCACTTTCCAATCAGCCATAATTTCAGAGGAGCTGGTTGTTTTGCAGGGTTCACTGAGGTTTTTGGCTGTCATGAAACCCATCTCAAATTTTGCGAATGACGATGTTTGTGATGCTGGACTGTGGGATGCAGGTCCGTCCCATTCACTTATACTCTCGTTAATATTTCTAAATGATTCTCCCACTTCAGAGTTCCACAGGCATAGGAAATAATCGCCCTGAGCTTTACTGCCTAATAGTGTGTTGAGAAGCAATGGGGTGCTACACGGCCGGGACACAGATTCAAGTTTAACAGCCTCTAACTGAACCGTGGGACAAGTTACAGGAGAGTTGCGTGTCGTATCATCTGACTTAGAAGAGGAAGATGTCCAGTCGAGGACTTTGCTGCTCAAGCGCTTCCTCAAATGCGAGTTCCAGAAATTCTTGATATCATTATCTGTTCTTCCAGGTAAATGAGACGCAATAGCAGCCCATCTGGACGAACAGGTAATCAGCAATCGAGAATAGAACCGGCACCATTAAAGAAAAAACAAAGATAAACAGATGCCACATAAATAGCGCTAAGACAGATTGGAAGCAATTTAAATGCATAATATATTGAAGTATACACGAGATGACATACAAGAAACCAGTTTTGGTCAAACTAATGTTCATTTAGCATGCTTACATCCACTCTCATGATCAAGTAATGAGAACGGGGGCAAAAGGGGATGCGAAGCAATCGTTCAGCACAAGCTTTTGTGAAGTTTACAAAAGTAAATGATTACTTGTTGCCGAGGGTATCGTGCAGATGAATAATTGTATTCTCCTCGTCGGGAGTGAAGGGCCCTCGTTTAATGTCCGGTCGGAGATAGTTGGTCCACCGGAGCCGACAGCTCTTTCCACACCGGAGAAGACCTGTAAATGTCACATAAACAAAAGCTCCCTCTTAGTTTCCTTCCCAACAGACACATATTCAGATACCGTATCTTCGTTTTCTTGGTCACCAGCTACTTGTGCTGGGCACAAAAGCTCTGTTATGAACAGGACAGGATAAATCAACTTCCTTGACATGCCTATATTACCAGAAATATTTTCAAGAAATCGTTTTTTTGACTTTATCTTGAAAATTTTGACGAATATATAGAAACTTTAGGAAATTAAACCTCTAGCAGACACATCTACTAAGTTAAACCGAGACTATCTTACCTCAAAAAACAAAAAAAAAGTTTAATTTCTCTCTCTCTCTCTTCCCCCCAACACACACACACACACACACACAGAAATAAAGGAAGAAATACAAACCAGCAATTTTAGGGAGATTTCGCCAAGTGCCGTGGCCATTGTGAGTGATGAAGTCAACAAGAATCTTGTCCTCTTCAGCAGTCCACGCCCCTCTTCGCACTCCATCCTTTACACAACATGGCATTCTCCCCCTTTTCTTCTTTTCCTCCTCCTTATCTCTCCTTTTCCGCATTTTCACCACAACCCACTAATAAACTGGTAAAAAAGAAAAACTCACACTACTTTAAAGGAAAAGTGAACACTGAATAGACTTCAGGTTTCTTGGAGAGGTGTGCTTTGTGCGTGTGTGTGCGCGCGCGCGTATATACACATATACACTGACGTGTGTGCACTCTGAGAGAGAGAGAGAGAGAGAGAGATGCAAAAGAATCTGAAGACTATAAATGCATGGGGATTATGTATACAATAATAGAAGGCATTATCACAGACATCCGAGCCGGCCTGCCCCATTTTTTTTTATTTTGCTTTCATCAATTCATCTCTGTACCCCCAAGCATTTATTTTGTACTCTCCCTGCGATTGCAATTTATCACTTCTCTGCAATACATTTTCATTCATAAATCATAATCTTTAAAGTCAAAGAAAAACAGAATCTTCATTGATATATTGATGAAACTTCCATGTTTCACCATCAACCCCACATAACTTCTTACAAAAAACAAGGAGAACAAGGAAGTTTCAAAAAAAAAAAAAGGACTAGGAGGAACATTCAGAAACATATTACATATGCACACCAAAAAAAAAAAAAGAAACATATTACATATCTAGGCACGTAACACACACACAGATTTTAGAGAGAGAAAGTGGGGGTAATCTTACCCGAAAATGAAGAGAGAGAAGTATAGAAGAGAGAGGAAAAAATGAAGATGTTCCTTCAAGCTCTGCGTTGGTCTTCCAATTTTCGCTGATTTCGTGGTGCTTGCTTTTGTTGTTTCATGTACTGTACTTGCTTCCCCAACAAGATGACAAGGACTGTGAATTTATTGCCGATTCATGAAAAAATATATAATATTTTGAATTAAAATACTGGAGCAGTGAATTAATATGATGAGATTTACCATAATCATCCTCGTTTCCCATGCGACTCACCAGTTTTCTTATTTTAGTAACACGTGTTCTGGACATATGTCCAGTTCCATATTTCTATTTCTTTTTAGCGGATATACGTGACAAGTTCGCATTCAAGGATTTCAAGGAAAAATTTGAACACTTATTATATAATTTATTAAAAAAGGTCCGATCAATGACTAAGTAGACATACATTATTTGATAGTATATATATATATATTTATCTTTGTTTTGTTTTCGGGTAATTTACATTAATACTTGAAAGTGGATAACGTATACACCATGCTTAGGAATATTACTTGTCATGATTCTATAGGTTGGCGCAAAAAACATGATCCATGCTGATCTTATTAGTTTCAGCTTGGAAATTCCCGCAAGTTTTCCTATTTTTTTTTCTTTGTTTTAAAGAAAATGATGTGTGGAGTTCCATGACAGTTCGTTTACGCAATTTTATAGAATTGTCACTCCTATAATTTTTTATGATCATTTTATTCGCCTTTTGAAGTTAAACAAAAAAATAAATATGAAATTCTAATACATAAGTAACATACTATATATATGCTTGTTAAAAAGTCATCATAAGTTTTTTTTTTTTTTTTTCTTAACTACCCAATTCGGATTCATTGCCCGACTAATCCAAAACGGATACTCCAGAAACACATTATGGTGGTGACCCCTCTAACCCAATTATTCCATTCACAGTATCAAGATTCAAACTCTGAACGTTATTTAAGATATATAGCACTTCATTTTACTAGACCAATTGATGATTGGTAAAAGTCATCATAGTTAAAATCGCAATAAAATTAGTAATTCTTCAAACTAGTCCCATGACCCATGACTCAACAATCTTTATCAATTTTGTAGCCCATCCCATGCCCATGAATCCATGACTGCAACTCATTTTCATCAAATCATAATCCAAAATTCTAAATAATCTCAAATTAATCAAGAGTCCAAATTAATTAGTGGGATTGTTAAAGTTTTGAGACCCTTGTCACATACCAATTGAGAAACATATGTTATATGTAGAGGCAATAAAATGGTTCTCAACTTGTGAGTTGAATCCAACTAACATGATATTAGATTCGGTTGGGTCCAATATATTTTAAAATGGATTGAGTTGGGTTTGATGTAGTTGGTGTTGATATTGAATTCTAGTTGAATTGATGATGGATTGGCAATGGGTTCATATTGGGTTCTAAACGGGTTATTCCATAAACAAAAAAATATTTATTTTTTTATTTAATTATAATTCATTTTAGTATTCTAGAACCATCTATATAATATAGGAATTGGTAGTTTTATTTTATTTATTTTTTTGATTTTGATTAAACATATAAGAGTGACGCATTGAACCCATTAAGAACCATTTCAACCCGATCTACAACCCACCTTCAACCCATTTACAACCTACATCCAATCCATTTTTTGGAGCCCATCTCCAATCTAACCCATCTTCGACCCAATTCAACTCGCTTAATTGTCACCCTTAGTTATATGTATTGTACTTGCTAAAATATTCATGCAATGAAATGGTAAATAACTAGGTAAATTAATTTAAACCACAAAAGAGATGCAAAGTGAGGAAAGAAAAGTGGCAAATTAATGTCATGTAAGGATTAACCACAAATAAGTTTATAATCACGCCGAAAAAGGGAAGAAATTTTTATTGCACAATGATCCTTTTGGAAAAATTCTTTTGCATAACTGCATGTATACAAATAACATGACTTGGACTTGAGAAGGGTGTTTGCCCTTACCTAGCATCCTTGGTGTGCATACACATGATCAGGATTCATGCAGAATTGTCCTGAAATGCAATCAACTAGACCGCTTTCTGAGATGTGATGCTCGAATTTGAATGGAGACTGCAGCATATCGTCGACATAAACATCCGTAGATATGATCGGGTTCGTTTCATGACCAAACTTAAACATCCCTTCATGAACTGAAGTATCTTCAAGACTGTTGTAATTCAAATTAGGATGAGTAGTAGTGGCTGAGTAATTACCCAAGCCATGGCCGCCACAAAGCTCATCAAAAGAGAGCCACTCAGCAAAAAGAACCTTAGGCAGACTGCATTTTTGGACTCCTCTTGTGTACTGGCCTATTATTTGTTGCATAGACTCATCTGTGTCCATCACTGATCCTTCCATTTGTTCAAGATATTCAAAAGAAGAATTTTGATTAGTCGACTTGAGGGAAGAAGGCGATAGTTCCAGTCTTTGAATTTGCCCGTTTGTGTGCTCGATATCTTTAGTAAGTTGATCAGCCATTTTTGCCAATACTCTTTTCTTTAAGTGAGAATGCCAGTAGTTTTTGATCTCATTGTCAGTTCTTCCAGGTAAATGATGCGCTATCTGAGACCATCTGATGCATATATAAATAATGCTGCGTGTTGAAATCTCTTCATGATAAATCAGTGTTGTAAGCAAGAATTGTTGAGAATTAAGATGATTGTTAGAATATTCACAAAATCACAACTTGATTCTCAGCAAGAATGATGATCTTTTTCCATTTTGTTTTTTTTTTTGGGTGGGGGGGGAGTATTCAACAAGAATATTTACACGAGATCCTCTATTTTACTACTTGTGTAGAAACAAATGTGCACATCATATTTGTTAGATTTACTACGTTCAAATTCGTACCCTGTATTTCCAAGGGACAAACATGAGCATATACTTATTAGGCAAGATTGTGGTAACAAAAGTATACATGATTGTCTTACTTGTTGCCTAATAGTTGATGAAGGGCTAAGATCATCTCCTGCTCTGCTGGGCTAAATGCTCCTCGCTTTAATCCCGGTCTCAAATAATTGATCCACCTTAATCTGCAGCTCTTTCCACTCCTTTGTAAACCTGCCAATCAATCAACTAATAATATGATGTTGCTTTCTAGTCTATGAAATAACATAATTCCAGGGTCGTTATCGATCAGTATCCTGAGAACGTATCAGATTTTAACATCAATTTCTCTTGCTATTGATTTCTACTAAGTAGCCATACTACTTGTTCAAAACGATTAGTCTAGCGTTATATGGTAAGAATAACAAATTCGTATGAGATGCAGATACATGATTAGTCGAAGACCTTGTCTGATGTCTATGTTAATTACTAGTTTTATTACGTTGTTAAGAGTGGACCAATGACCATTCAAAGTCGTAAACATGATTAACCATTTGACTTTGCAATTTACACCTGTATTTAGTTGCGTAGATCATATATATATATATATATATATATATATGCATATGCATAAATCTAAAATACTGAGATGCTCTTTTAATGATTTGCATGCACAAATTGTTGAATTAATAAGTGCAGAAATAACAAGGATGACAATGTGAAGATTCGAGTTTCACTAAATATCCCACATTTTAGCATTACGTAACAATGGTATTCTCCTACAAGTTTTTCAATCTGTGCTTAAAAGTGTCCTTGGTTTGATGGCATTGACAACTTTATCATCCATTATGTAATGATAGACAGAGGAGAATGTAGCTAGATTGAGCATCACATGTGTACGTGCGTGTAAGTTTAAACTGTTAAGTATGTCATATATATATATATATATATATGTATGTGAGTGCCAATTCAATGCAGACGACTTTGTAGACTGACCGGCATTGATGGGAACAGAGCTCCAGCAGCCATAACCGTGCTCTAGAACATAGTTTCTCAGCTTTTGGTCTTCGTCCGGAGACCATAATCCCTTCTTGTGCCTCTTCTTTGGCTTATCTAATGGCTTGCAGCTCATTCTCAAACAATTATTAGACCACAAAAAGTATGCAAGTAGTGTTTCCTGTCGATGAAACTTAACTGTGCATTTTCATAATCTGCGCAGAAAAGAGGGGAAATAAGGAGACAAGGAAACTTCTTGATGAGCTTAGCCACTCTAGTGCCGGGAAATTTAAAGGAAGGATTAGTTAAGACATGCTTTTATTTTAAGGCCAAAATTATAATATTTTAGCATCAACTACCTCTTTCAGGCCTAAAGAACCCCGGTCTTAACTAGCCAGTGGATAAATGACTAGGGGTCCCATTGGGGAAATTTTCAGCGAGACCGAAGATAAAAAAGAGTCCACTCCTATAGGATCTTTGTATTGTGTCATTAAGCAGGCCTAAACCTACTTTGACAGGCACAATTAACAGTGTCTTTCTTGTATTATTAGTGACATTGCCGGAGGTAATATTTTATTCCAACAGTTACTCTTTACAGAATATTATTTCACATATGTCAATTAAGGGTTTTTTTTCATGAAATATCCCCGTCTTATCTCTAATTAAATCGAAAAATCATGTGAAATAAAAATTAATGTAAAAGACATTGTGTAATGTGAAAACTATTAACAAAAACCCTCAATCGATAGTGTGTATTACACTCGCCAATTATGCATATATGCTAGTATTTCATGCCTACGAATTTGCTATTTTAACCTTAGTTTAAAATAATAGTTAGTATAATAACCCTATATTTTAAATAATTATATCAATGAAAACCCTACATCATAATTAATTTTTGCTATTATAACCCTATGTTTTAAATACTTATCAACACATGCCCTGCATCAGAATTAATTTTTGTGTAAGCAATACAATTTTCAAGACACGATACATAAAATCAAGTGGATTTTTTTTGTTCCAATTTACAATCTTATTGGTATTAGAAGTAATATATGCATTGAAATTATAGTTCAACTCAGAGTTTTTGACATTTTAAAAATATCATATAATACCCTTAAGTATATAATATTATTATGTATATCCTGAGGGGTTTTAAACAATTTTTTTTTAACATAGGATTTTTTTATGATAATTACAAATAACACAGGGGAGGGTCTATAAATTTAACTCTTCTAAAATGATGAAATATTGGTATTCTTGAATTATTTAACAAGGGGTAAAATTAGAAATTCCTAATGAAATTCTTAAAAAAGGGACCCAAGGGCCGGTGCGTTAATTTTTAAAAATATGAGGGGTTTTAAATAAAAAATTTTAACACAAAATTTTTTATAGGGGGTTCTATAAATTTAACTTGTCAATTAAAACACCAGTTGTGTCACTACTTACTAATCAAAGCTTGGAAGAACTAGAGAGGTGATCATGAGTGCAAGGTTAATCGTCATTCTTTTGCTAAAGATATCGACTGTATAACCGGTTTTCCTCGTTGTTTAGTGCTAGGTGCTGGGGTAGCAGTAAGCAGTACTACATTCTTACAACATAATTGGACAATTGTGTGTTTGTGTGTGTGTGTAAGTTCTAGCTGTGCTTGGTTTTAACTTAAAAAAATGTCCAACAACTCTGCACTCTTCTGTAGTTGTACACATTAATTAATATTACGTTAAATTTTGATTGAAGCCCTCTACTAGGAACAGGATTATTTGTTGTGTTTACTAGTTGGTTTATTTATTTAAGGGCTAAATACACTTTGCCCCCTTAAATTATACCATTTGTATCATTTACCCTCCTAAATTATAAAATGTAACATTTAGCCCCCTCAATTAAATATTCAGACAAAACTGCCCTCATTACATGCCTGTTTCTATATTACTATCATACTTTTTGGTAATATGTAAAGTGCATAACCATAAAAATTAAACAAATATTTAGAATAAAATTTGGATTCAATTTTACATTATTATTTATCAAAAACTATTTTTAGATTATAATATAAAACGAAAACGAGTAATTGTCATTTGAATATTAAGAAACAATAAATTAATGGTAAACATTAAAAATTATTATTTGAAAATAAAATTAAGTTATTTACTCTTAAGTTAAAAAAAAAAAAAGAATCTTTTAATGAAAATGAGTGATTTTTATATTTTCATTTACTTAAGTTTATGTATATTCATTTTCTAAAAGTAAAATAATGCATATAATTTTTTTTTATACAAAAGAATCTATTTTTGTTTAAAGATATTATAAATCAATAAGAGAACTACAGAAAACGTTATTCAACAGAAAATTATTTTAATTCTGGTGCATGACCAAATTTTTATGTAAAAAGAAAAGTACAAAATTAAGCTCGCTGTGACATTTTCGTTTTTGGTCAAAATTTGGTAAATTACAAATTAAATTAACTCTTAACAGGAATAGTTTTAGTTTGACTAGAACCAACCAAGTCATTGTACACGTCTATATATGTCTCTAGACTATAAATGTATGCTTCTTTGAAACTTCATGCTGTCCTTTTTATTTTTTAAATAATACTAACACACGTCAACCAAGCTTGCACAAAATCAAAATTCAAACTCTGACAACAATCTCCCCACATTTTAGAGACAAAATACATGTCCATTATTCTAAAGGACTGCGGGTCTATGCTATTTTCATACAGACATCTACTGGCTTATTAATTGCCAATTTGTTACCAGTCTGGCTAATCCACCGCACATCTTGTACAACTTGAAGGGCCATGCGCAAAGAATTGGGTCATCTTTGACGATATTAAATACATTTTTCAACATATTGACTAGTAACTTCTGCCCAGGTCAGGAACTCCACTGAATCAATATATGCATTCACTGCATTTTGGTCTGTGCCTTACACCTTTTTAAATCAATCAAACCAATTCTACTAAGCCTTAATAAGATTTACCCACTTACATCACAAGACCCCCCACGATTTACATACATAGCATCATCAGTTCAAATCCAGTACTTAAGACAGTAAAAGTTTTGACATAAATTACACGACAAGTTCTAACAAATGTTCTCAATGGGGACAAAGTGTCAAAGCCAGACAAATCAGAGAGGTAAAACCTTATATATTCCTTTCTCCATCAAAATTTCATTAATTAGGAAAGTTATAGCCACTGGAAGATGACTAGCAAAACATAAAACCGTTTTGAAGACATCATCAAAGGTAAAAGCTAGCATCAGCTTTCCCCACCCTTCAGAAACTCGGGTCGTAGTTAAACGTAAATCTGTTACATAATCTATGTAATACATTTGGATTCAGACGATGCTATCAATTAGCTATCTTAATATTTTACTAGGATACATGAACGCCAAAATGAAAATCTAATTCGACAACTATTCCTAAGTACGTCTAATATTACACGTAAACCAAGGAAAGACAGTCGCAGAATCTGACCAGTACGTGCCTTAAACAACCTCTCAATTGTTGCATTGCCACCTATACGGCTTTCATATGGAATCATGTTTCCACACAGAATTTGCCTCCTTGATAGCTCTAACAAATTATACACCACCAAAAATAAATAAAACAGAGAATTTGTAAAACAGAAAAGGGACTACTCACCAACACGAGAAGACAAGTCAGTTGTCAAATAAAACTAAAACTAAACCAAGGACCCAACTCACGAGGAAGATCAAGAGTTTAAACAAGATAAAATATAGAAAAAGAAAAAGCAGAGTCAAGTGTTCAGACTATTGTTGAAGTGTATCAAGACATGAATCAGAGTTTGAATTCTCATCCTGAGAACCTGGGACCTGGCAACTAACCAATTCAAAATCAGTCACATCTTCTTTCTGAGTTCTACTAGGTCCCCATAGAATCTATGGATGGATCATGTTGAATTGGAACCGAGATAGCTGCTGTGGGATGGTAGATATAACAGGCCCATATCTCTGAAATAGATTAAAAAGGACCTTTGTAAGAATTATATGGCTACCATGTAAAAATGAACCCGTGCAAAAGCTGACAGTGACAAGGGCAAAGGAATAGAAAAACTCATAACAACTCAAGCGGATGCTTAACAAGGAAAACAAAGTCAAGGAAACAGTTCTTGCGTGCAACTTTGAACTTTAACGCAACATACTCAGTATACATATGGACTACAACAAAGACACGCCGCTACAAAGTTGCATTAAAGGAATTGTTTAACTTAGAAACTAACTGGAACTACTTAACTAAATATACACAAACACACATATGTTACGAACTACCTAACCTGAACATTGTCATATAGTTCAAACAGAGGAACAGCGAGAAGTTTCAAGTTCTTTGGCACAGCAAAATACTCTCGTTCAGACAGGTGAACAAGGAAAAGCTTCTTGCACTCCTGCATTAGCAAAAATCAGCGAGCAATTATTTCATGCCTAATATTATGGTGTTCCGTGCAGATCATGTCGAGGTAATTTTTACCTTAGGCTTTGTTATGTGTGGCGGGCAGTAAGGATACATGATTGTTTCAAAATTTGGTCTCCACCAGATTGCCACACACTCGCCAATCTGCATGAAAATTTGCACCTCACTTAATGATCAGAAATTAATAGGACCACTAATCAATATATAGAGGATGGCCATGAAACAATGTGCATCTCAAAGATGGATTCCTCAGATATAGCTAACCATCAGCTAACATGGGATTCAATTTTTCTTTAGACAGATAAACCAATCAATTAATAGATATGGCTTCACATCTCAGATAACATAAGCTGCATCGGATCCCAAACCTCTGTTGCCTATACAAATTTCACAACATACCGAACTATAGTCCCATTTCCACAATGAATTCCAGTCAATGTTTCTACCTCAAATTAACTGATCCTTAAACATTACCTGCCAATCTGGCTGCAGAGAAGGTGAATTGGCAGCAAGTTTGCTAGAGAGCTTCCTTTTCAAGCCTTCAATTTCTGCGGAGTAGTTTCCAGAAAGAAACAAAAAGTAAGATGAATGCAAGCAAGCATAAGCCAGATGTTTGAGAAACAAGTTTGTTTTCAGCTGTGTGTGCGTGTGTAAATCAAAAGGCAAGTATACTTCATAGCATACAACAATGACCAATAAAAATGAAGGACGAATCATACCATTCTCTCCTGGCTTCAATCTACCACCTGGAAGTTTGCAGAAAGTATTTCCAATTTGCAAAAGGAGGATATGGGGATGATTATGCTCTTGTACCTATAAGTTCAAAAAATTGTTCGGCAATTAGACAAACATAAAGATGGGCAATTATTGAAGACATTATTAGCTCGAAACATGCTGAAAAGTGAATAAGAACGCGGAAAGAAAATTTAATTAAAGTTGATATCTCTCAATAATGAATCCTAATAGAGGATAAGATCCAGATTGGAACTTAAGTGAGAATTTTGGCCATCACTGGATGGGAAACTCCAGTAATGCAACAAAAATGTTGCAAAAAATCCAGTTAGTTATTAGAAGACCCAAAACATGTGGGTCAACTTACCTCAAGAAAAGCTCAATGTCCTCTAATTTATTCCGCATGTAACTAAGCAATCTTTTCAAACAAGTCTCAAACAAAGTAGCTTAGAAAATGATGTAATCAGAAACAGGAAACCACAACTAATAGAAAGATTGCCACAAAGTATTTCTAGGACCTTCTCAAAATTTCCTTTTGGGACAAGAGTCAAGATAAACAAGTCAATTTAGTCATGTCAGGGGATGGTTGGAAATAAACATGACTAGAAATAGGGTGATATTCTGACTTAAACACCTCAGGATGATAGAAAACAAACAGTTGTGGTTATGGAGTTTCCATGAGATGAGTACACATGTTAAATACAAGGTATTTACAGCCATCTTTGTTTGTTTATCAGAGCAAACCATGACAGCCGTGGATCATGCCTTCCAACATGAGTAGAACCGCATGAGCTGATATTATTGCTTTTCTATTTACATCACATAACTCACACAAGTAAACTCAGATCTAACACAAGTATGTGACAAACACATGTCGCCAAGATAGCATCCTCATGGACACAAACAGGAGAGAGAAAATAAATGGAACATAAAGCGAGACAGCAAGCCATTGTGTGCCGGCTTTTGATACTATTCTACTTAAGCAAATCAATCCAAGCATTGAACCCAATATCTCCCAAATGGAACTTGGAGATGATAAAGGAACCAGCCGCTCAATAAAAGTTTATCCTTTGACCCCATATCAAGAGGGGGATCACTTGAACATATGGCACAATAGCAAGAAGTTGTCCACTTAAGAGTGAGCATAACCCAAGGTCAAGAGATAATACCTAATTCAAACTGACCCAACAACTTAACAAGCCGAAAAGATACTAGTAAAAGTAATTCTATATTAGCACCATGTTTGGATGTGCATAGTAGTGGCAACACCGAGGAAATTTTTTTTGTTCTACTTGGTTTTCAAAGAAACATGACCGAAGTGTGTGTGCAAACACAAATATGTCAAACTATTATGGATCAAAACATTATTGCATTATTCTCTTTTGGTTAATGTTCAATTGTATTATAACAACTTCTATAACATCGAAACCTTCTGTTGGTTGCACAACTGAGGGCATATCGAGTTGTACTTTTACTTTCTACTGTCTCTAATTGAATCCTAGGTCCCAAGAGCCTGTACGAGAATTTTGTAAGCCATAAATAGTCATATTAACACTTCCACCATGTCTAGATCAAGCAACTGTTGTTTCAAAATATGCTTGTTTTAAATGATTAAACAAGAAAAGAGATATCCCAAAAATTCGTGGGTAAAAACAATATCAAAATCATAGAAAATACACATGAAGCATTGCCAAATTGATGAGAAAAATGCATACCAATAAAATACCCTCGACGCTAGTCCTCATGCCTTCCTTCATATAGCTGCAACTCAAAAACCAAACAAATATCAGTAAAAAAATTCAACCACAAAACCGCACTTACGGCGGCCTAGCAGTAAAACCCTAGATACGACTACTTAATTTGATCTAGGGTTTTACACAAATCACAGAAATTTCAAAAAAAAAGAAAAAGGAAAGAGATGAAAGAGTAAAGATAAAAATACGGACTTGACTTTCATGCGGGCAAGGCGATCGGCGACGGAGGTGTCTTTCTCCATCTTGGGCTCTTTGGTGCCGAAGGTGTAGCTTGAAAGAGGATATGTATTTACCACCGGTGACGTTACCATCTCTCCCTCTTTCTGTCTTTCGATTCAATTTCTTTTTCAGAACTTTTTTCTCCGGCGTGAATGGGATTTTCTCTGTTTTCTACAGAATTCGCAGGTGTTCGGGCGGGGGAAAGTGAGAACTTGAGGGAGATAGTTGTTGTTTTATACTAAAATGGTATGACCAATTAACATTTGCATATGTATTATTCTCGGTGATGTTGCCTAAGCGAGCTCGGTTGTAATTGGACAAATTTGAGTGACAAATCACTGGAGGGGGTAGGTAGCTTTTTTATTCTTTTGTGGATAAATACAATACTAATATTTTTTTAACTTCGAATTATATAACTCGTAAGGGTATTTATAGTTTTTAAAATAAAATAAAAATTAATTTATAATTATACTGTAAATCAAAGAATATAGATCCCTATCATGGAAATATACCATTTATCTTATAGTTAAATTAAAATTTTATAATTAAATTAAAATATTAGTTAATTTTTAAATCACAACTCCTGAAATGAAATCTTATTTCAATTTAATTCTAAATTAAAAGTTAATTTCAATTTAGTGCTAAATTAAAACCCCATTACTTCATTAGCGAAAAATAAAATAAAATCTCATTTCAATAGAACAAATCAATTAAGGAATTGATTTTCAATCAATTAATTCTAATCACCAATTCAATCAATGAGATAGATCAATTTAATTAGCCGGTCAATTCAATTGATTCACTGTAATTAATAAAATTCATCAAATCAATTGACCAATTAAATCAATTAACATCTTAATTTAATCTTATTATATTAATTTCTTAATTCAATTAATCAATTTGATCGATTTCAATCAGTTCATTTGATCAATCTAATTCAATTAATCACTATTAGTCAATTCACCTATAGATGTGGTAGGTCAATTTTTATATGTGACCACTTATATTCACCAATTGATTGGCGACAGGTGTGCATTCAATGAAGCATTCTTAGATAATATATATATGTGTGTGTGTGTGTGAGATTAATTAAGCACTTTTAATTAAATGCTATTTTATCATAACCATTTATAATTGATAGTCCATATCCATCATGTTCGATATTTTACTACAAACCCACGAATATACAGTCAACAAGTGAAGTATTACACAAACCCTTTCACTTATAATTCACCGTGCAAAGATGTTTGTTGTCTTGTTGTCCAATTGAAGTTTAGAACATATGATTTAGGAAATTCTACTAACGTCAATGTTTTAATTCTCGGGCAAGTAGTTTGTTTGACAACTGATTTAGAAATTTCATTTTCTAATTATTGTCCCCTATCATGCACGAGGATTTCTACTAGACAAGCATCAAATCATTTATTAACTTTCACAAGTCTCAATATAGGGAAGACATTTACCCAAACATATGAGCATATAGAATCATCATGGAGTCGGTAGCTATACTAAATTAAAGTATAAATGTTCATACACAAGAATATTATGAAATCTCAAGTTTAAGAAACAGTTAAAATACATCATACGTTTGGAAACATTCATACTTCTTTTGTTCCCATTTAGAAGTTTCGAGGTGTGATTAATTTTTAGCCCATCCCTTGATGAACGTTCGTTTATGCATATGATATGCTCAATATCAATGAAACATGACATCCTTTCATTTGAAATACACCATAAATGCAAATATTTTAGTGAGTCATATATCTTAGTTAGACTTAATGATTTGAAGTTTTTTTATCAAGCATTAGAGACTAGTTTCAATACTTCAATCTCTATGTGAAACCAAGTTCCATAACTTTACTGTGATCAGGAAGATTCAACCACGGGCACTAAATATAAACAAATGATATAACTGATGCAATACAATATAGATAACCAAAAATTCTAAAACTTCCAATGTATTATTTAATCGAATAGCCCGCTTTACAAAAAAATAATAAACAATCTAAAATACATTGACTTACCAAGCACTATTCTAATAATATTTTATTATAATGTTATTGTAATTATCTATACGATTAACAAAGCGTTTAAAAGGTCCAATAGCTACATTGGTTTCTTTAGGTGTCTCAATTCTTATTTATATTAGGGCAAAATACACTTTACCCCCTTGTATTAAGTCATTTGTAACATTTGCCCTCTTATACTATAGAAAACATCAGTTTTTCCCTTAAAATTGATTACCCAAAATATGAATGACAAAATTACCTTTTATTTTATCATACAAATGCTTTATCTTATTACCTTAACATCAATATTTGTGGAAATGATTAATTTTAATTTTTTTCTTAGTAATTATATTCGTGAGAAGGCCAACTAATTTTCTCACTTATAAATGATCATTAATCAATTAAAACTTGTATATCATAACGAATAATAACACTTAAAATACAATACAATATAAATAATTTCAAAAATAATTAATATTAACTAATTAAGTGAAATTAGTTAAAGTGCTTTACATTCAATATATTGGAAGCAAAATATTTCATTAATTAATTATGTATAACTAATTAATATTAAGTTGCTCGAACAATAATTTGTTAATATTTTAATTCACTTATTTATTTTTCCACAAAACATGTACAAAAATAGATGCTTTATTTGAGAAATGAGCATTTATAAATTAGATTGTTATTTGATATTTTAACAATATTGTACTAAGAAAAAAATTAAAAATAACTATCTACACAACTATTGATATTTAAACGAGAAGATAAAATATATGTATAATGAAATCAATGGTAATTTTGTCACTAGTATTTAGGGTAATCGATTTCATTGGGGTAAATGATATTTTTGATAGTATAAGGGGATAAGTGTTACAAATTGTATAGTACAAGAGGACAAATTGTATTTTGCCCTTTATATTATCTCTCATCTATAATTTCCCACCATTAGCATGCTTTTAATTTATTTCTTTTCTCATTATATCTCATCTATTAATATATATTTTTTCATATCTCTTTTATCTTTTTTTTTTAACTTTTTATTTCTTATTTATTTGTTAATCTTATAATTCTATCTTTATTTTAAGCTATTTTTTTATAATAAATTTAATAAAATACATACATAACAAATAATTAAAATATATATAATAATGTATAAAATTTAGTAAATATTTTAATTTTATATTCATAGTTTAAATATGTAATTAAATTATATTTTAATTTTTAATTTTACGGACATATTGAGTGTACCTATCGACTAGTTATTATGATAAAAATTTCTTGGGTAATACAAAATCTTTTATTTTTATTGCATATTGATAATGTAAGTGGGATTGTTATATAGAAAATATTTGTTATATACACATTGATGCGGTCGAATTTTGGTCGACCACATGGCGGAGTTTGATACGCTGGTTGAATTGTTGGTGGCCCACCTGTCTAAAAAGGAGGAACGTATGTGAGACTAGCTCATTTTTGCCCCGGCGTAGGCTCTCCTACGCTCAAGTGAGTTTATGATTTTTTTTTTGGAGAAGATGATAAATAGTAATATGCTATCTTTGCATGTATTGTGTAAAAAGTGATTGATATCGCTTGGAGGAGAGTTTTTTTGCTATTTATATGAGAGATATCCATTGATGTGATGTGGTTGATGGGGGTTTGTCAGCTGATCTGACACATGGGTACAAGTGAACATGTTTTTTGTCACTTCTTGGTTTCTCAAACGACGGTTGACCCTTACCTCTTATTAATGGGGCTTGACATTTGCATTTAATACATATATTGAGTATTTAAGGCCAATGATTGTATTAATAAGGGGGCATTTAATGCACTAAAGACCGATGAAATTGACCTATGTGCAGCAAACGCATGGTGGATGGCGGTAAGTGCAAGGTTTGTTAGGCTTTCCAACTAAGATTTGCCTGTTGGCCGCCGAGCTTTGCAAAGGCTAAGTATATAATTCATATCCTCGATATAACTGTATTCGAGGGCACTCCATGCCTTTAAGCTACTTATTCCCTCGCTTCGCTTGCCCTGCCTAAAAGGTCTCGAGGCCTCATAGAGGCCCTTTGTGGCTTTGAAGCCACGTACTTTAATTGAGGGGTAAGCCTGGGGGTATTTTCTCTCTCATGACTTGCACTCCGAAGCTTTCCGTCTTTTACGCAGACGCGCTCTCGAGGATAGTGAGTCTCTTCGAGGGCATCAGTTTCTCACACAGGTGAGATTTCTGGCTTAAAACCTTGATCGAGGATGGCCTAGCTTAAAACCTCTATCAATGATAGCCTACTTGATTGAGGGCTTTGTTGTTCCATACTTGGGGGATCTCAAATAGATTTACCTCTGCTGACGTGTCCAATTGAAGTGGCGCTTAACACATCACACATAATATGTATATAAAACAAGTAGATAATGTAATAGAAAATAAAATAAAAGATCCAAAATGAAACAAAAAAAAAGTACTCATTTTACCGACTTATCCTAGATCTACAAGTAAAATCAGACAACGAGACATGGGCTTTTTTTTTCCTTCTTCTTTTTCTTTTTTTTTTTTTTTGAGCAAAAGACACATGGGCCAATTTTAATCCTCTACCATAGTCGTGCCATATTTGGAATGGATAAGAAGATATAACACGATCATTTAGTAGAAAAATCTTGAATAGATAAGAAGATAAAACACGATTATTTAGGAGAAGATTAAAGTGGACATATGCTTCATATTAAAGGCAACAATTGTGTTGATCATTAATGTACTCCAGCCATATATTTTCACCATCTACAAGTGGCAAATGGATTAGAAATTATGGGTCTAACACAACCCGCATGATTTTGAGTTGGGTTGGGTCTCATTTGGTTTATATTGATATTGGATGGTAAATGAATTGATAGAGGGTTGATATTGGATTCTAAAAGGATTATACTGTAAAATTACAATTCTAGTATTTTAGAACTATTTAAACAGTACAATAACTAATAATTTTGATTTTTTCCTTTTTTCTTTTAATTAAATACACAATAATCATGCATTTAACTCAATAAGAATTATATCAAACCCATTTAATAATCTACCCCTAACCCACCTCCAATCCATCTTCAATTCAATCTATCTTCAACCTATTTTTTGAAACTCATTTTCAACTCAATTCAATACGATCCAACCCAAACTCAATCCAATCCAATCCACCCAATTATTATCAGACACCATCTAAGAGACTGTGTAACCCTTAAATTGCCACGCACCATCAACCTGTATTATTATGTCAATAACTCAAACTCATCAAACGCAAATACCCGCCAAATCGAACTAGAGATTTTTTCATCAAAATTCTGAGTTGTACTGTCAAATTTGTAAAAAAGGAGGTCCCAACACCACTGTCAATTGTTTTTTCATCAAAATTCTAAATTCTACTGTCAAATTTGTTATAAATGTGAAAGTTGCAGAAATACAAATCACTCTTAAATAGACTGTCGTACAAAATAGAAAAACGAAGCCAACTTCATAGTGAGTGGTCATGTTTTCAACACCTGTATAAACTCTTAGCATCAATTCCAAAATACTTGGGATATGTTTAATATTTTACTTAAAAATATAAGATACTAAGTTTTTTAAATTAATGATCCTCATATTTAAGTATTTAGTAATTGTGTTTGTTTTCGAATAAAAGGTCTTTTAATTAAAATTCACCTTACATGTGAGATTGTTATAGATCATATTATAGAATTTGAAATTCAAGCCGAATTTCAAGCCACATGGCTCATACGGCTTATAAGAAATTTATCACCAAATCAAACATACTTATAAAGTAATTTCATGGGATGCAAATACCATGTAAGATGTAATCAAAAAAATCCTTTATATATAAATAGATAGTATTTGCAGCAATCATATATAGATAAATAAAAAATATTCTTGAAAATTTACAAATCTTACTCATTTGACGTGAACATTTATATAACCAATAAATCAAACAAATCCATTTTTTTTTCTTTTTCGAGCTTTTTAAATATTCAGTTCGATCGAATCATAATTATTAGAAGAAAATTAAACGAGTATTCGTCATCGTTATATCTTGATCAAATATCAATTGAGTATCTGAAACATGTTAATCATGATATGTGGACTATTATATATATATATATATATATTTGTTTTGTTTTTCTTTTTTTTTTCTTTCTTTCTTTCTTTCGTTTTTTTTTTTTTAAATTGAAGGACATAGCCCATTTCAAATTTTTTATTCTGGTAGCAAACCATAGCAGCTGGAACATTACAGTTTCAAACCATTTTTTTTACAAAAGGTCTCAGATACTTTCTTTCAAGCACACGTCTGGCCCTGAATGTCCCATTCAAAATTCACAATTTGACGCAGGCAAAAGCTTGCAAGAGAATGGAATTAGCACTATGAGGGATAGGTAATCAGGAATTACTCAACCGGCAGTAGCAAAATGACTCAACGCTACTAATCGCGGACTTACTCAACGTGACCAAGCCACTCGCATGAAAATTTTACACGCAATTATTTGTAAGTTTCTTGCAAAGGATGTATATATTTTTTCAATTAGAAACACTCTCAAGAACTCTTCATATAAAAGGTTTATATATGATTGTTGGAGCATCCCTCCAAGCATAGGAAATTCACATTTTGACTACTTAATTATGTATTTGACATAGGAAATAGGTAAATATAACTCAAAATTTATGAAAATTATAACGTTGACCCTATAAATTGATGATATAAATGAAAATGACTCGAAAATTGACTCAAAAACCATCTATAAAAACCCAAAAGACTAAAAGAATGCAAGCTGTCTTTGAAACCTGCCTACCAGATACCCTCTGCAACACTAGCCATAACTCTCTCCTTAGTTAACATTTTTTGAAATTGTTTTTTTTTTTTTTTGTAAAAAATTAGACTCATATATCTTTCCAACCATGTATAGCACCTCCTCTAATTTCGTTCTAATAAAAATAAATTTTTGTTTAAACTTACTGCATTTAAAAGTAGTCCGCTGGAATACTTTGTTTCTGCATCACAATTGAGTACCAGCAAATCAAACCTAGTTGTCATTTCCCCTCCTGTGGGACCATTACATACATATTTATATATATATACACATACATATTCCCATATAGATATATAGCTTGATATAGATATATGCGTGTGTTGACCTCCCACCAAACAGTTGGTGGAGAGGCTCTTCAAGTTGTTACAGCACCTATAACTATCCGGTTAGATATATGTTCCTTGACTGGTTCCATAAGCAAGTGCGGCAAAATTGCATTTTTCGTCCTGTAACTATTGATATTTGGCAATTTTGGTCCTGCCCAAAAAAAAATTCGCAATGTCGTCCTGTATCCTTAAAACATCCGAAAATTTAGTCCTTTCTGGACTAAATTTTCGGATTTTGAAAAGATACAGGACGACATTGCGAATTTTTTTTTGACAGGACCAAAAATGCCAAACATCAATAGTTATAGGACAAAAAATGCAATTTTCCCAGCAAGTGCTGGTTACTTAAAAATGGAAATTAGAAGAAGCAATTGTAATTAACCTTTTTTCTTTATGACAAGTGTATAATTAACCTTTAATTAACTAAATATATCTTCAGTTAAAGTCTAGATTGTGATTGGCCAAGATCTTCTATTTTATCTTTTATTCCATAATACATATTGATGCCATGTATATAACATTTTTTCCTTAATTATATACTTAAACGTGAAATCTATACACTTAACATATATTAACAATGCAATAAAATAGAGGATGAAAGATGATTTGCAATAAACGATCTTAAGTGCAATAATCGTTTATCTGTTGTTGATACTCTCATCAATGAAGAAATAATATTACGTAGGTTCATATGTGCCATATGTACAAAAGCAGTATGTATGATACTTATCGAAAAAAAAAAGAAGAAGATCAAACATACTTTTTAACGGTTTCAAATTATAAATCTTGTAACTATGATATGAAGTAGACATTCTATCATATTGGTAAATTGAAATTCTTGAGTTACACTGTCGCCGGTTGGGTTTCTAGTGCAGCTACGCATGCAGGCCTTTTCAATTTCCGACAATCAATCAAATTGTAAGAAAATTAAAGGAAAAAGTAGATAAGATAAGGCAGTTGGATAAGGTTGGCACACAGGAATACGTATAAAAAAATGGCACTGGGATACAGTATCTAGATTATTGGTATCCTATTTGTCTTCGTGGTGGCTAGCTGTTAGCCCTAATAATTATTTTGATGATGATTTTTGGCAAGTGGTTGATTGTGATTTTCTAATGAAAGGAAACACGGTTGGACTGAATCTTTTGTGATTTGTTGACTAAGGAAGACTGGATGTAATATCTCTTATGATCCTTAAATAAGGGATTAACTATGGGAAGAGTTGGTCATGCAATATTATGAGTCTTTGACCAATTAATCTCTTACCTTGTCAAGATCAAATCAATGACCCTCACTCACCAATCTCAAGAAGGAAGAATATACTGCCTTATTGATAGGCATGCTGCTGCAAGTATAAATACCCGTCTGTGCAGTACCAGAGAGGCATCTTATTCACTCTGCTTGCCTCTGCTTGATTTTGAATAAGTGTTACTGTGTATTGATAGGCTAAATACGTGTACAAGTTAGAGTGCTAAGGACCAAACACCTCTGTGTTGGTACCAGGCATCTACCAGTTACACATTAGCTGTAAAAGTGGTTTTTTCCACTCTATATCGTTCCATTTTTTCTGTATTCCAGGTTGCTCAAAACAGTATAATAATAAAATATATTTTTACAGGTTTAAAAGCCTAGGGTAAAATATACCTAGGTAGTGGATTAAGCTTTGGCCCAACCACTATACATAACTGCGTCTTTTTCTTAAGCTTTTTGTTACTTTAATTTCTGTCAATTGGTATCAGAGCCTGGTGCTTGAAAAAAGTTTTTCTTTTGGTTTAATCAACCCAAGTTAAAGATCCTATGGCTTGTTTGAACACTAACTTATATGCTGAGGGCCTTTCACATACTAGACCCTCTTTATTTGATGGAACAAATTATGCCACTTGGAAAAATCGTGTCAAGGAGTATTTCATCTCTATTGACTACAAATTGTGGCGTGTCCTTAGTAAAGGACCTGAAGTTCCTATGAAGGGGGAGGGAAACAAGAAAATTCCTAAGACAGAAGATGAATTCACAGAAGAAGATGAAAAAATCCTTTCTTTAAATGCTAAAGCTAAATATATTCTTTTTTGTGCTCTTAATATTGAAGAATATAATAGAGTAAGCACCTGTGAATCAACAAAGGATATGTGGGATATGTTGCAAGTAACCTATGAAGGGACATCTCAAGTTAAAAGTGAAAGGGTAGCTCTTCTCACCCGTCAATTTGAGATGTTCCAGATGGACCAAGGTGAAAGCATAAATCACATGTATGCTCAATTCATAGAAATTGTAAATCAAATGTTCGCTCTAGGAAGGGGAGTGACAGAGGAAGAACAAGTTAGAAAAATCCTCAGATCACTCCTAAGAGAGTGGAACCCTAAAACCACAGCTATTTTTGAGGTCAATGATGTCAATAAAATGACTATGGCTCAACTTATTGGTTCACTCACATCATATGAAATGACACTGATTTCACAAGAAAACTAAGAGAAAAAACGTGACTTAGCGTTTAATGTCGAAAAGGAACCAACTTTGGATAATCTAACTGAAAAAGAAATAGAGGATGAACTTGCTTTTCTCACAAAAAAACTTAGACAATTTTCTGCTGCAAAGCGCAAGCTCCGGAAGGATTCCAGAGGGAATTACAGAAAACCAAACTTTGATGAACCTACCAGGTGTCATAAGTGTGGTGAACTAGGGCATAAGAGGCCTGAGTGTCCAAAGTTACGATGATTCCATCAACTTAGGGATGATCGTCACCAGTATTCAAGAAACATGCCAACCCAATGGGATGAGCGTCATCATCAACCCAGATCTATGACGGCAACCTGGGATGACCCGGAACCAGAGCCTTTCGAAAATGAAGAAGATGGTATAGATGTCAGTTTTATGGCAAGTCAGGTATATTCAAATCCTTCCTCTCCTAGATACTATTCTGAAAGCGAAGATCATGAAATACAAGAGCTATTAAAAAGCAATCTAGAAAAAATTGAAAAATTATTTGCTAGAAACAAAGTTCTTGAGGCAAATCTTATGAAGATTATGAAAGAAAAACACGACATTGAGGAAAGATTAAGAGATTTATCAGAACTTTTCAAAAATGAAAAGGATGTACTCCTAAACGAGAATGAAGTCCTAGCTGAGGAAAACACTAAGTTGGAAGAGGAATTGAATAAGATTAAACGCAGAAGAAAGTATCCTTGGAATAATAGGAACAAAAAATGCTACAACTGTGGTAGATGGGGACACATACAATATAACTGCTTTGAAATTCCAAAATCTAAAACCGTTTTAAAATGGGTTCCAAAAGGTACCATGACTAACCCCAAAGGACCCGGTAGTACCAGGGTACCTAAAATGAACTAATTATTGCAGGTGTCGTCCAAAGCATTCTTGAACATCAAGTGGGTATTAGACAGTGGATGCTCGAGACATATAACTGGAACTAAGGCACATTTCACACATTTGGAAGATTGCGACGGTGGAAGTGTGATATTTGCAGATAATACCAAAGGTAGTATCATAGGTATGGGCACTATCGGCACCGCTAACGGAACATGTATCGAAAAGGTTTGGTTGGTAAGTGGTCTGAAACATAATCTGTTAAGTATCAGTCAACTATGTGACAATGGGTATGTTGTTAGATTTTCTCCCAATCATTGTCACATTCTTAAAAATGATCAAGAAATCTTTACTGCAAATCGAGATAAAAATATTTACCGTCTTTACCTAAGAGATATTTTTGATCAAAAAATAGAATGCCTAACCGTTACTGATGAATCCAGTTGGTTATGGCACAAAAGACTTGGACATATAAATTCTGATCTTTTAGCTCATATCTCCTCACACGAACTGGTAAAAGGTTTGCCTAAATTGAAACCTTCTAAAGATAGAATTTGCGACGCCTGTGTTAAAGGTAAACAAAAAAGAACCTCCTTCAAAACCAAAAATGCTATTAGCACTTCCAGACCATTGGAATTGCTCCATCTAGATCTTTTTGGACCAATGAGAACTCAATCCTTAGGAGGAAAAAGGTACGTTTTTGTTATTGTTGATGACTATACACGTTTTACATGGGTGTTCTTTCTTGCCCATAAAAATGATGCTCTTAAAGTCTTTATTCCTTTCACAAAACGTTTGCAAAATGAAAAAGGTTGGAACATCAAAAGTATTCGTAGTGATCATGGCACGGAATTCGATGAAACAAACTTTCTTATTTTTTGTGAACAAAATAGCTACAATCATGAATTTTCTGCGCCCAAAACACCTCAACAAAACAGGGTGGTAGAACGCAAAAATCGAATTCTTCAAGAAATGGCCCGAACCATGATACACGAATATAATGTACCCATGCATTTATGGGCTGAAGCTGTCAACACTGCATGCTACATTTCAAATCGAGTATTCATAAGACCGCTTTTACAAAAAACGCCTTATGAACTCTGGTCTGGTAGGATTCCAATTGTTTCATATTTTAAAATTTTTGGATGTAAATGTTTCATTTTAAATGACAGAGACCGCTTGAGTAAATTCGACTCTAAAACTGACGAAGGGATTTTCGTTGGCTATGCTACAAAAAGCAAAGCCTACAGAGTGTTTAATAAACGAAAAAATTATGTTCAAGAATCAGTTCACATTGTTTTTGATGAGACTAACAGCAAAGCCAAGGAATCCTGGAGCTATGATGACTCAGATATTCTCCTTTTTTTTAAAGAAGTTCCAGAAAACAGGTTGATACCAAGGCTGATGATAAAGAGGGAGAGTCATCACTTGAGGAAAAAACCCTACCACAAAGAAAATTTAAACACGCATCTAGCTATCCCGTGGACAAAATCATCGGTGATCCCAAGTCTGGTATCACCACCAGATCACAAAATAAGGACCAAAGTGCGTTCATCTCCATGATAGAACCACACAACACAAACGAAGCTCTAGAGGATCCAAATTGGGTAAATGCCATGGAAGAAGAATTAGCCAAATTTCAGAAAAACCAGGTATGGGACCTGGTAGAAAGACCTAAGAACCAAATGTTTATTGGTACCAAATGGGTATTTCGCAACAAATTGAATGAAAGTGGACAGGTAACTAGAAACAAGGCTCGACTTGTTGCCAAAGGATATTGTCAACAAGAGGGCATAGATTTGGACGAAACCTACGCCCCTGTTTCAAGGTTAGAATCTATACGCATGTTGCTCGCTTTTTCATGTTTCAAAAAATTCTCTCTCTTTCAAATGGATGTCAAAAGTGCTTTTTTAAATGGTCTTATTAGTGAAAATGTTTTTGTTGAACAACCTCCTGGTTTCATAAACCAAGATTTTCCCACACACGCTTTCAAATTATCAAAAGCTCTTTACGATCTAAAACAGGCACCTCGTGCCTGGTATGAAAGACTGAGCATTTATCTGGTTTTAAATGATTTCACTGCTGGATCAAGTGATCCAACCCTATTTATAAAGAACCAGAACCAAGACATTCTACTAGTTCAAATATATGTCGACGATATAATTTTTGGCAGCACTAATATACTTCTTTGTAAGGATTTCTCTAAAAGCATGAAACAGGAATTCGAGATGAGTATGATGGGAGAACTTAAGTTTTTTCTTGATCTCCAAATCAAACAATCTGAAAGTAGCATATTCCTGTGTCAAGAGAAATACTTGAACGGAGTACTCAAGAAATACCACATGGAATCATGTAATCCAATGTCCACACCTATGTGCATGTCTACAAAACTAGACAATGATGAAACAGGTAAATCAGTTGATGAAAAACTTTATAGAGTATGATTGGTAGCTTGCTCTATCTCACTGCCAGTCGCCCAGATATACTATATGCTACAGTTGTCTATGCACGATTCCAGTCATGTCCAAAGGAATCTCATCTTATAGCTGTAAAACGAATTCTTCGTTATTTAAAGGGAACAACCAGATATGGACTCTGGTACCCGATCTCAAATCACTTTGATATGATTGGTTTTTCAGATGCTGACTATGCAGGTTGCAAGATTGATCGAAAAAGTACCACTGGCACACGCCAATACCTTGGCAAATGTCTTGTCAGCTGGTCATGTAAAAAACAAAGTGTAGTGGCTCTCTCAACCACTGAAGCTGAATACATGGCACTGGGGAGTTGTTGAACCCAAATACTATGGATGAAACAAACACTCAAGGACTTTGGTCTAAATTATGAAACGATACCACTATACTGTGATAATACCACGCCATCAGTATTTCAAAAAACCCTGTTTTTCACTCTCGCACAAAACACATAGATATACGTCATCATTTACTGCGAGATCATGTTCAGAAAGGTAATATCAAAATTCTTCACATCGAGACAAATGATCAGGTAGCCGACATTTTCACAAAACCCCTTTCCGAGGAAAAATTTTCTTTTTTGAGAGGAAAATTGCTCATTCGTTCTACATAATCATATATATATATACACACACATACACTTCACATACCTAACCTATATACTATATATCTTATTAACTTCCACTTATTTAATTTAACCATAGTTTCCCCTTATTTATTATTTATTAATTAAACTACTCATCTATATATATATACTGAATACGTATGTATAATAATTATATATAGTATCTTTCCTAATTGTGTTTTTAAAATTTCCAAAATTCAACCGGGTGTGTCGTTTCTTGTCTCTTCTATAACGTCCGTTGAGATTTCTTTGGTCAATTATTTATATCACTCCCTTAACCTAATGTAACCCTAAAATTCTTTTTTGCCGCTATCTCCTCACTTCTTTCACTCTCCACCGTCTCTCTCCTTTCTCATCTCTTTCGTCTTCCTCAATTCCTGAGATGAGGCACTTCTCGCCCTTACAAACGCTATTACCAAACTCACTGCATCAGTTGACAAACTGGCCGACAAGCTTGACGCAATGCAGCCTCCTCTTCATGGTTCCAAAGCCTTTGATGATGAAGGGGGAGAAGTTTGATCTATCTGACTTCTGAACTGCAGGTTTTTGTGAAACACTAATACTCTGTGAAGTCTTGATACTTGGTTTCTGTTGCATGCCATATTCAGACTTGCTGTTTTGTTTTGGTAAAACACTAATATGCTTTTCAAGGTTGCCCCATGTTCTTAACCATCTTATATGTTTGTTGTGATTAGACTGTTTTGTTGTATTCCTCTGGCACACATTCTTTTCGACAGGGGGAGTGTCACCGGCAGGGGGAGCATTGGTCGATCAACATCAAAAAGGGGGAGATTGTTAGCCCTAATAATTATTTTGATGATGATTTTTGGCAAGTGGTTGATTGTGATTTTCTAATGAAAGGAAACACGGTTGGACTGAATCTTTTGTGATTTGCTGACTAAGGAAGATTGGATGTAATATCTCTTATGATCCTTAAATAAGAGATTAACTATGGGAAGAGTTGGTCATGCAATATTATGAGTCTTTGACCAATTAATCTCTTACCTTGTCAAGATCAAATCAATGGCCCTCACTCACCGATCTCAAGAAGGAAGAATATACTGCCTTATTGATAGGCATGCTGCTGCAAGTATAAATACCCGTCTGTGCAGTACCAGAGATGCATCTTATTCACTCTGCTTGCCTCTGCTTGATTTTGAATAAGTGTTACTGTGTATTGATAGGCTAAATACGTGTACAAGTTAGAGTGCTAAGGACCAGACACCTCTGTGTTAGTACCAGGCATCTACCAGTTACACGTTAGCTGTAAAAGTGGTTTTTGCCACTCTGTATCGTTCCATTTTTTCTGTATTCCAGGTTGCTCAAAACAGTATACTAATAAAACATATTTTTTCAGGTTTAAAAGCGTAGGGTAAAATATACCTAGGTAGTGGATTAAGCTTTGGCCCAACCACTATACATAACTGCGTCTTTTTCTTAAGCTTTTTGTTACTTTAATTTCTATCACTAGTCAAGTACGTACCAAGGTAATTGATATATCTTAATTTCTAATAAAGCATAAAATTAGTGATACTAGTGTAACCCTGCCTTTGAGCTTCTGTCTCAGCTCTCATGCATATATAGGATGACAATATTTACAACATACGATTATAAACAGTAGCAGAGTCATATATAATATAAGGGTGCACGTGTACATCCTAAATTTAAAATTACTCTCTCTCTTTGTCTCTCTCTCTCTCTCTCTCTCTCTCTTTATATATATATATATATCATTAAATTTGAGTGATCGCGATTAACCTTCTACTCATAAATTACCAACATTTAATTAAATTTTCAAACTTAATTAATTAGCACTTCATGTTCTACATTATACATATAAAATAAAAGCTAATTGTATGAAATATTCCTTTTTAAGGAAAGATAAAGTTCAATCTAGAGCACATGATCTAGCATGTTTTCATAAAATGGAATGCATGATCGTGGAACACATTAGTCTGATGAATGTTCCTGAATTGATATTTCATATATAAAAACAGTACACTAATTAGATGGTTCAGGAAGTTGCAATAAAGAATCCACATTTAGAAAGATTTACAAAAACGCAAAAGCTAAAGGTAAAGACAGACTTACAGTTTTAAAATATTTTGATAAGGGAAAATTCTTGCTCATATTCGACTTGGCCACACCCAATTAATTATGTAACAAGTGTTAATATACTTAACATGTGATTGATCACTTGCTCTAAATTGTACACAAATTATATGATGAGTATAAAATATTTGTCATGTGATTAGTTCCGGTGTGGCCGAACCCAATGTGGGTAAGAATTTCCCTTTGATAAGTGTTCGGATTATGTGTTTTAAGAAGATTTGAAAGATATAGACACAAGATCACTAGCTCCAGCTCATATAGAAATAAATTTTATTTTGCTCATATGATATAAATGTGGTGTTTTGCTTGCTCCTAAATAAATAACATTAATTGTTCTTGATCCTGAGCTCATGAAAACCTAAGAGAACAAGCCATTATAACACGAACACATTTTGTACCAAGTATACTCAATATACCCAAACTAATATGCTTAACCCCAGAATTAGTTTAAATTAAAGATGAGCACAAAAACTGAAGAAAAATACATATCCTCTAATTCCTTTTACATTTCCTCTATTATTAAATTTCTTCCTTTAGCTGTAGCCTGTACGTAAGCAAAATGAAGAAATATAATTCCCCAATTTCCCTCAAATTCATAGCTACTAAATTAAAAAAAAATTCAAGAAAAACCCACCAATATCCTGCTACAAGCATGATTTCCTTTGACCCTCAAACACTTGCAACACCCCATCAGAACCACCAGTCACCAGCGTGCACCGCTCATCCCCGGCCGTCTGCCGCCAGCAAACACCGCTGACGAAACCCCGCTCGCAAACCGGTTCGAACCTGCGGACCCAAATCGGGTCGCTCCATCTCTTGTCATACACAAAAACATGGTTGTTTTCCGACCCGCAGCTCAGCAACCCGCCAGTTCTCCAGACCGATAACCCCACAAATCTTCTACTGTTAACGTGCCCTTTATACGTTCTGATCAGTCGCTGATCCTCTGTGCGCCACATCTTCAAACACCCATCAACAGACGAAGAAACGATCGTTTGCAAATCAAGAAATCTCGTGTACGTCACAGCCTTCTCGTGCCCGTCCAGGATGAAAACTGGGTCGGCCATTCTGCGCACATCGTAACCGTAGATTTTCCGGTCAGCGCATCCTACGGCCACCAGAAGTCCGCCAAACGGGTTGAACTCCACGCTGCAAACCGGGCTGGAGGTCAACTGGTCGGGCTGAACCGACGCCAGAGACATGCCCGAATCGCAACGCGTGTCCCACATTTGCAAGGTGCCGTCGTCAGACCCGGATGCCCCCAGATTCGGATGCCAATGCGAGTAGTCCATGCTCCAGAGCCTCCTGCCTCCGTGCTCGTCGCGCTCGAAAACGGGCACCCGTTTCTCGAGGTCGTACTCCATGAAGACCCCGTCATAGTCCCCGGATCCGATTACCCGGGAACCTGACCCGGGCTTCCACTTAAGGCTGCTAAGCTTGGCCGGAGTGCATATGTAGTAGTCGCATGCGGCGGCGTGGTCAAAAAACGTGGTAGTACTCTTATCTTCATTATGATTATCTCTTGATGGAAGTAATTTTTGGACGCTGTAAATTCTGATTCTCCGGGCGCTGCCGCCGGTGGCGAGAAGGGAGTTGCCGTGGTCGAATTCAAGGACGCCGATGGCGTCTGAGGCGACGGCGGTGGAGGCCGAAGAAATTACAGTGGAGAGAGAGAAATCCCAGTCGCACCTGGCTTTGTCGACCTGCAGCTTATCATCGGCGGGGAATGACTGTTTTGGTTCTTCTTGTTCTTGTCGTGGGATCAGTTGTGGGTTTTGGGACGACAAATTTTTCATATCCAGTCATGTGTATGAGATCAACGTTAAATTTATGTGTGGTAGCGTGGTTTTTCTTTTTCTTGGGGTTTGTATTGGGGGGTTCAACCAATGAAAGGCTTCATTGGGGGTTGGGTACTTTATATCCATGTCTTAGGTCATCCGGGTTTTTATGATTTTCAGATTCGCTTATTGTGTTACTCTTCTGTTTTTCGTTCTTGCATAAATGGCCTAGAATTTTACAGTTCGGATATTCTATTACATAATTATATTATATTTTTATTATAATCATCAATACACGCTATGCGAACGGTTTATATAAAAAAAGAGGAATTTTTATATTTTTTTTTCCATATCATCAGTTTTTCTCTTTTCTTATCTCAATCGTTCACCATACATATGGCGTGTATTGATAAGTGTAATAGAAGATATAGTACGATTATACAATAAAAAATTCAAACTGAGAATTTTGGGTATATACACACACCAATTCCACTAGCTATTCCCATGTTTTAATTTTCTTTTTTTATTATTGTATACATGATTGTACGCTACAACTATAATCGAAAATTTCTCGATCGATCATATCATGAATTGGCCGGCCCCGCATACAAGTGTAAAAATATCATGCATTGATTGAATTGAGTGTAGAGCTGAACATTGATTAAATTTGTATATAGAAACGATGTAAGATAATGAATTTTCACTTCTTCAAAGTTGCGTATTTTGAGAAAATGGATGCACTGCAAAAAAGCTTTCTCTTCGCTCATGAAAAATTTGCAATGAAAATTTTTTATCACAAATTTAAGATATCTATAATGTACAAGAAATAATTCAATGTGAAGAGAATTAAAAAAAAAAAAATCAGTGACATAGTATTTACTAATAAATTTATTATAAACAAAATTTGTTATGAAAATTAAATTTATAATGAATTGATTTGTCTCTTAAGTGAATAATGCATTCTTGTAGAGGTGGCAATGCTATTGTTTTGATTCTCATTTGTCACAATAAATTTTCCGTTAAATAGTTGGATTACATTGATTTTATTTATAGAATAACTATGATTCTATTTTTTTTTAGTATAATTAGAATAACTATGGTTCTTTAAAGAGATTTGATTCTAGTTACTTTTGCAAGTATAGCTCCCACAACAATCAAAGTTGCATTATTTTGGGTGTATTTCTTTAATTTAAAAAAAAAAAAATATTTGGCCATAAGGAAAATAACATGACAAACTTTGGTGCCACTCCCACAAAAATAACACAAACAAAGAGACCAAACAATGTTAGAACGACCGCAGTTGAAAAGATCCTCACAAGAATGAATCCAAAGCAGGACCACTGCATGCAAAAGCTGGAAACGTGGATATGTACAAACTTGGAAGTTGTTAGGTCTGGCTTTTTGGTTATGGCAGTTGAAACTAGTTAAATTATTACATTAATTGGTAATTTGATAGTTTAATATATATATATATACATACATACATACATATACATATATGCCAATTGCCATTTTAAGTGGGGGAGGGACAGAGAGAGACATGGTGGTTGCTTTTGTGCCTCAATTCGGTCGCCTAACTTCTTGTGGACACACCCCTCTCTCTGACGTGGTCTAAGACGAGCCTTATGTCCTATCAGATCTTGTAAAAGAAATTGTTGTTCAAACCCTATGCCACTAACTGGATTTAATCTATTTGTTGGTGGGGTTCAATGAAAATACTGGTTATTATGTCTTTGTACAATTTTTTGTTTTCAAGAAGTGATGAGTTAATTGAGGAAATTAATAGTTGTGTTGATGTGTCTTAAATTTTGGTAGATTAGGATTATGATCTGATTTGAAGTGAATTTTTTATGGAGGGTTTTGTTAGTAGCGAAACTCTCGTGATGTAGACTTCTATTTTCCGCCCGCTTTCAAAGTTATATATTAGGAAGGTTTAATGTTTTGTATTTAAATTGGAATTTGGATTGTACAAATATGTTGGATGTAGATTACTATGGCCATTAAATTTTTATGTCGATTTTCTTTTTTTCTCGTTTAAACTTGATTGTTGTGCTAAATTACCAATAAGTTGTGTGTGTATGAGGAAATTCAAACTCATACTCCGTTGGGCCATATCAATACTAATTACGTGGTGAGTGTATTACACTGATCATATTTTTATATAATTTAGAGATAATTACAATTTATGTCTTCTAAGTTTAGCCTATTTTTTTATTTTGCCCTCTTCGTTTCAAATTTTACAATTTTATCCTCTCCGATTATTCATGTTTCGACTGTCGTCCAATTTTGGATATAACTTTTCGCCGATGATGATGTGGCAATTTTCTGGCCGCAAATTACGATTTTTGGTCATTACCATAAATGGCCAAAAATTCGCCACGATCATCACCGGCAATAAGTTATGTCCAAAATTAGACGACAATCGAAACATAGATAATCAAAGAGGACAAAATTATAAAAAATTATAAACGAAAAGGGCAAAATTGATAAAATTGAAACAGAGAGGGCAAAATCGAAAACACTATAAATGTAGAGGACAAAGAAAGCAATTATCTTTATAATTTAAGGAGAGTGTTCAATCATTTGTCAAGTACAAATACTTGTCACATGATTTGCTGGGGCCAAAATAAGTTTGCAAAGATGGAGATATTGCTGTATAATTTAAAGAGAGTATCCAATCACTTGACAAATACAAATTCTTTTCATATGCTTTGTTGGGTTATTATCAAACCAAGTTCTCAGGGATGTAGTCAAGGGGGAGGGTTCTCTCCAAGTTTATATCAATGTAAAAAACTGACATGTATTTTTTTAAAAATTTAAAATCCCCCGTCCCAAATATATATATATATATATATATGAAATATTTTTAATATTTTATAAAAATTTGAAAATTATGTATTGTTTTGGTAGATGGGAATGTGGCTTAATTCTTATGTGCCAACTATCGCCCAAATCATCATCATCATATACAGGAAAGAGATTAATTTTTTCAATTATATTTTGATGTGCAACGAGAATTGAGAAGGTACGTATGATGTATTTTGATATGATTATTTAAAAAGTTATGATTATATATTTGGCATCATAATTATTTAACAATTGTCCCATTTGAGGTAGTATAGTTTGATTGGGAAGTTTGGTAAAGCAAGTTGATGGAGGAAACCCGTGCCAAAATTAATTTGTGTTAAGGTCATAAGTTTTTGCAGCGGTGAGTGGTGATAGGGCTAGTCTAAGGTATAATGCATGTTAAATATGCATTTACAGCGATATTTAATCGGATACAATTATGATCCTAGCGAGGCTTCATAGCCAGTCTCGTCATAACATTTTCACAATTATTGATTTGCTTGTGTTTGATTTTGAAAGTTCTTTAAAAGTTGGCAGTAGTTCCGCTTCATCTTAATTATATAATCACAAGAAGTCATTTTTCATCTGGGGTAAACCGAAAAATTCGACTGTATTCATAAAAGTACACTATTCTATTTTTCAATTATACGTATATGGCAAAATTTCCCCTCAATTTGATAATATAGGCGTAAATATAAACGTTGCAAAAATAATACCATACATTCCAACCACCACCAACTAGGCGAATCATCAAATAATACCAAAGGTGACATTTTAATTCAATAATTTGAAAAAGGGTACATCATTTTGCTCTTGCCTTTTCCATTCACATATCACTGATTTTGGGAGACCATCCAAGCATGAGGACTAAATTGTCAAATGAGATTTATTTATGTTGGGAAATTCTAACCCAAAACCTAGTTCATCTACAGTACTAATCAATACGCTTCCTTTATGATTTGTAAAATTCGGACAAGAATTTTCCATTTATGTTAAGGTACCTGTCAAGAGTTGGAAGTCAAAAGGCCAGCAATGTTCTGCAACTAGCATTAACAGTACCATCATCACAGGGCGCTCTTGCTTTGATAATTGACCATCGTACAATGCTAGAAGCAACCAGCAAATCTAACCACTAGGTGAATCAACCAGCCATTTTTGATTTCATCAGATATAGAACGGGGTTCAGAACTCAAAGAATTTCCAGAATTTGTTTTAGATGCACTACAATGACTTAATCATGGACAAATACTCCTTCTTTGTTCCCAAAATTCTTGCACCAGAGTTGGAGGGGAATTGGGCCAACTAGAAGATGAGGGCGTTGCTGCAACGAATATGCTTGTTAATTAATACATAACATATATGCTTTCATATAGTTGAACAGAGGTTACACGTCGTGACAAGTTGAGAATCTGAAATCAGAAGACCTACATCTTTTCATAGACAAGCAAATTAACTCGACTAAATACAAGACAGCGAAAAACTGAACATAATGGCTGCACAATATTTACAACATTCCATTATTAGTCAGGCTAAGGTCTACTTGCATGGAAGACCTACTGATGGTGTCCGTGTGATACCCTTTTGTAGGGTAGAAGTCCACCAATTCCACAAAGCACTTCTCATTGAAATGAACAACTAACTATCCTTGGAAGATACGTTATTCCAATGATCATCAGGGTGTTTGTGTTTACTGGACTTTCCTATTCTGATCTTACACAAAAGCCCTCCAGAAGAAGGAAATCACGAAAACAAAATATAAACAGGACATTTTACCTGACATTCAAAGTCGTTATGGTTATCGAAACTTAAGACTAGCAACATGAGCATTAATAGTAGAAAACTATTTCTAAAATTGGGCTGAAGACATATTCTCTTATGTAGGTTTAAAAGATAGAATGTCATTATCAACATGAGTAAGCATCTACAATTTTTGCGGTGCAGAGTTAAGCAAAACTGTTGGTAGATTTTCCCTGAAAAAGCTGTTTTCTCTGTCTCTATATAGCTAATATGATTTTGAAAATTTATTAAGATGCAACATACAGAGCGGTTTCTATATGCACCAACCTGATGAAGATGAATAAGCAAGCTTCAAAGAGTAGCAAGCATATAAAAGATCGCACCAAAAAGGTTGAAGTCAAATGTAGGTACGATTTGATTCTATACACCAAAGGTTGGATTTAGTACAACATTGGCATCAATCATTAATACATAACTCAAAAGTTCTTTGTATGCCTATTTTCAATCAGATCTAACCACTCGTTGTTAAACTCCTTAATGCTAGCTCTAGATGGCATCAGAGTAACGAATGTGCTAAAGATATGCATAAGATTACTGCCATCCCAATGACTATATCAGCACAACAGTTACACAAAGACTAGCTTTACTATTTACTAAGAGTAATACCAAGAGTTTGCCAGCAACGACCATAAAGAAACTGAAACATGATTTTTATTCTACGTGACATTAAATTTGTAAACATAATCCTTGTGAAGATAGACTCTTGGAAAGATAATACGCATATGCGATTAATGCACATCACATATATGTAGAGACATTTAATTTGAGACACAAATTAGTACTATATAGCATGCAAATCGATGCGCATGTGTGTGATACACACACTTCATTCATGTCATACCACACTTCATTTTTCAATGGGGCATAAAGCCTAATAATAGCAACTAAAACAAGAACCCTAACGTGAAATTTGATAGGCATCCAAATGTGCTAAAGTTAAGCAAGCAACATCAAATTTGATGATATCTAAATTTGGGTTGCTACTCAAGGATGATATGGAACGGCAGCTCGATGATCAGAAAAGGAAGAGTCTTTATCCTGCGAAAATGAAAAACACGTAAGTCTAAGCGAAAGTGTGTCTGGCCGAAATCCTCTAATGCCTAAATTAGTGAATTGAGTGAGAATATGCAACTAGCTAGAGAGAATTAAGCAGAGCAACATGATGTATGAAGTGCGTTACTTTTCTAGAGAATGCCAAAAGTATTTATAGGAACCCCCAAGTCCTTGGGATTTGGAGCCAAAATGATGAGGCTTGGGATTCCTAGGGCTACAAGCTTTAAGAACAAAAAGGAATACTCAGGCCATGATAGTGGTTGCAGGGCAGGTACAACGGCCACTAGAAGCTATATAGTATGCTAGGGTACGGAGGATGGTGGCATGTGGGCCGCGTAGTCTCCACTGTGAAAGTTAACATTCGAGGAAGAACCGTACTTGAAGAGGGAAAACCTCCTTGAGTTGATGCCATGCTCGATAGTTGAAGACTATCTTCGGGAATGGGAATTTCTTAGAGGAGTTTCGCCACGTGTTGAGTAAGACGCGTGGCACCGGATTATGGGCCTCCTAGACATGGGTCAGATATCTCGTTTCAAAATTCTTGTGAAAAATTGGTGAAATTAGCATCTAAGGTTTGTTAGTTTGTAAATCACCAAGTGAGCGGATTTGATAGTGATAGGTATACAGATGAAGATAATGGCAAACATGGCAATGGCTGTGTTGCGCTTCCAGTAGGGCCCCCCGTAAAGCTCCATACTTTCCCCCTAATATCTTCGCCACTGCCCATTTGCTGATGGGTATTTGATCTGAGTCGGGTTTTTTCACGAGTTTGCATCTTGAATCGATAACTTTTGGGTCAGTAGCGTGAGCAATTGGGCTTTTCTTGAACTTGCTATATTTTTGCAGGCCGACATGGAACTGTTAGGTTTTTTATATTGAATTTCATTAAATAAGTATCATAATTGTAGTAGTTGTATATTTGAAGTTATTGGTACAACTTTATTGTGATAGGTATAATTTGAATTTGAATTTGAATTTGAATTATTATAGTAGGTGAGATGAGCAATAACGACCAATTTATGAATTGACTAATTTAGAACTTTATAAATATCATGTATTGGTTCACTTTCATGAACCAACCAAACAGAGTAAGAGAATAGGGAGAGTGCAAGTGAGCACAAGAGTGTGAGTACGTGAAACACTTGTGGTTTATTCTCTTGGGGTTGGGAGAGTGTTCTTCGGTAGCTATTGAGAGCGGTTGTACAAAAGAGTTGTTTTTCTTAGGTTTGGGAATAAAACTCAATGGTGAGTTTTTGTATAATAGTGAAAATTTTCTCTTAGTGGAAGAACCAAAGCTCTCATGGGATAGACCATTTTGTTGAACCATGTAAAATAACTGTGTCATTTTCATTATATCACACGCTATTTTTACCGTCATTATTGTTGATGTGATTTATTGGAATCCCTAATAAAATAAATATTGGCTTCGAAAATCACGACCTCTCCCATTGCGCCCCAATAGGAACTAGGACTCATTGATTTAGGAGATTTTTTTATCCGAATTAAAGGACACCAAGAAGGGATCAAACATCAAGAATTTCTTCTACTTGGAATAAAATTCCATAGACTTGGGAGTTTTCTAAGAACAAGACCACAAAAGTCCAGACCTATTACCTATAAAAAGCCCTCTATACTATCTGTATTTGAATATGATTTTTTTACTTTGGTAAGAAATCTTAATAAACTTATTTGGTTGAATTTATGTAAGATCCTTATAACAATAACAACGTATATAATTTTTTGTAGGTGATACGGGATATCTGATATGTGTCCTTGTGACCTACAATTTAGCGCCACGTGTTATACTTGACACGTGGTGGCTCTTCTCGAGAAAATTCCCATCCCCGGATATGGGTGTTGACTATCGAGCAGAAGTATTAGCTCAAGCTCGGATTTTCCTTGAGTGTTGACTTATCCACTGAAGACTGCGCGACCTACATGCCGTCGTCCTTCTTACCCTAATGTACCATACAGTTCCCAACGGGAGGTATGCCTGCCCTGCAACCACTATTATGGCCTGAATGTCCTTTTTGTACCTCGACCCTACCCTCCTAAGAATCATATATCTCACTAACTCGGTCCTAATCCCAAGAATCTAGACTTACTATAAATACTCTTGGCATTATCTAGTCATTACTTTGCTCAAGTTTCTCTAGCTTGCGTCACATTCTCACTCATTATACTGACTTAAGCATCGAAGGGTCTTCGCTGGAAATACTTCCGGCTAGACTCACGTGTTCTCTATCCTAGCAAGATAAGGATTCTCTTTATTCTAATCATCAAGCCGCCGTTCCACAGTCATTCTCAAGGAGTAGCCATAAGATTTGACATTTTTAGTAGGTTAAAAAAATTAAATTTTCATTGCACTGGCATCCTGTGACATGTGCAAATTAAACATCTTGACCTTGATATTAAAGCTTGGAATTTGATGGACCTTGTAATGATTTTAGCCCTCATTGGATCACTTAGCTTGGCCTTATTTCTTCATGTGCCTTAAGCAGTGAATTTCAAGATAATAACAATAATAATAATAATAATAATAATATGAAAATTTTGGTGTGATATTATTAGTATAATATGTTGGAAATTGGCTTTTTTTTTTTATAACATTTATAGGTGTTTGATTTAGGATGGCTCTATTTTTGGTGAAATTCTTGTATAAAGCCTTGTTAAATGTTATGTTTTTTGTTAAAAGATAAGTGTCAATAGCCCACATGGATGTTTAACGTTTACAACTCCTGCATTTATGTGGTTAAGTGTTGATTAAATGTATACCAATTAACTAGGTGTCGTATACTGGAAGTACCATACGTGTGGCCGTGGGTGTTAGGGTGAATTATTTCTTAGAATAACGTTTGAATTTTAAATTCAGACTTAAATACAACAGTTACAAAGCATTAGCGGGCAATATTAATTGTCTAAAACAGTTACAGAACTAGCCATAGAATAGTGTTTGAATTTACAATTCAGACTTATATGCAAACCGTTACAAAACATTAGTGTACAATATTAATTGTCTGAAATGGTTACAGAGCAAAAATCAGACTTAAATGCAATCATCACAAAAGCATTAGTGCACAGTATCAATTGTCTGAAACGGTTACAGAGCATTGGCGTGCTGTATTGATTGCTAAGGAAATGATGGCTAACATTACCAACTGTTACAACAGTTATTAATTGTCTGAAACGGTTACAGAGCATTAGTGCGCGGTATTAATTGCTGAGAAGTTAATGGCTAACGTTATCAACTATTACAACATTTATGATTTCAGAATTGATTCTCAGTATTAATGTCATGTGTTTCCTTTTCCCTATGAATATCATGTTATTATCCTTCAAAAGTACAACACAACACAATATAGAAAAAGAGTACTGAAATACAACACAACACTTCAGAATTAATTACCGACATTAATGTCATGTGTTTCCTTTCGTCTATAAATACCATGTTATTGTCATCCACAAGTACAAACACGACACAACACAGAAAAACATTGTTCTTCCATAAGTACAACACAACATAACATAGAAAACACTGCTCTTCAAGTAGCTCATTGTGAGAAACCATTTCTTTGAGTGCACCTTTGATCTTGTGAGATTGAATATCAATCTAGTACTTCTGTCTGTTATAATGTACTTGTGTTCAAGTCTAGTAATTCATACCTGAACATGAATTGAGTGGCATACACTAAAGTTTGTATACACCTTATATCAATTTGATTAGCTTTTAAAGTGAAATTCTACAGTAGTAGTGCGGCTTAAAGAAAGAATCTCTGAAGTATCTTATTCTAAGGAGTATTATTAGCCCATTACACTAATTAGTGGGGCGAATATTTCTTTAAGGCAAATTGGTTCAAGTCGGTGATTTAGTCGTTTAATTACAATTGTAAGTAAGATAAATATACTGAATTTATTTGTTACTTTTTTATATTAGACATTTGTTTCTTTGCTTTTGACGTAAACACGTATTTTTACTAAAAATTGTTATTGTTAGAATTATATGTATATATATATATATATTAGAATAAACCATCCGTATGATATCCGACGCCATTTGATATTCTAAAACTATTTTTCAAACACAATATAAAAATTTATCTTCAATATTAGTTATTTTCAATATTTACACATTTGTACTATCAAAACAATAAAAAAAAACATATTATCACGAGAATATCACTGTCAAAGTAGTACCAAACAAAAACACAACACTTTTCAACTACAGAGATCACAAAGTGACCCATGTAATAATCTATATAACTCATCCCAAAATTGAGCGGGCAAGTGTGAGAAGCAATGATTGTTAGATCAAGGGGGAGCGCTACACCACAATAATTACACTTGAGGCCCAGCTTGGGTGTATGCGTGTCAGCGTGTCTCTGTGTGTGTGTGTGTGTGTGTGTGTGTGAATTCAGATAACCTATTTATGAATCGAAAGCGGATTGGTTGCCTGGTCCGTTATATTCAGATAAAGTGGGGGGTTTTCAAGTCATTTCAACACCCTCCCCAGGAATCTGATCCTCTCTCCTAATCTCACTTGCACATAGCCCCCTCACTTCAGCAGAAGAAAATAAATAAATAAAATAAACAAACTATTTTCAGACAGCCCACAAAGTACCTCAGAGAGCTTGAGGTCAGCAGAAGCAACAGAATCCATGAATTATATGGTAGTCCTCCAATCTGGCCGCTTTTTTGTGTTAATTGCTCATATTTTGCACATTTTCTTGGAATTTTTGGTGAGTGGATCGAGGGAGGAGGGATCTTGATTCTTGAATGTCCCAAAGTTGGGAATTTTCCTTGGAGAATTGGAACGGTTGTCTGAATGTACCTGTTTGCTCCTTCTCTTGACGAAAGATACCATTTTTTTTCAAGATAAATGCGTTTTTGGTTTGGATATTTGCTGATCTTTTCTACACAAAGCATGAATTTTTGTGCCCTTATGCTGTTCTGTTGTTCTTGAGTCGCGATTTCATCACTGGTGCCTTGTTCATGTTTATAATAGATTTGCTCAAAAAAAAGACTCTTTTTGTGGTCCAATTGGTTGTGAAATGCATCTTTTGTGATTTGAATTAACATGGTAGCATTCAATTGCTGTGAATTTTGTATTAACATCTCAAGCGCATGAACAATTTCCGCTTTTACTGGGATTATTCTATGAATTTCTCGCAAAAAGCATTACCGTTATTCAAGCATTTCAGTGCTGTCCTCCATTTAAGTGTTTGCATATGCACGAGTACCAGCCCAAGATTGTTCTACATGACTCTTATCCCTCCTTCCACCAATCAGGCAAATGTGTTCTTGTGTTTGCGTGAAGGTACATGATGGCCAAATGTTTGACTACTTGTTTCCTCATTATCTATCATTCTCTCTGCACTGTTTTGTAGGTTTTCTTGTCCTATTTAGTTGACCTATCTTGTCATCTTTTGTGCTTGTGGTAACTTGTTCATTTGCTTAAATCACATGCCGCATAGTTGGACCACATATTCTTCGCCTTGTTCTCTCCATTTTGTTTCGTCAATTCTTATGTCTCTATAGGACCATGGGATCATCTGATTGAACCTCTTTTCTTAGATTGGTTTAATGGAGTTTTTTCTCGAACCTTCATAAAGAAACATAATGTTATAGGGGAAGCAAAATGACAGCTAAATTCGGAGTCTTCATGCTGATCATTTTCTTGTTTCCTTGTAGGCCTGGTGAGGTGATAAGACTACTTGGAGGATTTTCAAAATCCTGAGTAATGGAGGACACATACTCTGGTTCGAGAAGATGGGAGGACATGGATATTGATATTATGGTCAAGATTTTCCAGAATCTGAATATCTTTGAGCTGACCTCTGGAGTTGCTCATGTGTGTCGCACGTGGAGATTGGCAGCTTGTGACCCTTTGCTCTGGAAGACACTTGATATATCATTGCTCAAGTCAAACTTTATCAAAATCCCGTTGGAGCCATATGTGTACGTGGATGGTCGATCTGATAAAATATTTACAAGAGTCTTGAAGATTGCCTTGAATCTCAGTTGTGGAAACATATCAACCTTGATTTTTCATTATAATATGTACATTAGCGATGATCAGTTGGGATATACAGCTGAAAGGTACATCAGAAACTAATCTCTTTTGGTATTATTAGAGTCTCATGTTTTTACATATGTGGCTAAATCAAATGTTCTACTAATGCCGTTACTGCTGTTCTGTTCTCCTCCCACTACTGTGTTTCTAGAAATTGAATGCGATCAAGAGGTTTGTTAAAATAATGAATGATAAGGCTATATGCAAGTTATGATTAGTGATCTGGAAAAGATTCTGCTTGAAGTAGAAGTTTCTAAAATGCTTTTGCTGGTACTAGTGTTTGTATTTATTTCGTATGTGTAAAATGGCTCTTCACTTTAGAAAGTGTTAATGATTGGCAAACAACTTGTAAAGTGCAGATTCAATTATTACCGAAAGAATTATCTTAGCCATAATTTCAAATATTTTTAGATAGTTCCGATCCTTGTGTTTGAACAAGAGAATTGAATTTAACCTCTGAGAGTAACCTTGATAGAGCAAAATGAAACAGTTGGATCCATGCCAGTGGCTCAAGATACACTTGGGATACAGCATTTTTGAGTTGATATAATTGGAATGTTCTGGAAAGTTAATATGCGTCTGTGTTTTTAGCTGATTTTAGATAAGGATATTCTGAAGTTTTACTTGATGTGATTTAGTTACTTATCTGGGATTCATACACTATGTTTGGTCATTGTATTTCAGAAAGGAAGACATAAAGGAAAGTTCCCCCCTTCTTTCTATATGAATAACTTTTCTGTTTCCTTTTTTTTTACTTGTTTCAAATGATTGTAGCATGTACTATATTTTTTGATCCTTCTCATTTTCCTTGGACTTTTCCTCATCGGAATCCAAGATCAGAGTTCTATGTTGTTTATATGAAAAAAATGAAGGCGGGCAGGTTTATATGAAAATGAAATAACATGAGTCTGCATGCCAGGTGCCCATGCCTGAAGCGCTTGGTGATGCCTGCATGGAACAGAATAAAGAAGACAGGCATATGTCGAGCTATTCGCATGTGGGAAGATCTTGTGTCGCTCACAATGCCTAGCATATCAAACCCACCATATCTCATGGAAGAAATTGCGAGAAGTTGCAAAAATTTCGCTGAACTTAAGGTCATGGGCCCCTGTGACATTCTCTTTGCATCCACCCTAGCTGCATATCTACCAAACTTAAAAGTTCTAAGCCTTCGGTGTTCCATGCTGTTTAAGGATGCTCTGATCATAATCTTGGAGGGCCTCAAAGGGCTAGAAGTGCTCAACATATCTCATTGCCTACTCGTTGAAGTCCCTCCGCCCCCTGCTCCAAGAAAAGTCCTCAAGGAGCTCGACAAATCAATTCTTGAAAGGGCCAGCAGGTTGAAGAAATTTCTGACATGCATGAATGATTCTTGCTTGATGTGCCAGCGTACAAGGAACGACGAAGGTCTGATAAGGTGGTACAAGTACGAGGAAGATCTTTGGAAGGTAGATGAAGTGAGTTCTCTTGCAATTTGAGTATACGTAGCATTTTTGGAAATAGGTCTTAGGTTCGAGTCCCATCCCCGTTCCCCCCTGATAGTTTGTATAAAAAACTTACAAAACTTGAATAAGAACTGCATGGAGAGATGGTAATATAGAGGCCATCTTAGCGGTGACTGGCTGGCCGGAGCGAAGACTGAAAGAGTTGCTGTACATATGTTGTGCCTGGTAATGTTCAAGATGGAGAGAATTTGACAATCGTATTTCTTCTTTCTGTTTTTATAAAATTAATCACATGATAAAAAATGTGATTGGTCACTTTTGTTGACTGTATACCAATTAAATGGTAATTGTAGTGTATTTATCATGTGAGTGATTAGCTTGGATTTAGTCAAGAATTAGAATTAGAATTTGTAATGTTTTTGTCTGTTCAATGTTCATTACATTATCAGTCTAGCTCAAGAAAGGGAAGCTCTGATGTGTTTTGTTTTTATCCTGAATTATTCGAATATCTTTCTGGGCTTGCATGGTGAGTAATTGAAATGGGGCTTACTGATTTTGGCAAATAAAGATAACTTTCACTCACAAGTTTCCTGACTAATAATTTGATTCAAAAGTTTCTCAAGAACAAATACATAACATTTTATTTCTAATTCTCCTCATGTCTGAGATCGTTCACTCTTTAATCTCAACTCATTTGATCCTGTTTAAGAAAAATACATAAAACTTCCAACAACTCTGTTTAAAAATAGAATTGAGCCTATGCTATATTAGGTCCGTGGATCGTTACACCACTATGACCCCTAGTCTTCCGGGGATCTTACTCTCTCCTAATCTCAGTTACAGTATAGTTAGGAAATACAAAAAGACAAAAGAAAAAGAACATGCACAGAGCTCACAAAAGAAAGTCGAGATATTCTGAGATCAACAGACCAGCAAAAAGCATCTTTATATTATAAGGTATTGCTTTAATAAGCTGCATGTTATGTTAATTCCTCAATTTTACGTATAACTGTGAAACGGATGGTTGTGTTTGAATTGACAATATTATGTTTTGAATACATAGTTTTCATGAAAGTGAAGATTTTGGTGATTTCACTAGAATTTTAGCGAAGCATGATTTTTGCGCCCTCGTGTTGGAATTGTATTCTTCAGTTTTATTCATTAGATTGGTTTTATTAGGTTATAAGGAAATAAAAAGGTTCTTCTTGTTTGTGAAATTGCCTCTGAGACGCATTGAACTACTGGGCATTGCACTTTGAAAAGTTTCTTGTTTTAGAGGGATGATTTACGAAACCTCCGAACATCAAAAGCATTATACAATCAGGGAAATGTAGAAATGTTCTGAGTAATGATTTCAAGCACTTCATGAATGCCGCCCCCCAATTAGAATGTTAAAAAAGAGTTGTTTAAACACACTCTCCCCCTCCCCCCGGGCCTGGTAATGTCCTCAAGCCTGCTTAATGGATGAAAGACGCTCTGTTCTGAGAAGATGGGAGGACATGGATATTGATATTATGGTCAAGATTTTCCGGAAAATGAATGTGTTTGAGCTGATCGCCTCTGGAGTTGCTCAGGTTTGTGGCACATGGAGGTCAGCAGCCTCGAACACTTTGCTCTGGAACACACTTGATTTATCATCAGATTCAGTCATATATCGGTTACACAAGTCCTCAAGATTGCTTTAAATCTCAGCCGTGGAAACATATCAACCTTGATTTTTCATTATAACACGTTTCTTACCCCAAATGACTTGGTATACGCAGCTCAAAGGTACATCAGATAGCAATTACTCCCCCTTTAGTATCATAGCTATGCTGTTATCTATTCTCCCCTGTTGTGTTGTCATAATAAACTGCAGGTGTCGACAAGTCAAACGTGTGGTCATCCCCGCCTGGGAAGGAATATGCGAAGCCGTTGCAATGTGGGAAGATCTCGAGTCACTCACAGTCTGTGGCATAGCAGACCTCCCGTGTGTGATAAAGGAAATTTCCAATAGTTGCAAGAAATTTCACGAACTGAAGGTGATTGGATTCCACGACATTAGGACTGCCGTCGCCCTAGCTCATTATCTACCTAACTAGAAAGTCCCAATCATTCGATGCTCGAAACTGCATAGAGATGCTGTAAGCATAATCTTGGATCATGTGAAGGGGCTGGAGGTGCTGAACATATCTCATTGCATACTCATCGAGATCACTCTACGATCGATTCTTGAAAAAGCCTGTAGGTTGAAAAAACTTATAGCATGCATGAGTGGTTCTTGCTTCATGTGCCTGCTAACGAGGAGTAACCAATGGCTCTTTAGGTGGGACAAGTATGTGGAGTATCAAGATGAAGTGCTGGTTGATAGGGACAAGTACGAGGAATATCTGTAGGAAAAAGGTGACAAGTTTGAGGAATATCTTTGGGAAGAAGATGAAGTGGAATCTCTTGCCATTTGAATATATAAAGAAATTTTAATCCAAACCCGGTTTGATTGAACTAATGTCAATCACGTGGCTAGTGCATTGTGATTGGTGAATAATTAAAGAGAAAGATCAATCACTCGACAAGTGTAATATGCTTGTTATATAATTTGTTGGTTTTACTAAATAAGGGCAATAATTTTCACTTGCGAGAGGTGGATGCAATCTTTGTTTTTCAGAAAATTTATTTGTTTTATTTTTTTAATTATCTTTTGAAGTTAATAATATTTTGCGACATGGTTGCTCGTATATTAGAATACTTTTAAGTTATGAATGTTAAAATATTTTGAGTCATTTCTTTATTAGTAGGCCGAAAACAAAAAGATCCGGCATGTACAATTTATGCCAGGGTCAAGAGCCGACTGAAAATCAAAAGCCAAAAGTAAAATAGGTTAAAGTCAAATGAGGGAAAATTACATGTGGCTGCATTAGCAATCCCACCTGAATTTGGGGTTTGAATAGAAAGGATTGAAAAATATGCATGACAATCTTGTCAAAAGGGTTTTTCCTTTCTGTCCTCTTCAATCTTGTCACAAATGTTTTTCCTGTCTGTCCTCTTTTTCTTTCTTCCTTTCATTTTTGTTAAATAAATTATAAATGTATTCCCTCCCTTTTCATGCAGCTTTCCTTTTTTTTTTTTAACACGAAATTTGGACATTTAGAGTTCGAATCATGGAATTATAAATGGAACGATAGGATTGGAAGAGTCGCTTCCATAATAAACATTTACAGTATCCGATCTGAATTAATTAGTCAATAAATTAAAATTAAATGGCTAAGACTAAATAAATAAATAATCGATTGATTGTAAATTTGTAATCAATCCTCTTCTTAAAACAAAAAAAATAAAAAAACCGTCCTCATCTCTTAAAAGCACATCAATTTTCTTATCACTTTTTCTCAATTGATTCAGTTACTGATTTGCGTATGGTCCTAAATGACTTGCGATTGTGATATTTAATGATTTGTGGATTTCATGTTCTACTAAATGCCACACGATTAAATTTGAAGTCATATTCAAACGAAAAATGATCTCATATTTGATGTGAATTGTTGAACTGTCCTTTCACGGTAGACGTTTAAAATTTAAATACTCCCCTTTTATTTTAGGACACATAATTTCAGATTTTTCGTATTTCAGAACATTTTCAGAAAAGGCAAACTGCAGTTATGTTTAGGGGACTTGGTAGTATATATTAAAACTATGTAGTCATTAAGCGACATAAAGAATAAATTCTCGAAAGTGGTGTGGCCAAAAGGTAATTACCACAAATTGAAGTGGTAAAAAGTGGTTTTTCATACTTCATAGTCAAATAGTCCAAAAAGCTGACTCAATTCCGGAGACTACGCAAGCCACTGGATAGAATATCCCGAGGCCCTAACATTTGCATTTCATTTCACCAAGAAAAAACTCAAAACACCTCCTCTTTCTTGTTTTTCTCGCTCCCCCCGGCCTCTCTCTCTCTCTCTCTCTCTCTCTCTCTCAATGGCCCTTCAATTGTGGGAGACATTGAAAGAATCAATCACCACATACACAGGCCTCTCACCGGCTACTTTCTTCACTGTTGTTGCTCTGGGCCTTACCCTTTACTATCTTGTCTCAACTTTGTTCGGGTCCTCCGACGATGGCCGCCTCCGCGAGAGGTCCAGAGGTTTTGAGGAACAGATGGAGCCTTTGCCTCCTCCGGTCCAGGTCGGCGAGATCACGGCCGATGAGTTGAAACAGTATGATGGTTCCGATCCCAAGAAGCCCTTGCTTATGGCTATCAAGGGTCAGATCTATGATGTCTCACAGAGCCGGTATACCTTCTCTGTAATTCTGCAATTTTGCGTCTATTCGTTGTTTTTCTTTGTGTTTTCTTGAATATTTAATTTTTGTGGTTGTGAAGAATTTTTGTACTGTTGGGCTTGTCTGTTCAGGCTGGGGCTGTGATGGTGAATTTTAGTGGTATGATCTTGAAGGGCAATGTTTGGATTATTTTGTTTCATTGATTTCCGGTAATCTATTAGATGTTATAGTTGATAAACAACTGAAATTTTTAAAGGGTTTGAGCGATTGTTTGTAGCTTTATACGTTCATAAGGAGAGAGGCTTTGGAGACTTCCCCTTATCTTTTTGGGCTGACCTGTTGGTTCTCTCTGTCGATTTTTGTGTTCACTCTTTGATGCTTTCTTGCTTCTTGATAAAATGATTGCTTTCCCCATAATCAGGACATGTTGGCTTTTAATCTTTGTTTCTTCTTCCTCTTCTTCCCTTTTTTGGTTGTATGCAGTTTGTGTTGTCGGTCTTCTTTTGTGAAAAGTGAAATTACTGAATATTCTGAGTGAGTAATTTCTTGTTTGGAAAATAGCTATTTTGCAAATTTTCGGATTTGAAGTTTGTTGAGTCTCTGTTGGAAGTAACTCAAATTTGCCATTTTCTGTCAAACAAGTGGAGTAAAATGATTCCCTATGTTTACTATCCTGCAAATGGTCCACTGGACATTCTTCGGTTTTAATGATTTTATTGTTTTTCTCCACTCATAGCTTGCACGTTAATAGTTGAAAAGCTGCTTCTATGAAATGATCATGTATGTACGTTTATTTCTTATATCAACTTGTTAAAAGTTGATGCAGTTTTGAAATGAAAATAGACTTTTATGTGAGGATTATTCTGTTTCCGGAACTGGATATGGTGAGGGATTCGAAATTGACGAAGCTAAAATCCTAAAGTCACTTTTGGCATTGATTCTTCCCCATTTATTTCCAACCAAGTAGAGCATATAGTTGAAATTTATGCAACTTTATTTACTCCCATTCAGTGTATATTTGTTTTAGTGATCTGTGGCAATACACGATGTATGTACTCCATGCCAGGCCCTTATCACCAAACAAGTGAAAAGCATATTGATGCTGAAGGATGTACTTGTTTTGTTCTTTAATGTTTTCATAAACAATAAATTTTGACAACTTCAGTTGCAACGGATTATTGACTTAACTTAAAATGTCAATTGGAGAACATCATCATCTAGAGAAGATTGTGTGACGATTAACTTAGAAGAATATCAATCATGTAGGTAATGTCAAATGAGGCCTGTCTGTTTTGGAAATTGTGCTGATATGTGTCTCATCCTTTTACGAGACATCAAAGTTATGGATTTCATGTGTTTGTCTCACTTTTTTCTAATGAACCACCGCGGTTGTGTTTTGTACACACTGTTGAGCTGACATCATGACAAAAGCAGCTGCTTACTTGCAGTGTACGGTTCCATAAATAGTTTGAAGTCTACTTTTCTACAGACCCAATTAGTTTTCTCTTTGACAGACCCCAATGAATACATTTCTTTACCTGAGCTCTTTTATTCATTTGCAGGATGTTCTATGGACCTGGTGGACCATATGCATTGTTTGCTGGGAAGGATGCCAGTAGAGCTCTTGCAAAGATGTCCTTCGAGGAAAAAGATCTGAATGGTGATCTTACTGGGCTGGGCGTGTTTGAACTCGAAGCTTTGCAAGATTGGGAATACAAGTTCATGAGCAAATATGTGAAGGTAGGAACTGTCGAGACAACTGTGCCAGTAACTGATGGTGCATCTGAAGGCCAAGCAACAGAAGCTGCGGAAGGCGATGCTGCTAAGCCTGCAGAAGCTGCCGAAGGCGATGCTGTTAAGCCTGCAGAAGCTGCTGCTGCTACTGCTGATCACTTCGCAAAGTCCTCAGAAGATGGCCCATCAGGGACTGCTCCTAATGAAGACGTGGAAGCCACACCTGCTGCTGATGCTGAGAAAAAGGAGTGAATTTTGTTTCATCAACGAATGAACCACAAACTAGCCGGGGCCACAGGCGGGCTGATTTTATCTTGTTTTCACATGTGCAGTATAGCATAGCTCTTATATACCTTCCTGAGACTTGGTTAAACATCTACTTGTAATGTTGAATAATCAACTTGAAGCTTATTAAGGTGAGTTTTATACTGGAGATGCTTTATATTTCTTCTCATCCCTTCTGATTTCCAAGCTCATAATAGATGCAGGATTCGGAACAGTTTCCAAGTCATAGGAGGTGAAGGCATAGCCGAGAAGGGCTATGAAGTTGTTGCAAATGAATTAAACTGTCCAAAATTTATACAATTTACAAGCTCGGAAGAACAGAACAATTTGGATGTCTTTTGTGAGATAATGGAAAGTATGATGAGTACAAATATGGTCATCGTGTGCGTGGATATAATTATAAATTTCCATGTTTCTGGATTAATCATGAAAATTTTGAGTTCATAGTATTGCCCTCTGCCTAAGATTAGGTGTCTCTCTCGATATATTGTGCCATTTTGTTTGGGTTGCATATGGACCACAAATTGAATACCCCCTATTGTGTATACTAGTTTACTATTTTGATTGTTGTTGCATCGTATCATTTTTAATTTTTTATTATTTAGGAAAAAGTGGTGTATTGAGCTTATCTGTGAAATCTTCTTAAAAGTATTTTTTTTATTTAAGTTACTCATTTTAGAATATTTAAAAATTATATTTGTTCTAGTCTGGAGAGGTAATGCTATGAAATGCGTGCATGGATGATTACGTGGGTATTATGGGTGGGGGGGGGGGGGGGAAGTTAAAAGCTAAAAGCATTTTTTTCATCAATTTCCTTAAACTTATTTGTACTTAAAATTTAAACGTTGTGATTTTACTGTTTCTTTTATTTACTTTTAATTACTTTTTTTTTTTTAAATTATACAATAAGTTCTGATTCGCTGGAAAGACAGTTTTTCTCCGGTGAGGGGGAGAGGATATATATATATATATATATATATATATATATATAGGAGGTGATATTGGAATAATTTGACAACACAATATATTTCATTTCATCTCGATATTCTTCAAGCTTTCACGCTACTGCAATGGCGGATCCCGCCTGTTCACACTGGTGGCACGGCCCATTTTACTTGGCCATGTCTCTAACCCTCGCATACATATCAGTCACAACAACAAAGCACTCCAGACCAAACAATCCACTTTCATCGGCCCACCACCTCGCATTCAACGCCTCCAGGGCCCTCCGACTCCACGGCGGTTTCCATATAACCGCCACCCTCCTCCAGATCTCCCCAGAGCTCTTCTTCTCCGGCCAAGAATCAACCGTCTTCGCCATCCAAGATTCCGCCATTTCCAATCTCTCAGTCCCGCCGTGGGCAGTGCGGCAGCTCCTCCGCTACCACACCTCCCCCGCCGCCCTCCCCATGGCTGAGCTCCTCAAGAAACAACCAGGGTTTTGCTTCACAACCCTCGTCGACGGCAAGAACTTGGCAATCACCAAGAACGATCCCGAAACGGGCTCGATCATGATCAACAGTGTATTGATTTCTCACCCGGATATGTTTCTCGGAGGCCCGCTTTCAGTTCACGGAATTCTAGGGCCTTTCGACCCGAACCCATCTCTGTCTTGTGGATTTTGGAACCAGAGTAGCGTTAATTCTACGAATCAGGTGGTTGAGTGGACTAGGATAGTCGGATTGCTGAGCTCAAATGGATTTGTTTCTTTTGCAGTTGGATTGAATGCAGTTCTTGATGGGATTATCAAAGACTACAAAAATTTGAGCTCTGTTACCGTCTTTGCTCCCCCGAATTCAGAGTTTATTTCGTCCCCTTGGCCGTTTTTGGACAGAATTGTGAGGCTTCATATTCTGCCTCTGAGGCTTACTCGCGTGGAGTTGGCTGCAGCAGAGATATCGTCTCTGAGGACACTGGTTCCTGGCTATGAACTCAAGATTGATAAGTTTTCGCAAATTCTGACTGTTAATGGAGTCGAAATTATTGAGCCGGATATGTTTTTATCTGACAAGTTTGTGATCCATGGAATATCAAGGGATTTTGATGCGGGGAAGATTTCTAGTTCATTCAAATAGGTTTGATAAACTGGACATTTTTGTATCTTTTGTTCTTAGATTTGTTTCTTTGTTGGTTACTTTTTTTTCTATTGACAAAACAGAGCTTTTAGGATGGAGCAATACAGTTTTTGTATAGTCATTCATGAAATTCTTTTGGGGTGAAAGATGAGAAATATTTTACTGATGTTGTTCTCGTTGGAAGGATACAGTGATTGAAGAAATGAACAATCTTCATTAGTTGAGATTGTTCATTTTCTCTGTAAAAAGTGAGTGAATTCTAATGGCTCGTTATACAATACTTTTGAAAAGACACAAGAAAATATTCGAATGAGAAACAGGATGAAGTCCGGGTGCAGATTATTTGAAAAAGATGGTTAAAAAACAGAAAGAACTGTGAATAGAAGATATTAAGCCTCTCCATAAAAAAGAATAAATCAAGCTCCACTTAAGAAGACCATTACTAAGAGGATTTGGATGGTTTTTATGTATCTTGTTATGATAATTTTAATTTGAGCATATCTTATCTCACATCCTTTTCTCACTGTAAAAGATGGATTTCTCTTCTGACTTTTTAGTCGATATATCGTATACAGCAGGGTGACATAATGAATCCTCCATTAGATGGAATGTATACCACAGATTGAACTTTGATCTGGTCTTGTTAGACTTAAATGAAAGAGCATTATGCAAATATTATTGTACGGATTACCCTCAAAGATGCCGTTTGGTTGCCCTCAAATCATTTTCTTTGAATGTTTGACAATGAAAAAAAGATTGTATTGAAAAGGAAAACTCTTGAATATCTTTTTTTGGTCCACAAACGCGGTTCATTCCCCATGGATTTATACAGAAGACAATTGTTTTCAAGTCATTTTCATGACGCAGAGATTCATGTCAGATACAAACTGGGCAAACACTATGAAATGGGACTACTCCATATAATTAGTGTAATGAATGACTAAACCTCGTATTTCCTTGTTAGTTTAGTGTTTTGGAAAGCCTTGACAACATTGACCAGGAAATTAATATCTTGATATTTGATGTAGCTTCTGAAAAGTCAACTCCAGTTGTCCAGATACTTAGATGTCTTCACTCTTCACCAAGCAATAAAAAATGTGTTGTGTTGTTTTAAGACAGACAGAGAGTTCATCAGTTTATAGGTTCAAGGAAACAACAAGGTCAACCAATTTTTTTTTTGCAAAATTTCCTAGCTGACCTTGTGACAGGAACATCATGTTTAGATATATAATAAATTGTTGATAAGAGCTCCAATCAGACAAGTTTTGAGTAAACTTGTTTATGCGATTTTGATCATCAGCAAAATCCCATCTCCATTATATATATAGACGTCCAAGCTCGCTGTACGTAACATTGATCATAAATAATACTCGTTTTCTTTCCTTTCAAAGAATTGATATCCAGATTTTCATTCACATTAATTTCGAGATGAGAGTTCTAACTACATCCCACATGTTTATCATGTTCGTAATTCTTCTGGTACTGGTTTGGGCATCCGATTGCAGGCACGTGAGTAGCCCTCCAAGTGAAGAATTATCTCAAGCAAGAATAAGAGCCAAGTTCATTTCCTTTTTCCTAAAGCACTTTTCTACAGTTTATCACCATGCAGATCTGGAGGAAAACGGACGCAAGCCGCCTCATGTTGTAGTTCGGAGGCTGGTCCCCAACGGGCCTAATCCTCTGCACAATTGATTCAAAGACAACAATCCAGTTTGTTAATTTGAAGGAAAAAGAAGTTATAATGTTTGTATAAGAAACTACACAAAAGTGCTTGTAGTACAATGGATTGACAAAGTAGACATTAGTTGGTCACCATTTTTACAGTTCACTGAGACTCTGCCGTAACTTTTGCACCTTATATAATCTGCTGTAACTTTGTGATATATATATATATATATATATATAGTAGTAATTTGCAATGTTTTGCTTCAAAAGATTGATGTAGCCATTCCCAGTGAACGTTCCACTTCATGGTCACAGCAAAAAACTACATTGATAATGGATCAAATCTAACTTAGATTCCCTAGTTTAAGTTGTGTTTCAGCTGAAAACGCTACTTGGAATAACGTTTATCATTATAAATATAATTAAAGGACAGCCAGAGCCTGCAACGTGACATCTTGCTCTAGGGTTGACCAACATAAAAAAACACGTCTCCTTTTCAAAGTCTTCCTGTTTCATTCCTCATGATGGTGGCTAACCGCACAACTTGGCAGATCTAAAAGTATCCTCATACGAATATATATATCAAATTACATATGCACTTCTTTTAAGTACGATATAATTATAAATTAATTCATCTTATTCTAAAAATTATAAATACTCCTTGAGTTTTATATTAATTTAATAAAATTCATCTGTCACTAAAATAAGACATAATTATAAGTTGTATTTCTGTCATTTTAAATGAGATTTTGAGATGTGATTTACATAATATTTACAAACTCAAGATATAAAAGTTATATATGAAATCAATTTCAGTGAAAAGGAAGAAGTGATATCGGATTATAGATATTGATGTTTGGTAATAATTATGGTGGTATAAAGTGAAACTATTTCATGAAGGTTGGTGGAATAATCAAAATTAATTGAGGAATTTTTTCAGACTCCATAAGACGCCTCTTTTAATAATTGGATTGACTATTATGATTGCAAGAAAATTATTTTTTGAATATCTATATTAATGTTTATAAAAATATTCTAAAATTTAAAGAAATATTTATAATTTTTAAATAAAAATAACTAATTTATAATTATATTATATTTCAAGAATTAAAGACGTGATTTGCTATATATATATATATATATATATCACACAAACTCAACAATTATGTATTGTATAAGCATAGGTACTTTGTCAACGGCATCAGTTTTTGTTTAGAAGGGACGGCAATGGATTCATAGATAGAGCTACACGTGGAATAATATGATACCTTGTGAAGATAAAGGGTAACATACATCTTCAACTTAAATATTTAGGAATTTATATTAATTTTCCGTTCCTTTCGCATTTTTGGGTTGAAGTTGGATACTACTACATAGTTTGTAAAAGGACATGGACCTTGTTTTGTTTATAAATTTATGATGCAAGAATAAAGGGCAAAATAGTAAAATTGGTGTTTTCTTGTGCAAGTTGTGTATTATTCAACTGGAAATGATGTTCTTCTACAAGTTGAGTAATGACACGTGGCATTATTTAACAAAATCATATATGGTATTAATGTGATAAACCTATGTCAAGACCCCAATGTAAATACTCAAAAAATTCTCATATCAAGATATACATTTATTATCTTAAATTTTATTTTGAGAATTATCTCAATTCTTTATCGATCTCATATTAAGTATCGAAGGGTTTTCATTCGAAGTTCCCTAACAATGTGTGGATTTTTCATTTTAAGCTTCATCTTGATTCTTGAATTACATAACCCAATCAAAGTCCATATTCCAGGGACGCATTAAAAAATGATAAAATAAGCAAGATAAAACAAGAAGTCAACCAATTGTTTAAGCAAATGCAAATGTCACTTTAATTTACACGACGTGGAACCATTTTTCTTGAAATATTTCCAAATATTTTAAGTGCGCCACGCGTAGAGAGGTTGCTTCTGATCCTCTGTATGACTTTGCGCATAGTCCAAAAACAGGCTTTCTCATGTCAATATAAATGCAGATCAAACCATTAGAAATTCATCATTTACATCTCTCCTTTCAAGATTTTCATCCTGATTCAGACATGAGAATTCAAACTCATTCGTTCTTGTTCATCATGTTCATAGTCATTTCAGCACAGGTTCATCTGTCATGTTGCAGAGACCTCAACCATGCTGCAAATGAAGAAAGAATAAGAGCTAAATTTTACTCCACCTTCCTCAAATACTTCTCCACGATTCCTCACTATTTAGGATGGAACGAAAACGGGGGCCAGAAGTTGCACGCGGTGTCGCGAAGGCTTGTTCCATGTGGCCCAAATCCTCTCCATAACTGATTTTGTAATACCTCAATAAAGCCAGTTTCTATTTCCAGATATTGAAGATTCCTTTCTGCCAAAGCTGGATCATACATATTTTCTTTTCTTGTTTTTGATTAGTTTTGTGTGTGTGTGTGTGTGTGTGTGTTTCTTTTTGAGTAGATTTTTTAAAGACAGGCCATTTGAATGCTGAATTTTTTAAAGAATAACATATTTTTCTTTTCATATATACACTAGACAAATTTGTGATGTAGGATATATATGTCGTAGTCTGTAATATACATGATAATTGTAATATACAAATTTGTGAAAAAAATCTCCGTTTTCTTTCATCTTTCAATATCCAATTATGTCCAGTAACATTCAATGTAATTATCTGATCAAAAGTTAGCCATTTTTTTGTACTTTTTGTCCTTCTCTTGTTGATGATGACTGAAAAAGAACAGGAGCATCAGGTGAGTTCTGAAATTGGAGAATTGTCAACTGGGCTATAGTTTTTTATCTAACTGGTTAACAGGAAAAATCAAGATTTAAGAATAAAATCAGGCCTTGAAGATTCTTGTGAGTGTTTTAGCTATATATGCAAGAAAAGGGTACAAGTGTACAATTTGATGTAGATGTCCTCCGGTCAGATGCAAGGGGCTCTGCATTCACGGGCAAGAAAAAAATATTTGAAATTTTTCCCAAAAATAAAGAATTGAGATATACGTGGCATTTGTAAATTGTTCATTAATCCAGGGCTTTCGCCAGGCAAATCAAGAACCTGTTGAATCCTCTTTTTGCGCTTGGTGCTGTGCTTGCAGTAGTCCTATTGGCCCAGTTTCATTTGTCAAAAGCCACGTTTTGAATCTATATTGGATGAAGACCATCACTGTTTTGTATCTATTTATTCGTACTGCTTACTAATGCTTTTTAATACACCAACTCCCTCCCACTGTCCACAGTCCACACTCCACACACACACATGAGGGAGAAAAAGGCCACTGGGCGGCAGAAGAAAAAGTGGAAACGAAAAAGTATGCTTAGTTAATATGGTCCAGTAATGGGATAACTTGAAAATTGGTGACTACAAATCATGAAAAGGGCATCTTCTCATGGCCCCGTTGATTAAACAAGCTGCTTTCTAATCCCATTAATTTTTAACTGTACTCATGCACCTCTGCACCTCTGTACAGTAAACTAATTACTTTTTATCCTTCTGTTGTGGGGATATGGGCTTTATGTGTTGGTGGATATTACCTGATTAAACGGCTAAACCCAAAAGCAGGGTGTCAGGGTATGTCACATGCGGCTTCTGGTGGTCACAGAGGATTCAAATAAAAAACCAAAAGAAGAAGGGGGAAATTGGTTAACAGAAATTAAAAAAAAAAAAAGGAGACACTATTGTAGTTTTGAAAGGTACCATTCAGTAATGCTAGATTTTATTCAGTCCACTTGCTCTTGGATCCATTTTGGGGTTTTTCTTGGTATGCAAGCACACAAAGTGGTTGTGAGGTTGTCAATGCATTTTGTCTGATTCCGCCCACCATTTAACCATTAACTCCGTAGTATTCACAAGTTTCTTTCGTTTATCCCACCCACCTCCCTCTTCGTTCTTCTTGCAGAAATACATTGGGAATCACACATTGAGATTACTGGGGTGTAGAAACTAGGGGGAAAGTACCAAAAAAAAAAAAAAAAAAAAAAAAACAAGAAAGAAAGAAAACAGGTGTAAATTGCAAGGGGTGTGAGTTTTCTGTATTCCCTATAATATTTTTCTTTATTTTGACTGGTTTTTTTAGTTATTATTGGAGATAAGTGCAAACTGGACTGTTTCTTGAAATGGGTGATGGAAAACCGGAGTGGCTGCCTGTGGATTGGGAGGTTTGTGTAAGAACCCGGAGTTCTGGGAAAAAAGACAAGGTAAATCAGTTCCACTGCTTTAGTTTGGCAATTTGACTCTCCTATGCGATTTTCTTGGCTGTTCATTTCAGTTTGAGAGTTATGTAACTTTTTATTACTCTATTTTTGAAAACTTTGTAGTTAATATGTGATTTGATTCAATGATTGGAGAAGAAAGAGAAGTAAGTTGTGTGCTGGGATTTTTGTGTGCTTTAGTCGTGAGTACTTCTAACACCGAAGTTGTGATGAATCAAAATCTAGTTTTCATGGGGAAGGATACGAAAAGGGTTGGCGAGATTCTTTTGTTCAAGAATGAAATACCACCATGTTTGAGAGTTGTGACTCTGTTTTAGGCCTTTACTTGAAATCTGAGAAAGAAAAGGTAACTAGAAAATATTTGATGTTATCAAAAAATGGAGCAAAAATTTGAGGCTATGGATAATTATCTGAAGGTTGCATAATTAGGTCTGTGTTTTATTCTTCTCCGCATTCTGGTGGAGTAAAAATGGAGCTGTGTGGAAATGGCTTGCTGGTGTTTGAATTTATGATCTGGGGTTCTTGTTAGTCTCTAAGTCGTTCTAGAAGGTTCAAAATAAAGAATCTCTTATAGGTTGTTTTGTGGGATTATTGTTCAGCAATATTACATTCTAAACAAGGAGGTCATGAAGCTGGGCACTAGAATGAGCTTTCATCATTCATTTTATGACAAGACAATTATGAACCTAACTTAAATATAAATGGCACATGTGGATCTTTCATCCTTTCTGAATTTCTGCCAAGTTAAAATGTCAATTTTTCGTTTTTCTTATTACTCTCTTTGGATTTGCTCTAGTATTATATCAATCCAACGGATGGTCTCAAATTCAACTCCAAGCTGGAGGTGCTTCGGTATCTCAAGAACTCTGAGAAAGATCTGAAAATGAAGGAGCTGAATAAGGTAAGACTCCAGATGAACTTGGACGATTTTAGTTTAGTCTGAAATTCATTCTGCTATTTCTTCTACGTATGCACATCTTTTGTTCTGTTTTTTTCTTAATGAGAACCAATCTGAAGAGCGTTTATAGGAACATTAAGAAGAATTTTATTTTTGGGACATTGTAGATCAACACAAAGAATACTGTTTCAGAAAAATTACGTTCAGGATGGATTAAGGAAATCACGATCAAAAGGAAGGGTGGCAAGATCAGAAGACACCCGGTACTGAATCCTAAATTACTGTAATATTTTCATTTCACTGCCATTTGATTTTTTTATACTACATCCAACCGTATCCTGCCTTCTTGCAGATTACATCAATCTGATCAAACTCCCTTGTTCCGCTCTCTGCTTTTCCTGCATAATGCTTGCATTATATTCTTGGGTCTAAGTTTGTATTCTATTTCTTCTTTTCCCCCGTGCTTTCTCTTGAATGTAAATATTTTGTTTTCATCTGTGAGTCCTGCAGTGCTACATTGATCCTGTTAGCGGAAATCAGTTTCGCTCAGTGCAAGAAGTGTTAAGGTACCTTGAGACTAGGGATACAGATGAAGCGGAGTCCAAGGGAGATGGCCAAGATCACAACAATGAGGAGTTGACAGATAATTCTAAATCTGTTAGTAGACTTGTTTGAGTGTTTTGTTTGCTTTTCCTTTTCTACTCGTTTGCTTCATTGGTTTATTCTAAAATCTGCTTTATAAGTTGGCTGGTTAGTTCACCTTAAAAAACTTTAGTAGCTCACATTAGTATGATCATCTAATTAGATAGCACCGGCCACATTACTAGAGCATGACTCGGTTAATAGCTTACAGATGAATTCTTGCTATATATATTATGAAATCATGAGTACTTGCTACATTCTACCATAGTCTCCTAGTTGAACTTGAGTATTGGACCAGTGGGTTGTCAGACCAATTGAATCTGCTACTACTATATTTCTCTTCTAAATCTGAGTTTGGAAATTAATTCTTCTTTAAGTTCCTTTCTCATCACTTGGTACACGACAAGCTCTTCGTAGCTGGCGCTTGCTGTGATCCACGGAATTTGCAGATGTAATTTTTGTATGAGCTCATGGATTCTTTACATACTCTAACTTCAGTTTTTGCTTGCTTGGGTCATCACTAGAAGTCTGCTGGAGCTGAAGGACGCAACTTCATTGATACGAAAGCAGATCGAATATTCACCTGGAATTATGACACAAAGTCAGGTGTGACATATTCTTGTACATGGTATTCCACCATCCAAAAATGCTTCTTATCTGCCAAAAGTCCTAAAGTTGCTACTAAAGAACTTATCCTTTCAACCCCACCCTCACCCCCCCCCCCCCCCGCCCCACCGCATGGTTATAGTTTGTATTCTGCCTCCTGCTTTTGCTGGGGATCTTGAAGAGCAGTGACACCCAAAAGCTTCCTTTCCTTCAGTGCACTATTTTTGATTGCACATTCAGTGAAGAGAGTCTTGTTATAGTTGCTGAATAATTGTTCGGTAATGAGAATTTATGATTTAAGCAATATTTACATTCTTGGTTATACAGTTCATGAGAGGATTTTACTATAGTAGTTGCAGTTCTCAAGGAAAATGAGAATAATTATGAGAGGTTCCCATAGTGTCCTCATTTGTTCCAACGAGCTTATTTATAATGTTCTTGTGCTATAAATTGATAAGGTTTAATATGCCAGGAACGAAATATGTGGAGCTAAGAGAGAAAGCAGTTGATCCTGTGGCCGGAGATCTTGATAAACTGTCGCAAGTAAATGGAAAGAGAAGGCATGAAGGTGGACTAAGCCAAAGTAAGAGACCGGCCAACGGTAAACTGAAAATTAGTGCCTCTGGTGATGAGTCCTTCCAATCAGGTGCGTAGGAATGTATTTGGCGTGCATTAATTGTACACTTTCATGTTTTCGTGGGAAATAAACTTATCAATACGATTCATGTTTACATGGATAATCAATTGATCATAACAAAGTGTGGTTTCCTCTGTATTACTCCAGTTAAAAAAGTTAATATCCCAGAGACCAATGCTTTGGAACAAAGAGAAAAAGAAAAGGCTTGTGTGGCAGAAGGTCAACAGCACAAAAACGTAGCTGGTCAAAACAAGAGAAAGAAATTGAACAGTAAATGGATGAATGGCTTACCTCGTAGGACTTCAAAAAGACTTGCTGGTCAGGAAGCTGATCCATCGTTGGAATCGAAAACAAGCAACCGGGCTACAGAAGCTGCTACACTGTCAGGTGAGGCAAAAGTTAATACCACCCAAGATATCGGTAAACCAGAAGAGATTGATGCCACTGGGAAATCAAGTACATTCTGTGAGCCCAATGAGCATCCTGCTACAACTTGCAGAACAGAAAACCCGACCGACAATAAGCAGAAAGAACCTGCTAATGTACCGCTTGAAGAGCATCCCAACTCATCTTGGAATGATCTATTGCTGGATCCATGCATCGAATTCGCGATCAAAACTCTCACAGGTGCAATTCCTATTGAAGATGCGAGCAAAGTTGATGAGAGTCCAGTGTGTCGTATGGCTTCACCTAATCAAACTTCTGTGTTACCCTCCGGCAATATTTGGGCCGATCCTTGTTTCGAATTTGCTGTGAAGATGCTCACTGGTGAAATGCCTACAAAGGATGATGTTTCGCATTTACAGATTTCATTCCAGCAGCCTCTCAGCTCATCGGGAGCAACCACTGGATGCAACAGCGTTACTTTACCAAAAATCAGGTTCTAGGCTATCGACGACATTTAGAGACATTTTATCCTTGTTGTCTTGATGTAAAATTAGTTCCAGGATGAAATTGTGTGCAGTCATGTTGTGACTTTGTTAAGGATGTTCCTTTTTGTCTGTTTTTTAAGTAGACGAAAATTTTATGTTTTAATATACAGTTAAATCTGATATAATGCACTGTTGCATAAATTCAAGACGACTGTCCCGCCAGCCAGCACATAAGCTCCATTCACAAATGTTCTCCATGTCAATTTGAGGCAAATTCCAGGAAAACGAAAACTTTGCCATGAGAAAAATATTGAATTGATTCAGTCCAATTTCAAATAATACAGATCCAAATCAAATCAAGCCCTGATTTCCATACAAAATTATATATTATAAGGCAAGGGTGAAGACATTTGTTAGTATTATCAGTTCTAGACGACACTGGATCCTGCACGAACTCTCAACATTTCGGTTCTCTTACTTCTCTCCATAGCATCTACTAGCCAGTTTACACTTTCTTTAATTCCCAACCTGCAGTAGCATTTAACTAATCATATCCATTTGAATAGACCTTGCCACAATGGAGATGGTTCATTTAACTGTCTAAAATATACACGTTTAAAAAGCATTTCCTTACCCATCTATTGCTGAAACAGCCTGAAATGTATAAACTCGCTCATCCAGTTTTTTGAGGTCCAGATATTGAGAAAGTTCATCAACTGATACAGCATCTTCAAGATCCTGCATAACACACAATTTAATAAAGGTTGTCCATCACAAGTATAATTAGCATTCACAATTTAGTAAGATCCTTTGCTTCCACTTTATTTTGAATATGCCAATGCTTTTTGGGGCCCATCATAAAAGATAAGTAAATAAATGAATGAATGAACAAAGAGAGCTACACTGCAGTATCGGCCCTTTGATATTTCGGTTTGCCACATAACATTCAGGAATTGGAACTGGTCTTAAAAGCTAATTAGCAGCCAAAATCGAAAAGCACAAGAATCCAACCAAGTTTTGTTGACAGCACAACAAGAGGAAGCGTGAAGAAATTTTCCTCTTTCAATGCGTCCCACACTTTCTCCCTAAGTGGACCATCTTGTATGAGGCACAAGGAATAGCTTTACCTGCTTGTTTGCTAATATCAGAAGTGGAGCTCCTTGCAAATCCTCATGCCCAAGAGCCTTTTCTGCAAATCAGATCTAAAGTCAGGCTACATTGAGAACACAAATTAAGACAGCATGGTAAAGAGACGAACATCAATAACAAGAATTATTGGTAACGCAGTTTGTGAACTTCTTTGCTCATAAATATTACCAAGAGCAGATTTGGAATCTTCAAAGCGGGACGGACAAGCAGCATCAATTACATAGATTACAGCATGTGCCTCTTCATAATATTTTTCCCAAATGGAACGAAGACCAGGCTGATGAAGCATAAGTCTCTCGTTAGTGAAAAGCATCTCAAAATGAAATAAAAAGGAAGAAAAATGAAGCCTCTGTAAGAGACAAAGTTGCCACCAAAATTCACAACAATAATAAGATATGAGCTGAAGTACTGAAGCAACATAAATCTAGACACTCAAAATCATATTCATAAGAGAATAATAAACAGCGCTTACTACATTTTGGCTAAACATTATTGTAAAGGGTTAAAGCTTTTAACACAACCAAAAAATTTCCTCTGCCAATGGCCAAAGGGGACTACGCAGCCATGTACTATGAATTGGTAAAGAAAGTTGAGAGTGCATTTCAAACCTGACCTCCCAGGTCCCAGAATACGAGTTTTGTGTTTGACACTTCGATCCGACCAATATTGAGTCCCACGGTTGGAACAATTCGATCTGGAGGAAGGCCTTCCAAATTTGAGTATTGTGACTTCACTTTCTCCAGTAATGTCTACAAATTCCCAAGTCTTAATCAGCTCAAACAAGATTTTGGGTGTCCATAGCATAGCTAAAATACTTTGATCATATATATGTACAACAGTCTCTCTAATTCTCTATAAATAAATGAAAAAAGATACAAAAGAATGGATGTGAAAGCATGATATCGAACAGTATAATAAATGCAACAACGATATTTTAAAGGTTAGCTGAAACAAGATAGAAAGCTGCTTCAGTGGAAAGGACTGTTCAATAACACATGATGGTTGGGTAAAAGAATTACTGATGAAATAGCCAATTACTAATTGAAGGAGAACTGTATAATTTTTTTTGTTTGGTTAGGAAAGCATTTTTCAGCTTTTAGTCAATTAGGAGAAGAAAATCAGCCCATAGCGGTATATAACTTGATCTACGAAGTGGATCCATTTCAGGTAGTGCACCTTTTAAATTGCAAATAGCAGGTACATAATTTTCGAGCCAATAAGTGGCAGGAGGTGCCATTTTGAGTAGTCTCACCATAAAAGATGAGAACAGGTGTCACAAATATATATTCTTTCACACATATCTTTCTACTTTGATTCAAAAGGAGTGCCCATTCTACGGGCATCACATAGCAGTCGGCGTCACTAAAACTTTTACAGCTGAACACAAGTGTCAGGAAAAAACTGCAATTCTGATGTTGTAAATCAACTATCCATGCAATTACATTGAATTATGGAGCTGAGTACAAGTATTTTAAAGGACCAAATGAAAGTGCAAAGTTAAAAGCAAATGAAAGTAGTTGAGCAAATTACTGTTTTGCCGGCCTTGTCAATGCCAAGAATAAGAACATGAAACTCCATCTTGCTGAACATGTATTTCCAGAGTCCATAAAACAATGAAAACATCTCTGTAGTTGTGATTTCTCTGATATGTCTTCTATGAAACCTTTGGGGAGGAAAGAGGGATTCAATGTCTTGAAATTGTATAAACTGCAACAAAAAAGAATCAATCAATAATTGTGAGGAAAACAGAGGGGGCGAGATATATTGCATTATTGTCGAGAGACACAAGTTGTGCTAGAGATCTACCTTGTAGGAAAACTGAGAAATTCAGTAAACATGAGAAAACATATTTTGCAAAAACCCTAATCAACACTAGCATCAGTTCATCCTCCAAAATAACTAATTTTAGAAGTAGCTACCAAAATCAAGATTATTTTTAGTGATCAACCACATCCATATTAGATTAGCCGATTTTTGCATTGAAGTTGCAACATCCAGAATGCTTCAGTCAGTACTAGCTGAAAATAATACACCATAAACATGTCTAAGACTCTGCTGTTGTCATAGGCATTGATCACCTAGATTTTTTTTCATCGCAAGTAATTGTCACAGTTTTTGAAACCCTTGAGGAAATACAGAGCAAAAATGTTGAAATACAAATAGTCTTTTTTTTTTTCTCTTTTCAAGAACTCACAATTTCCCAAAGTCCCATGACCGTTAACACATAAACATTCTAAAAAGGAAATCAAGGTACTAAAATCTCAACACAATTGCCCATTAAGAAAAACAGGAAAAAGAACAATAAGGAACTGCATCATATGATCATCAAGATCTCGCCTTGAGTAGACCCAAAACAAATCAACCCACCATCCAAAATTTAAATACATCCAGTTTATTCAGTCATCTAGAAACAAAAATAAAAATAAAAAAAACAACCGAAATACCCGGATCAAGAAAAATTTGCAAACTACAGCATATATAAAACCACTTAATTCCGCATAATTCAGGAAAGAAAAATCAAAAGATAAGAAAAGCATTGCCGAATACGAGTTCTCACCTATATTTACTGGGATACTGAAAATAGGGAATTGAATAGCTCCCCAGATCTTTTTGTGTTTTTTGTTATTGAAATTTGTTTCGAGAAATCAGATCTGTTAGCCCCAACTTGTAATTTACGGGCCGGATGCCAATAATGCCCTTGACTTTGACCCGAATTCGAATAGTCCGAAACACACCCCATAGCTTGATCCGGATTTTTTTTTTAACGGAGAAAATATATATTATTAGTAGCTCATATAAAAATCTTGAAGAAAATTAAAGTATGAATCATGGAAAGGAACTATAAAAATATAGTAATATACATACAAGCTCAAACCTATATCTTTTGTGCATTTTTTCCATAAAGTTATGAAAATTGGTAGCCACTAAAATTGAAAACTAGAAAAAGAATTATACCAACATAAATTTAAAAAGAAATAACCTAAACAAGATAAAATACAAAATAAGATATACACATCTATATATATATATGTGTGTGTGTGTGTAATCTAAAAATAAAATATACATATGTATTATCTATATATGAAAATTGCATATAATGCTCGATATATGATGAAACTCAATCACTACATAATTTTTGTAAAATTATTTGTTAAACAAGATAAATATTTGAAAATTTTACTTTTCTCAGATGAATTTGTCAACAGACTTCCCAAAAACAAGTAAATATGAGCGAAACAGAAAAGTTCTCCATTAAATATAAGCTTTTAAACCTTAAAAGATAATTTATCGAAAATTGTTCCAAATTTGTGAATAAATAGGAGTGAAAAATTGCATTCCAAGTCGGGTAATCTGGATAGTCCTATCCAACCCGGCCCGAAAGGCAGAATATCACCGTCAACTTTGGTATATTTGTCATTTCATTCTCAAAATCTGCCATTTTCGAGAAAACAAATACTAAAATCCCGCGAAGAACAAGATTAGAAAAAGGTCCAATTTACAAGGAAGCTCTCTACAAGCAATTGAAGAACTGGATAGCTTCTTAAAATGTATGAGATCGTTTACTATGTTCTGAATCAATTTCTAATCGCATGATCTCGTTTTAATTTTTGTATTCATGGCCCGGAAAAAGAATGCGGCGGCGATAATCTTGCATTTGATGTTCGATTCGATTTTATTGCTTTGATCTGTTTCGGTTTATGGGTGTTTGCTTTGGTAAAAGTCATGTGGGATTGATTGTACAAGTGCCCAATTGGGCATATATTTGAATCTTGATTTCATTACCTTTTTTTTTTTTCCCTTTTTTAATCAAAAAATTGCGAAAGTGGTAAAATGATGATAGGATGCATAAAAGGTTTGTATTACTTGTAAATTAATCTGATATTTCTCATTTAATCTGCAGTGCCGTTATTTTTGTCTTTGATTGTGCTTTTCTCGTAAATAGGTTTTCTCCTCGGCATATGGTATCTTCTTTGACTTAACAATAGTTTGTTTATTGCCGAGTGATTTGGGGATCCCAAAGGATTCTCAGATTGCTAAAATGAAGAATGAAATTCTTTAAACACGGTTTCTCTGTGGACATTTGGTCAGATTTTGACTTGTGCCTGTGGCACTTTTCGTGACTAAAGTCCGTCTTAATGAAGAGCCGGAGCTTGAGAACACAATGAAGATTGGAGACATTGATATGTGTTTGTTGTATCTCTTGCATCATGATATCTTAAATCTAGCTATGGGGGCTGGAAATTTTGCATTATGTAGAGTGAGGATTTGGAACACTGTTAAATAATTTTGGTTGAGAGGAGTGGCATCTTTTCTGATCCGGGAAACGTATTTGGTTGCATAATAAGAGTGCAACGGCAAGGACTGGTTTTCTACAGGTTCAAAAACAGTTTCTTGGTGAAAAATTGACCTCTCCAACACCAAGTCTTCAACATGTTATAGACGCATGGTAGTGTGCTGTTCTTTTATCTGCGGATAAGTTTGCTTATTCTGAGTGGGTGGATCCTTTTTTTTAGTGCTTGAATTTAAATCATTATGCAGCTCTTATTGATATGATGTTTTTGGTTTTCATCCAATTCATGCTGATGCTGGCAAAATTTATTTGTGGTACAGGGCACGAGTTAGATGGGATGAAAATAATATAGCAGAAATTGAGGCGAATAAACCTGTGAGGCAGAAGATTACTGAACCAAAGACACCATATCATCCAATGATCGACATCGACGATGATGGTATGTTTATGGAGTTTCATGTATATTTCTGGTTTTTTTGGGTGGTTTGGAGATACATTCTGCTTCCTCCATTAATGCTTAAGAGATAATCTAATGCTCTAGATTTCTTTCCATGATTTATGATCCGCTATCATTTTAATACTGTGTGATTAATCTGACATTTTACTCTAATATGCTAGCCTTATAGAACTGCTGACAGCTGAGCTAATTACTTGTGTTGGTGGAGTGACTTTCAAGACATGATTTGTTGAAATTTTGAACTGATCCAGGGGCTATATCAGGGTTGATATGAAAAGAAAACAATGTGTGATATTTTTGAGGAACTCTGTCAGATCATTTTGGCAATAAATTGATAATATGGACTATATCTTAAACATTACCATTTTTTGCTTATAGCCTGAAATTTTAGCTGCAACGGCCTTTAAAATGGATTCCTGTAGTGTAGATCTCACCATAATTCAATGATATACACAAAAAAATGGAACCCTTCTTCTCACATGGCCATGCTAAGATCAGTTGAGAGAATCCATAGAATTCTTCTTTACTACAAGCACTGAAGTACATGCTCTTTCCCAAGATTGAACTGAGAAATGCCCGGATTATGGCGTTGTTGTAAACTTGAATAATTAAAGGGTGTGGAGCCACATGTTGTGGTAAGTCGATATGCTTGGCATGTAACTGGTTTGCTACTCAATGTAGACTCATCATCTCCTACCAGAGGAAGTTTTGAGCAACATTATGAAGAGGCAATGCTGGCACAAGCTAAACGTTCAGTATTAAATGATGTAGGTTCATCTAGCATAACTGATTTGGACGTCTCGGCCTGGACATCATCTGAAGATGATGAAGATGCAAGTGAAGAAAAAGGTCTTGTCTCTTGTCTCTCTGTATATTTGTCAATTATGCATTTATTCTCTTGGTTCGGTAGTATTGTAACACTTCTTTGCCGTAGCCTGAATTTCATAAGCATTGTTGTTTGACCAATTGACATGTTTGATTGTTTAAAGGGTTGGCTATTATATATTCCTATAATGCACAGATACTCTAAAGATTACTCGAGTTATTCATATCTGTATATGTTTTTACTAATTACACATTTAAATGTGTATGTATATGGACATATTCGTAGCTACACTAAAAAATAGAAATATACCTATATAAATAGTGCTGTGTCAGCATGTTCGTGTATGTGCAACATAGATAGGCTTTTTAATTGCTTTAACGTAGTTGGGTAAAAGGGGCATATAAACTCTGAACATACTTTGCATGGGCTATATTTGTTCATATCTTCCTATCCCTACGTCTGCCATGCTGTGATGTTGGGGATCTTCAAAACACAAAAATGAAAAAGAAAAATAAAATTCCAGTTGTGTTGCGTGATGTTTATTTATTTATTTCTAAATATAACTTAAGCGCCGGAAACACTGATTCGCACTGAAGTTGTATTTGAACCTATGAGGCTCAGATGAGAGACGCAGGAGTTTTAGGGAGCTCAGGAAAGCTCACTACGACGAGTTTCACAAGGTTAGAGAATTACGTCGAATGGGATCCTCACTGGAAGATGTGTCCGATGAGGACGACGGAAACAAGGATGGAGCTCCTGATTCATCATCATCAATAACTACTGGTGTTAGAGACATTCACATTAACGAATCCTCGCAGCCTGAAGATGGATCTTAATGCTCCTATTGTTTTGTCGAACTCAACTTTCATTAAATCAAAATGATAATATGTAGAAAATATTAAACTACTAAAGCTTGCGGTTGTTCATCTTAGTTGAAATTTGTGTAAATTTGACTTGTTTGATAATGAAATTGTCTGTAAACAACAAGCTCAACCTTATAATTCTATGTTTGATTTACGATAATGCTTTCTTTTTCTTGTAAATTTTATGCCATTGGGATAGTCTCCTACCGTGAGTTGTGCGAGTTTTTCTTAAAAATAACGTTTATTATATATGTGATAAAATAATAACCCGAGTGGGATAAGATAAGGCTTTAGTGGAGTCGATTGACGCTTTTGGCTTAAAAATAATGTCTGAGCCTGTAGAAAAATCCAACACTTCCAAGGCAGCGGCTTTCGCCGCCCAAATCGGCAACCACCTGGCCTCCGTCTTCGCCATCCCCACCTCCACACCGCCACCGCTAACCGTACTCGTGGACGAGATCTCCGCCTCCGCCCGACGCGGCGGCAAAATCTTCGTCTACGGCGTGGGCCGTGAAGGCCTAATGATGAAGGCCCTGTGCATGAGGCTATTTCACTTGGGCATGTCAGCCCACTGCGTATTCGACATGACCACTCCTCCGGTAGCCTCGCCGGACCTCCTTATCGCCTCCGCAGGCCCGGGGGGTTTCTCCACCGTCGACGCCATCTGCGGAGTGGCCAGGAGCAGCGGCGCTCGGGTGGTGGTGCTGACGGCTCAGCCCGAAAAGGGATCGTCTGTGAAGTACGCGAGTGTGGTGGCGCATATTCCGGCCCAGACCATGGCGGATGATCGGGTGGTGGGAGGGAGCGGGTCGGGTCGGGCTCTGCTGCCGATGGGGAGTGTGTACGAGGGGGCGATGTTTGTGCTTTTTGAGATGGTGGTTTATGAGTTGAGTGAGGTGTTGGGTCGGAGCCCCGAAGAGATCCGGTCTCGCCATACCAATTTGGAGTGATATCATATCCGTTTGGATGGGCTGTTTTGTTGTTTGATAGTTAACGTTGATGTATTTGTCGTTGTATCTTTGTAAGGCTGGTAAAGTTAATGAATAATGAAAATAGAGATATGGTAATACACACTTTGACCATCTATCCTATCTTGTTTTTTTATTTTATATTTGGTTCCAATAATGTACAATTAATTAAAATTAAATAACAAGTTGCTTATCCATAAATGGCAACAGGTAATTTAGTGGGATAAGGCATTGCATTTAGATATTACAGTATTCGATCTGGATTAATTGGTCCGTAAATCAAAATTTAATGATTAAGATAAATAATAATAAATGGCTACAGTGTATGTGCAGAATTACGGGAAGACCCTTGTTGTATGATCGATCCACAGTACAATAGTTGACATTCCAATTCATGTTCTTTTAACTTATTACTTTAGAGGAAGCCCTATTATAATATTTGGACTAAATAATTTACTCATAATAACTTGATTACATGAGATCATTTTACTTTTTATTGGTTTTCCAGGATATCCCTCCGGCCGACAGCCAGAGGACTAATCCCCCGTTCCTACTGTTAGCGCACTAAGCAGTAGGGGACTGACCAAATGATTTGCTCCATTCACATGAATAGGGATCGAATCCCCAATCTCATGCTTAAGGAATGAGGTGCTGAACCACCACGTCAATCATATTGGTTCATTTTACTCTTTATGTGTAGACATTATAGTACACTATACGCTTCCCAATATCAATGTAATTGTGTTTTTCTCTCAATAAAGACGTGCAATATGTGGCAGTTGAAGTTTCACAACTTACGAGATATTACCAAATTAAGTAATATTTAAATAGTGTTTTCAATTGTTGGATTCAACAATTATAATTATTATTTGAGTACTACACACCAATAGTTATGTGAAAACGACTTTTTGTTATTCTACAATATAACTTAATATACGGTGACAAGAGTTTATTTTTAAGCTATCACGTTTTTCATTAATCACGATGCATAGTGATACTACTATTATGTAATGCCAACTTGACTGATAAATAGTAACAATAGTTGGTACCCCAATTTTTAATTATGGCAATTGACATGAGCGGACAGATTTTCATTACTCCTATAAATATTAATTATCAATAATAACAATTTAAATATGATATTTATCATTTCTTAATTTGTGAAAAATATTATTAACAAAAGAATTATAAATTTATAACAAAGTATATATACATGGCTAATCATTTCTTGGCATAAGTTGAAAATCATTTTTCTTTTTTTTTTTGCACTACCTTTATTTTCGTTGGAGAGAAACAGCTGATAAGCTGATCATACTAATCAAAAACTGTATAATTAACAAAGTGCTTCAAAATATCTTGTAAGCGTATATTTTGCTAAGACATGGCCCTATTTTAAGTTTGATAAGTTTTTCTTCATTAAGTTAGATATAGGCATAGCTATTTCAAAGATCAAACTTGACTTTTTTCATAAGGGCAATTAAGTTGCCAACTGGCAACCATCTCGTCAACACTGTTTTTGGCCACATTTACTCAACTGGCTTGTCTTCCAACACATCTGCTCTTCAACGTGAAAAGACTAATTAACAAACCATATCTTCATCGGAAAATTTAATATATATATATATATATATCAAATCAACAACATGTCATTTCACCAAAAAAAAAAAAAACAACATGTCATAGTAGATAAATTAATTATGTGTGTGTGTGTGCGCGCGCGCGCCCACGGTTTGCCTAAGTACCTTACTTGAAGTTGATTTATGAGAATCGGGGTTAAATGATTTCTTTTTCTATATTTCTCTATTAATTTGTCTTCCCCGGCAGACAGCCAGACATGTGACTGCGAATAAACCACATAAATCTTGTTAGGCTAGTATCCGAATCTAATAATACATTTATTTAAATAAATAATAATAATTTGATAATAAAATAAATGAAATTTAAAATAATACAATATTTACGTGGTTTGACTAATAACAAATTTACGTCCACGAATAAGAAGCGATTCCATTATAAGAAGATTTACTTAGAGTTACAATAATTAAAGAAAATATTCTCTAATTAAACCCGAAACCCAAAAGAACAACCTCACAATTCTCTCATAAAGAATTTATCTCTCAAGTGTTTCCCAACTCTCTCTTTTTCAAAGCTCTCAAAGAACTTGACTTGTCTTGAAGCTCTCTAACTTTTTCATTACCAAATGAATGACCAAGCTCATCTATTTATAGGAAAAAAGAGATGACATAATCACCATCCATTTCTAATGGATAAATATCATTCAATGTTAATGGATAAACATTATCTATTTCTAATGGATAAGCATCATCCATTTTTAATGGATAAACATTATCCAATACTAATAGATAGACATTATCCAATTTCAAGAAGAATTCAATTTGAAATTTGCTTTTTTTACATAAATCGAGACCATCATTAAATTCAAGTCACAATAACAAGTCTCCACCTTGACTTGAATTTTACCAGAATTTGCAACAGTGGTCTCGCTCCACTTTGCCGGTTAGATCATCTATCTGCGATACCAATCAAGTTCAAGTAATGCTTGAACTTGACATTTGGAAGAGGCTTAGTCAGTATATCTGCGTGATTCTCATGAGTAGAAATCTTTTTTACCAAGATATCACCCCGCCCAATAACATCACGAACAAAGTGAACTTTACATCAATATGCTTAGTTCTTTCATGAAACATTTGATCTTTAGTCAAGTGAATGACACTTTGACTGTCACAGAAAATCACGATCTCATCAGAGCAAGAACTAAGCTCTCCCAACAAGCCTCGTAGCCAAATTCCTTCTTTAATCACCTCAGTCACTGCGATGTATTCAATCTCTATAGTAGATAATACAATCACAGGTTGCAATGAAGCTTTCCAGCTTATTGCACTTTCCCCAAGAGTGAATATATATCCGGTCAATGATCTTCTTTTATCAAGATCACCAGCATAATCAGAGTCAACATAACCAACCAAATTACTATTACTCTGTCCAAACTCCAGACAAGCTTCAGAAGTCCCGTGCAAATATCTCAAAATCCATTTCACCGCATCCCAGTGTGCTTTCCCTGGACAAGACATATATCTACTAACCACACTAACAACATACCATAGCATACATCATGGTACCAACTGCACCGGAGTAGGGAACTCGAGTCATGTACATCTTTTCATCATCAGACTTTGGTGATAGAGCAGCCCGCAATCTAAAGTGCGTAGCCAATGGAAAAGATATCGATTTGGCATTCTTCATACCAAATCTCTCTAAAACTTTTTCAATATAACTCTTTTGAGTCAAAAACAGCTTCCCACCTTGTCTATCTCTTTTGATTTCCATGCCAAGGATCTTCTTTGCTAGACCAAGATCCTTCATTTCAAATACTTCACTCATCTGCTTCTTTAACTTATCAATATCAGACATATTTTTAACTGCAATCAACATGTCATCAACATAAAGAAGCAAATAGATAGATGAGCCATCATGAGTTATTCGAAAATAAACACAACTATCATAGTTGCTTCTTGAATATCCGCTGCCAATCATAGAGGAATCAAATCTTTTGTACCACCGTCTCGGAGACTGTTTCAGGCCGTACAAAGATTTTTTTTAACAAGCAAACGTGATCTTCTTTTTCTTTCACAATAAAACCCTTCGGTTGTTGCATACAAATTTCTTCTTTTAGTTCACCATGCAAAAATGCAGTTTTAATATCAAGTTGTTCTAACTCCAAATCATGCATGGCAACTAGAGCAAGCAAGACACGAATAGAACTGTGCTTCACAACAGGTGAGAAAATATCATTAAAATCAATACTTGGTACCTGACTATAACATTTGGCTACTAACCTTGCCTTGTACCTTGCCTTTTCTACTTCAGGAATTCCTTCATTTCTTTTAAAGATCCATTGCACCCCAAAATCCTTTGTTTGGCTAGCGGTTTCACAAGTACCCAAGTACCGTTCTTGTAAAGAGACTCAATTTCCTCTTGTATAGAAATCAACCATTTCGAGGAATCTTTTGAAGAAACTGCTTCAAAATATGTAGCTGGCTAGGCAATAGTATCTATTTCTTCTCCAACAGACAAGGCATATGCGACATAATCAATATATCGCTGTGGTGGTCGTATTTCTCTTTTTGGTCTGTCTCTAGCAATGCATCTTTCCTCTTAAGGAGGTGTTTCTTCAATAGTATCAGGCTATTCTTCTATCAAAGGTCCAGAGCCAGTCGGACTTTCAGACATCGTCGGTGGACTAAGAATATCAAGCTCCACCTGCTTCGATGTACTCTCTGATTTATCTGTATCAGAAGAAACTATGGACTCCTTTCTTGGGGATAGTAGAACGGACTCATCAAAAGTAACATCTCTACTAATAACAAATTTAGGTGATTTAGGATCAAGACGCCACAACTGATATCAGCATCTGACATTAGATAATGAGACTGCTGCAGAGCCTGTAATAGCGCCTTGTAACACGTACAAGCTACCTGCTTTCTAGCTTTCATGGCAACCAATGCACCTTTGCTTACTTTCAATACTCCACCTTCAGCTGAAAACTTGTACCCATTGGCATCCAGGGTGCCTAATAAGATGAGATTTTTCTTGAGATCTAGAACATGTCTGACATCAGTCAATGTTCTGACAATCCCATCATGCATCCGGATCTGGATCATTCCAATACCAATAATTTTGCATGGAGCATTATTCCCCATCAAAACAACTCCTCCATCAATAGACTCATATGTACAAAACCAGTTCCGATTAGGACACATATGATAAGAACAAGCCGTATCCATAATCTTTCATTGTTAAATTTGTCCTGCTTCTCTGCCACAAGAAGCACATCAATGCCACCTCAGTCTTCAGCAATACTCGCGTCGCCAGAATCTTCATTCTTTTCTTGTGGAGCGTTTCTCTTCTTTTGCAACTTACCGCAATTTTTGCGAACGTGCCCTGGTTCTTTACAGTGCCAACACACATTACCTTTACTTCTGAATTTTGATCTAGATTTTGGCTTGCTTTTACTGACTCCTCTTTATTTAAGCCCCCCTCTTGCATATAGACCCTGTGCCTGATTATCACTAGTTTGACCAATGATATCATGATCAATCTTTTCTTTGGTCTCCAAAGCAGATTTAACATCTTTTAGAGAAATAGTATCTTTTCCATACAACATGGTTTCTCTAAAATGTCCATACGAAGGGGTAATGAACAAAGTAGTAACAAGGCTTTATCCTCGTCATCAATAATGACATCTAGATTTTGTATATCCATAATAATAGATTCAAACTCATCAATATGAGAACTCAAATGTGTACCTTCACTCATTCACAATGAATATAGACATTGTTTCTTGTACAACTTATTCGTGAAAGTCTTTTTCAGGTAATGAGACTCCAACTTATCCCAAAGATCTTTCGTTGTCTTTTCGCCGATCACCTCGCGCAAAACTTCATTTGACAAAGACAACTGAATAGCCGAGCGGGCTTTCTCATCCATCTCCTCCCATTTATGATCTAACATGGCCTCTGGCTTTACACCAGTCAAAGCCTTCTGAATTCCGTTTTGAGCGAGGACAGCACACATCCTCACTTGCCATAATGTGAAATTGATCTTTCAATCAAATTTCTCGACATCAAATTTCGTAATCGACATCCTAACTTAATAGGAAATATCAAAACCAATGTACCAACAACCAGGGCTATGATACCAGTTTGTTAGGCTAGCACCCGGATCTAGTAGTACATTTATTTAAATAAACAACAATAACTTGATAATAAAATGAACGGAATTTAAAATGACACAATATTTACGTGGTTCGGTTAATAACAAACCTAAGTCCAAGGGCGAGGAGTGATTCCACTATAAGAAGATTTACAGAGAGTTACAACAATTAGAGAAAATATTCTCTAATTAAACCTGAAACCCAAAAGAACAATTTCACAATTCTCTCACAAAGAATTTATCTCTCAAGTATTCCCCAACTCTCCATTTTTTAAAACTCTCAAAGAACTTGACTTGTCTTGAAGCTCTCTAACTTTTTCATTACCAAATAAATGGCTAAGCTCATCTATTTATAGGCAAAAAGAGATGAGATAAGCATCATCAATTTCTAATGAATAAATATCATCCAATGTTAATGGATAAGCATCATCTATTTCTAATAAATAAATATTATCCAATATTAATGAATAGATATTATCCAATTTCAAAAAAAAATTTATCATTAAATTCAAATCACAATAACAAATCTTATGTTTGAGCCATAACACACACACACACAGAGACACAGAGTATAAAATGACCGGTTCGGATCTTCTGTTATATAATTGTGTTACATCTCCTGTTACACTCATCAATACATGCCACGTGTATTGGTGAGCGGTCGAGATAAGAAAAGAGAATCTTTATATTTTTTTTCCATATCATCAGTTTTTCTCTTTCCTTATCTCGATCGCTCACCAATACACATAGCATGTATTGATGAGTGTAACAGGAGATGTAACACGATTATATAACAAAAGATCCGAACCGTAAAATGACACTAACCTTGACAAGCAATATTGCTATGACAGTTTTCACAAGTACCTACGCAGCTGACAAAACAACAAGGAATATATAAAGGGCGAAAAGAACAGCGCTGGATGTATATGTATATATATATATATGGGAAAGTTTTGGTCATATACATTATACAGTAGCTAGTGCTTGGTGACATAGACATAAGACTCTTAACAATAATAATAATAGTAATAAATCTTTTGTTAATGGGGTGTTCCAAGGGTGTCATCAAAGATCATCAGCTTTACCATCTTTATCTTTATCATCTCTTCTGTTCTGGAATTGTGGGACCACCTGCAAAAGAATCACATTAATTATTTACCCAACTGCGCTTAATAAAGATCATTAAAACCATCATAAATTAAACTTCAGCATTTATGTAATTAAGAACAATTATAGTTTGCTTTTAGTTCTGGACAAGAATATTGGGGCAAGTAATTAAAAGGTTGATATATATGATCAACTGCCTAATTCAAGTCTGTATAACAATCATTATATAACTACATTCCTTCCTCTAGCAAAGCACATAAAACATTATTTTGAAAACGGAAAAAAGGGAAAATCCAAGGGAAGGAGCTAGGCAAACCTGGTCTTGTGAAAGAATATGGGATGATGATGTTCTTGTTTTCTTGTCCGTCCTCTTCCCACCTGACTCCACAACATCTATAAGTTTTATTTAAACATTATGAATAGTATTTTTCATAAAAAACCAACAATAATTGCAAAAATAAGATTCAAGAAAGATCACTTATATATACACCCTCGTGTATTATAAGCCATGAAATAAGAAATCCTGGAGTTTCATATATCTTTTCATATTTCCAACAATTAACTAGTTTGATGTTAATTATCATTTACAACAGCGCGACGCGGTTGTAGCAGATATGTTTGGTTTTACCTGACGCGAAGTGATTTCTTCGTCTGTCCTTTCTCAGATCCTCAGTTGACTCCGAGGAATCGGGTAAATAACGATCGAGACGAGGAAAACGGCCGCCGGCGTTGTCCTCAAACATGGTTCGAACAAATGAAGCCTCCATAGAGTTCAAGAAATGTACATGTCTCTCGTTGGTCCAATGCCGGTTTGTGTCGCTCACTCTCCTGGTGTTGTCGGCCATCAGCACCGACCAACGGTGTATTGGGGATGCCGGCGCCGCCGCTTAGCGGTGGTTTCCGGTGATACAGTTCGAGTTATTTAGGATTCGAGGGTTCCCACGTTTTATAGGGCGACTTGATGGTGGGCTTGGTTTTGTCAACATGATCAGCCTGTCTGAGATACTAGTCTTCCATGGATTTATGGCATGTCTACTCGCTTTTTCAGTGGGTGCACCTTTTCTTTCTTTTTCTTTTTTTTTTGTGGGTTTTGTTTTTGGTTCAATCATTAACATTTAGAGGGTGTTTGGCTAAGCTTATAAGCTCCTCAAAATATCTTATAAGATGTTTGAGAACTTATAAGATGGTGTAAAGTGTTTGGCAAAAATTTTGGAGGTGGAGCTTATAAGCTCCTCAAATAAGATGTTTAAGAGCTTATAAGCTCTTTTTAAAAAAGTAAGGAGGTAGCAACTTATTTTTTAAGATCTACCAAGCTCCTTTATTTTTAACCAAATTAATTACAATATTACCATTACTAACATCTTATAAGCTATACCCCTTCTTATTTATCCAAACACTTTAATAACTTATTTTTAAAATAAGATTTAACATCTTATAAGCTCCTAAAACATCTTTTAAGATGTAGAAGCTTATAAGATGTTTTAAATAAGCTTAGCCAAACACCCTCTTAGTGGTAAAACAATGTATTTGTAATCTCCTTTTATAAGTGAAATAAGTGTATTGGCAAATTTTAAGTGTGTGCTTTTGTAATTACATATAAAATTTACAATTCTTTTAACGCAAGAATCGTATTAATAAAAATAATTACAGTTCATCGCACCAATTAATTAACTAATCACATAAGAACACATTTAGTAACTTTGTATAAATTAATGCCCAGCAACACAAAAAGAAGAAGAAACACTGTATAGTTGACTTTTTTTTCCTTATGAGATATTATTTGAGAATTTTTTTTTTGGAATAATCATTACAAGAAAATGAGTAAATTTATGATAATATAATAAGTGATAATCAAAAAATTATCATTAATTATATATATTTGGTGACAATAAATTGATGTTGTCACTAAACATAGTATGCACAATATCAATGGAGACAACTTATTATAAAAAAGTGGTAATATAGTACAAAAGTGATAATTAATGACACACTTACTGGACAATAGAATCTTATCATAAAATCTTAATAACAATTTTTATTATCACCAAGTTATCATTATAGGTGTGTCACTAATTATTAGTGGTGACAACTAAAATATTACTTCTTACCCCTATTTAGTGATATTGTAATAACATAAAAATTATTGTCACTAAAAAAACTTAATTAATGATAAAATAGAATATATTGTCACTTTATATAATTATTGGCGACAACTTTTAGATTACTACTTTTAAATTATGTCAATAATATATATATATATATATATATATATACACACATATATAGTGAGTATTGAAGTCGAAATACCATATTTAAATAAAGAGTGAGTAGCTAAAGAAAATAGAAAAATAGGAGAGCGTGTGGGGCACTAATGCAATGGTGCAAGTAAAGGAAAATGAGACGAGGATGAAAAATATCTTAGGTTGAGAGATTATAAGATTAATTATTAAGGAGGTGGGGGATAGTCTTGAAAGATATTTTTGTTGGAGCGTGCGACAAATTTAATAATACTGCCTCAGGCTCAGGATATGGAATAAAAAAAATTAAATACAAATTGATTTAAAGAAGAAGGAAAAATCTGAGTCCTCTCATTATAATAAGTCTTCATTTCTCTAAGTTGGCCAAAATTTGAAGTAGAATCCATACAATTTAGGGACCAATTATGGTATTTGACCTAAACTGTATTTTGATCACAACATTTAAATTGTGAGATATATAACCTAATTTTTGTAATATAATTGAAAAGGAGTTTTGAATATTTGATAGCTAGGAGCACTCGAAATCAACAAAATAGTAGAGATACATTAACATATAGCCACAAGTATAAAAATGGTGCAGCTAATTTAATTTAGTCTGCCCCTAGCTAGCTACCCAATTAAACATATAATTAAGCTTGGTGTATAAAGAGGGAAAATATAGATAGAGTTGAAAATATGAGACATTCTTTGAATGAAATCACGTTTTGAATACCATAATACCACAAAACACAAAATTGTAGTGAAAAGGTACAACTCCTGTACATGTCTTTGGCTAATTGGCTTAGGTGCATTGTATTTCATTCAACTAAAGTTTCACGAATACATGTACCAAACAAGTTTCTCAAAGTTTGACTTTTTCGGATAAATGCCACTTACTTAGGGAAAATTGCAATTCACCCTCTGAAAATTTTGAGATTTTGGCACAAAGTCCCCCAGGAAAAGAAAAACCACTTTTCCCCTTAAAATTATCTTAATAGGAACATTTTGCACCCTGATCGACTCTTCAGCAAAACTAACAGCACTTTGTCCCGTCGAATTACTTGAATTTGAGCACTTTGTCCCTTGGAAATTTCTTTTTTCTTTTTTTTTTATACATTAATAATATATACTTAGCCCCTCATCAATTTGCCAATTGAAGGAAAAGTTGGTAAAGTTGCAGTCTGTTTTGTGTTCACTTGTGGTTGAAGCAGCATGTGGAATCGAATCCCTTGGTTGCATGTCAATTTTCATACCGTTGAGGTACTCAAGGTGTCCTTTGAGAAGGACTTAGCATATATGTCAATCAGAGATGCCAGACCCACACTTTCACTAAACTTTGGGACGTTAATTAATATTCTCTAACCTCATATAAAAAAACCCAAAAGGAACAGACAAAAGGATTGGATAAGATTCCACTGCGTGCATTGTTTCATTAATGGTTTAGCATAAGCAGCAAAAAAAGGAACCAATCAATCAAACTCATCCCACAAAAGATGTGTATATCTTTCCGACTTTTTTCTTGTGTTGTCTCATATTAATAAGGACTTCTTATTACACTGCACTACAAGAAAATCAATATACCAACACTAATTATGTGCATGGTTGATTATGTATGATTGATTACACTACAAAAATATATGCTTTTTCGTCACGAATTAATCCATTATAAATTTAAATTTTATGACGGATTTCGCTGATATAGAAATTATTAATGATATATACTGCTATTAAATATTTTGTTATTAATATCAACTTTTCTCATATCATCGATCGAGATAATAGTTAAAAATATCTTATATATAAATCTAGAATATTATACGGTTTAATCTTACAGATTGGAATTATTGTTCTTTTTCTTTATACAACTGTCTTGGTTAGCATTCCTAATTATTAATACTAGTATCAGCAATTTTTATTTAAAAAAAATATATTATATGGTTTGATCATTTTCATTGAGTACAAGATGTCTAGAATGGAACAATATTAGGTGGGCTGGGCCCAACAAATAAAGTAAAAATAGAGCCGCAATGTTGACTATTCTTTAATAATTGAGTTATTGAAGAAAGAATTAGAATAGCTGCATGATCCAGTTTTTGTATGATTTTCATTTAGGTAGAGAACCTCAAGTCCTCAAGAAAATTATCTCATAAGCCCATGAATGGCCTAGATTCTGGATTGATAGACCACGTGTGAATTTTGAGAGTATCGTGAAAATCTAAAATTCACGAGTTTGTGATCCACGTTAACATATGATGAATTTTTTTTTTTTTGATACAATCATCTCGGGATATCTTATAGATGTCAATCGAAAAATATCCCCCACACACGCACACACTCACTCAAAGGGGAAGGGGTAGAGGACAAGAGGGTTCGAACTGAGGACATCCCTGATACCACTTTCGAACCCCCATCACTCGGCTCTGAACCCAATGGCAACATGTGATGAATTCTATGTTATCTTCCACATTAATGTTATTATATTATACTCAAAAAATGATGATTTTATATATGAATGTGTTAGATTTCAAATCACTCTAATAAATACAATTTCGACCATCCAAAAAGGTATTCTAAGAATTTTTATCTTTTTTTGTTTTTCCAAAAGATGGAAAAGTCTTGCTAGCTAGCTTTTATAGTTTTTGGGTATAAAATAAGTATATCAACCGCCATGAATTAAAAATGTATAAATAACTAATAATAAAATTATAAATAGTACTTTCAAATCATAAGATTTGTTATGTTATATTTGAACTGAATCAACTATTATATTTTATCACAATTGCATTTTACTAAAAGAAAAAATAAAATTATAACCAAAATGAGCTAGTAGAACATTGATATTCATGTCTGCACTCTACTGTCTACTAGTATCTTACATCTGTTTCTATCAAGTTCAAAATTTTATTATCATAAATATTTTTTCCTGATTTAATTAGATTTGTTCACACTCCATTAGTTACATCCGTTTTTATTATCCATTTAGGTTTCATATTTTTGTGATTTAATTAGAAATAATAGATGTGTTTTAAGGGCAAAAAGAGAGAATAGAGGAAACATAGGAAGGAGAAAAGATGAAGATGCAGGGTATTAATGCCCGTACATCTTGCATGTAAAGTGAGTATTCCACCATCCGAGCTACATCCGCATAATGATGTGATTTGCAGGCAACCATTAATAGAAGGATTTTGGTTACGTTGATGAACTTGTCAAATCTTGGCCTTCTTTTTCAGACATTCTTTTATTTTACATTTGAGCCAACATTCTCAAAGTCAAGAAAAATGAAATTAAGCTCGATTTGACTTTATTCATTTGGTTTCGTTTCACTGCCCGACTCAATCAGGTTAAAAATGATCGGGTTGGGTAGCCAAAAGATTAATAATCCAAATTACAAGCAGTGACAGAGTCAAGGGAGGGCTAATGGTGGAGGCCGCTCCCCTTAATTTTTTAAAAATTTATTTTTTAGTATGTCTATTTATTAGAATTTCAACCTCCCCCCCCCCCCCCCAAACCAAAATAAAATTTTGATTTTTATATAAGTTATATAATAAAAAATCTAATTTTTCTACTCTATTTTATAAAATAAAATTTTGATTTTTATACAAGTATATATATCAAATCTCATTTATCATAATTAATTAAATTCTCTCTCTCTCTCTCTCTCTCTCTCTCTCTCTTTCTCCTTCTGTTCAATTAAAATATTAAAAAACTATTAAATTTTACTTCTCTTTTTTATTCCAATTAAAATACCAAAAATACCATTAGAAATTTTTCTCTCTCACAAACCCTACAATATCAACTTTTTCTTCAAAATCAATACACAAAAAGATATTGTATACTAATTTTTGAATTTATACATTTATTTTTTTTTATAATTGATTTTTGTGTAGAAATTTGAATTTTAGGGTTATTGATATGAATCTTGATAATTGTTTGATATTAAACTTAATGAATCTTAATGTTTATTTGTTTGGCTATTGAATTTGAATTAATCGTACTAATTTGAGACTTTATATTTAATTGAGCGTGATTTGTGGAATATGATGACAGAAAAAAAAAGAAAAAATATTTTTTGAGCATTGAATATATTTTTTGATTGCGAGAACAAAGAGAGAGAAAAAAATATCTATTTTAGTATTTTTTGAATTTTTATTATATATCATTATGTGGGTTTATATCAATTTTGTTGAGTATTATTAAAAAATTCTTTGTTAAGTATTTTTTAAAAATAATTCATTATCAACTGCATTTGCTTTTTTGAAATAAAGAACAGCTTGTTATTTTTTTCAGTATCATTTTTTATATATTATTTTGATTGAATCACTTTATATATACACACACACACACATGTGTGTGTGTATGTATATTGTAGCACACTTCTAAATGGTTTTATATGCATAAATATAATAACTTTTGTTATTTTATATGTTGATATTATATATAACCCTTATATTTACATATTCTAATAACTAATGATCTCAAAAATTTCACCCACCCGAATCAAATTTCTAGCTCCATCCCTAATTACAAGCTTAGTACCCAAAATTCTACCTACTTCCCATTTGACCCATTTCTCCTATCCGAATTTGAAGGCATTTCTTTAACAATCAATAAAAGTGGGAAAAAAAAATTGGGTTTCGGTACCCGAAAAAATTTGGGTAATTATTTCGGGAATTCAATTTTTTGCGTACCCAACTTGATTAATCCGAATCCAACAAAACCCAACTGCCCCCCACCCGCCCCCGGATGTATAACTGTTTGACTATGATTTATCACATTATGGTTTCGTATTCCTTTTTATACATCTTTCTCTATATTAAGGGTTGATAAGTATCTGTGTTGACTTTAAATAGTCTTCTGCATATCAGGCCATTCATCAACCATTGTGACGAGAAAACAATTTTAATTTTAGATTGAATTTTAACTTTAGAATATTTAAGCACCAATATAGTAATCATCTTCGCTAAGGAGTTAAAAACGCTGCAAAAAGTAGAATATAGTGTCCTATTCACTTCCACATTTAATTTCCACCTCAAATTGTTACCCTAAAAATATCCCTGATCTTGTACACAATTTAACTAGTCAACCACACTATCAAAACGTCCTTTTGGATGCAAGTATAGCTCCATTGTAATTTCTGACTTTCCCATCTTTTAATAAGAACGATTTCATTACATATCAATTATTATATCAATATATAACCAAAAAAAAATTATTATATCAATATATCCAATTAATGAAGTATGAATAATTTAAATCAATAATAATACATCATTGATCAAACAACTACTTCCTCCTATCTGTCCCATAATAAGTGTAGTTTAAGGTGGATTAGGGAAATTAATTAATATTATTAATTATAGATTAATTTAACTAAAATACTCTAGCTTATAATTAATGAATTATTGGAAAATTTTAAAAAAATTACAATATATATTAATTAAAATCTAAGAACATTTTAGAAAAAATTAATAAATTCTCCCTTAAAATATAAAAAAGATATATATTATGTGACAAAAAAATATTAATAAAATGATATTTATTGTGGAACGGCAAAAGTACTATAAAATAGATAAATATCTACATTTATAAATTCAAAAGACTCGAATTTTTTATGTCTCGAATTGATTAACATCCACCTCACTATTGAAATCAAATTTTATTAGCTTCTAATTCTCATTTTTCAATCCATAAGAATTGAATTCTAATGAAGTTTGTTTAACACATGTGCGATAGAGGGTCAAAATTAATTAAATGATGAATACGAGGGTCAAAACAAAAAGATGTGTACTGTTGTTTCTAAGGCCCCTGAAACACCACCAACGACAAGAAAGAAAACCAAGAAGATATCAAATCTGAAACTCTTAAAAAAAAAAATAAATAAACTTTGAAACCGACAAGAAAGGATGGGTGCTGCGAGATCTTGTGATTGTTCTCATTAAACCGATTTTGTTCATATCATCAATCGAACAAACAAACGAGAACAGTGAATAAAGTTCCACGATAATGCCCTCGCTAACATCAGCAATTCTCTCCACAAATAATCTCATCTTCCACACAGTATTTGCAATCTCCCTCACGCTCCTCTTCTCCTTCTTCAAGATCCCAGCTTTATTTCTCCATGGCCTCCACACTTACATTCACCCAGACGATGTCAATCCCACTGGCACTACATCTTCCAGCGGAATCCGAGCTGCTATTAGAAGGCCGGGCGCAATGGATTCTGAACAACCCAAGCCCAGAAAGAAATCTAAAGACCGATTTGAGTTTGACGAGAGTAAAGCTCAGATCTTTAGACTCAAACTCAACGAAGGTCACCTCCAATCAAGAATTTATTTTAACGAGTTTTATAGTGCTTTCAATTTCACTTTTGTTGCCCTCTTGTCTTTGTTGCTTCATAGATTCTTGAGGGTGGATAAAGATTCAGGGCTAGTGAAAAATGGGACTATAGTTCCTCTTTTGTTAGGATTGGTGGGCGTTTGTAGAGTGTTCTTTTTGATTGTTAAGGTTGGATTTGAAAGGTCTGCGTCCAAGAGATCGGAGAGGCAATTGAGTTTTCTATGTGGGGTTTTGGGGTTTCTTATAGGTCTCGCTGCTGTTTTTGAGGTTGTTCCCAAATGGGTTCTTGATTTTGGATTTGGATCATTGGATGCTTTAGGTAAGTTTTTCCTTGCTGCTTTTATGGGCTGCGTTGTGGGTTATCTTTACATTCCAGCATTGAGGAATGCACGGGTTTTTTGGCTGGGAACCGATCAGATTCGTTGTAATCTATCTATAATTTCGTGTGGATGGTTCTCTAGAATGCTCCTGTATGCTAATTACATAACGGCTGTCTTCACTTCACTGCTTTGGATTGGCCCATTTGCAGAACTCCTTGTTAACAAGAACATTGATGGTAAAAGTGGATCATATGTGGCTGGTAAGAGAGGAGGAGAAGTGGATTTGGTTGGCTATGTCGGTATGTCAAGATTGAATTTTGACAATTTTAGGCTTTGTTGTCTGGTGATTACGGGAGTGCTGCAGTTTTTGACCGTGCGCCCTAATGTACAAATGTTCTTAAACGAAGCCGTGTTGTGTTGGTACCAGAGATTGCATGCCAGTAAGGTTCCCGAGTTAGATTTTAGCAGGGCAAAAGTTTTTCTTCACAATCACTACCTATGTCTAGTAGTTGTGCAATTCTTCGTGCCTGCTATGACGGTACTTCTTCTCCTTGGCTTGTCACAGTTTAATGATAATTCTCTGCAAGGTAACCTTTCGCTGTATTCGGCTTTGGCAAAAGAAGTTGCCTTGCTTGTGGCTTGGTGGATTACCTTTGTTTGGGCTGTTCTTTCTTCAGCCATACTTGCTTTTTACCGCCATGGATCATTATATGTGTCCTGACAGTAGACATGCTACGACGGATGTTGATCATCTAAGGTTTGAACTGATTACTCACTGTTATTCTGTAAAAGTATCCTCATTATACTTCATCAAGGAACAACAGTTTTGTGTACAATTTTGACATTCTTTTAGAGGCTTGCTACTTAAATTATTATTGTCTTTGGTTCAGTTTGAGTACATTTACATATTTTCCTGAAAGATGAAGTTTGAAATTAATTTCCTCTCGGATATCATTTTAGGATTGAAATACTGCAGTTATTCTTGTTAAACCTATACTTTCACCTATCATGCTGGATAGTGGATCTGAAATTGGGTTCATCTAGGCCTGAGTGCTGAGCCTTATTGGCTTGGATACGCATTGCCTTTAATTTTTGGACCGATCCATGGATTTGTGTTCTTTTGTGAAATTCATAAGGGCCTTGGCTTTATGAATAATAGCTTCCTTGATATTGCTGATATATAGATGTATATTGATTTTAGTCTGCTCTGAGCTACGACTGGTATAAAATTCTGCTTCAAGGAATTGCACTCAAATGCTATTTTTGCCATTAGATGTAAAAGCACTGGAGAAAGCCTATGTGCAGAAAGATTTGAGGAAAGATAATTCAAAGATTTGTGTGCATTCATTCATGTGTACCATAAATGTATTCACATAAGAACACAGGTCATTCTCTTCCTATCCGGACTGTCGTATTTTTCCACCCAAGGATAACTAGTTGAAAGCATCATCAATATCTGTTGCTATATCCATCAAATTTTAGCTTGCAATTGTTGGGGGACCATAATCTGTGTTTGGATGAGAGTAAATTGACCCGTTCCTTTCTCAACCACATAAAAAAACTTGACGGACCTGTCCTTTTGGATGTCAAGAATTATGTAGTACCATCTTCAATGTGAGGCTTACAGGGAGTTATATATATATATATATTATATTATGCACGCGCACACACACACACACACACACACACACACACACATATATATATATATATATATATATATATTATGCACACACACTTGCACAGTTAGGATTCAAACTTGGCATTGTACTCTGACGCTTCTAAAAACGGAATACATATCCATTAAACCTAAAGCTCTCAAGGTGGAAGAAAACAAGGCCAAGTTTTTCAGGAAACCCTCATCTTCTAATGGCCAAAAATCTTGGCGCTTACTAACCAGATGATTTATGTGAGCTTTTCTACTCGAAACACGAAATTTAAATCAAACGTTTTGACTTCGTAGTTATGGCGGTTGTGAATTTAGCCTTAATTTAAGCTAGACTACATAAAAATCTCCCCCAAAGCATGGATTGGGTGATTACATAGTAAGGAATCGGACTGAAAAGATAGCCTAATTTATGTCAATGCGTATAACAAGTTGTGAAAATTTTGTAACAATAAACAAATATTTTGATAATAAAATTCTGTACTTGCCATCAGATTGATTGTGAATTTGAATTCCAAATGGTACGTGGAAAAACTCGTATTTGTAAAACATAACTTAGGTCTGATAAGTTCCTTTGTTTTATGGGAAGGAAAATTAGTACGAAAATGGAAGTAAAAGTCGGGCTAGAAGGAGAAAAGTGAAATAAATATTCAGAAGATGAAATACTTTAGTCAATTTTACCAATAAGAGTACACCGAGTAATATATTAGTTTGACTTTTTTCTTTTTCTATTTTTTTTCCTTAAAACACACCATTAATATTGACAAAGATTTATATTGAGATTTTACGAGAATTGTTGAGAAATTCTATCTCAAATTGAGCACACAGTATACTCCTATAACCTAGACGTTTGATTGAGCCGCGTTGCATTAAAGACGAAACAGAATAAGATTACGGGAAATTTGCACCCGACCCTGTCGACCCTTTGTTATGTTTAATAAGCAAAAAAAAGGGGGCGTGGGGGACTTTGATTGGCATAACAGACCTTATAAAAATATAAATTGAGCACCTTATCAAAAAATGTGCTTCACATTGCAGGCTTAATGCTCCGAATAACATGTTGGTGGTCCGCTTGTCAAAAGAAAAAGAACACACATGAGACTAATCAATTTTACCACAGTATAGACTCTCTGATACTCAAGTTAGTAGACAAGTATTTTTAGGGGAAATTCTTATCCGTATCGGGTTTGGCCATACTATGCTTATACAACATTTTACCCTTTTTTACTAAAATAAACTTTAATTTAACCCCTTTATCTTAATTCGTGCACAAATAAGGCGTTAACTCTTATTTATAAAATAACTATTATAATAAAATTTTACAAGTAATACTTAATGCCTTATTTGTGTATGACTTAAGGTGAAAGGGTTAAGTGAAATTTATTATAATAGAAGGAGATAAAGTATTACATTAATATAATTCAAGAGGGTTAAGTATATTTTACCCTAGTATATATGGTAAGAGTATATAAAAATGATGGAAAGAGTAATTTAATAAACTAATAATAATGGAAAGAGTATATAAAAATAATTCTTTTTTTTTTAATTAATTGTACACATAATTTTTTGTTCCAATTAGAGATAACACAGGGAATGTGCTGGGGTTAACTCAGTAAGATTTTTTGCCCATCTTGACAATCCAAACTAAATTTCGGATCACACTCGATTACAAAAATAGCATATCATGTGAAACTCTTGTTATAGTGATAATTTAAGGATGAATTCCCAGGATATTTTAGAATCTATAAAAAAAAAAAAAATTAAACATGAATCTACAAATTTCCCAAGTTGTTAATTGATATAGATAATATATTTTGACCAAGCAAACACGCCGTTACAATTATGTTTTTCACTTGAGACTTGAGAGAATCTTCTTCACAAAACACAATACCCCACACAAACTTCTCCTTCTTTCTATGCCTCTCACTTCACATTCTCTTTTCCTCCATTTTTATCACTCCCCAAAAAAGAGTTGCCCTTTTTTGGCCCCCTCCAAAAAGATGCATTCATTTAGCATCAGAACCTTCTAGAATTGCCTTCTCTTATTTTGGTGAAGTTTTGTGACTAATTTTCGGTTTTGGTGATCAAGAGAGAGGAGCTATATGGCACTGCCATCGGTGGCACGCTGCGGTGGAGAATCGACGGCCGCCGGCGATGTGCTGCTGAGGTTACTTCCGACGCCGTTTTTGACAAAAACTTACCAGCTCGTCGATGATCACGCCGTCGATGACGTCATCTCCTGGAACGTAGACGGATCCACATTTATCGTGTGGAATCCGACTGAGTTCGCCCGAGATTTGCTCCCAAAGTATTTCAAGCACAACAATTTCTCCAGTTTTATCCGTCAACTTAATACTTATGTAAGCTTGAATCTTTGAATCCTTCATTTTCTCATCTGAGGAAGTTTTGTGTTTTGGATGAACGATTGAGCATTTTTTCAATCGATTTACAGGGATTTAGGAAGGTTGTTCCGGATCGGTGGGAGTTCTCCAACGAATGCTTCCGAAGAGGCGAGAAAAAACTTTTATGCGACATTCAGCGCCGGAAAATCGAAACGCCACAACCATCCACGTCAGTGGCGGCGGCCGTTCAACCGGCTCCGCCTCCGCAGCCGATGTCTTCGTCTGACTCCGGGGAAGAGCTGGTATTCTCATCCTCCGTTTCTCCTGCCGCCTCTCGGGATTTCAGTGGTAGCACGGCGGAGCTGATCGGGGAGAACGAGAGGCTGAGGAAACAAAACGGGCAGCTCAACAAGGAGTTGAGTCACATGAAGAATATATGTAACAACATTCACGTTTTGATGTCCAACTACGCGAGCGGTGATCAGAATAACAGAAACAACAGTTTCCAGGAAGAACATAGTTGTAAATCATATTTGACAGAAACCGCAGCGCAGCCTTTGGATCTTCTACCGATGACGAGTTTTTGCGAAAAAATAGAGATCCCCGCCGGCGTTGCTGCGGTGGCCAATTGCTGGGAAAGGTCGAAAAACACGAGATCGGCGGCGGTGGAAATAAGCGCGAGGTTGTTCGGGGTACCGATATGTGGGAAACGCGACAGGGAAGAGATGGATTTACAGCTGCAGCAGCCGGGCGGTGGGGATATCAAGGCTGAGCCGTTGGATCAGGATAAGCGTGGTGACAATCAAGAGTCATCGTGGGCCCTAAGTTAATCCCATATAGGGTCAATGTGCGATTTAGGGTCGCGTGTTTGGATAACATGTGGACGTGACAGGAAGTTGCTAGACCTACGCCCTCCTTGCTTTTGCCTTCATAGAATGTAATGTTATCAATGTTACCAGAAAATACATTTTGCGCTACAACGTTTATAAAATATAATTTATTTATTGCTCTATGACTACACAAAAAATAAAAGAAACAATATGTCTACACCCTATTGGTCTTTCCTGGTTTGATCACATGGCGAAGATTCATAGTTCCAACGGCGTGCGTTGGCGGCTCACCTATCAATAGAGAGGAGCAAACGAGAAACTAATCAATTTTGTTTCAATGTAAGTTCTCCAACGCTCAAGTTAGCTTTTCACTAAAATAGACGAAGAAAAAAGAAAGAAGATGATAATAGTATATTTCTTTTCTTTGTTAAGAATAGTAATATAGTTTTTACTTTTCTTGAGCTTGGAGAAGTCTCTTTATATGAGAGTAGCCTTAATGTGACGTGGTTGATGGAGGTTGATCATTTTGATTAACGTATATAGTATAAGTGGACATGACTTTTGTCCTATTTGATACCCCCCATGGCGGCTAGGTCACTACTTCATTAATAGGGATTAACCATTGCATTTAATGGATATTTTGGACATTTATTGTTGGGGATTGCATTTATGTGGGAACATTTAAACCATTTGGGATTAAGAGAGACTGCACGTCCTGTCAGTGCATGTTTGGCGGCAGCAACTGTCTACATCTGATTGGGTTGTTGGGGATCTTAATTGGAGCACCAACGGTCACTCCTACGGACCATATAATCCATGTTTATAATGCTCGGTTGTACTGTTTGTTTCGAGGTAACCCAACATGCCTAGGGTCTAGTCAAGTTAGCGGGATCCCCCCAAGATCTCATTAGACCCTTTATCGAGGACATTTTCCTCTGTCTTTTGGCAAGGCAGACCCAGGAGGGTTGTCCCCTCTCCCAGGCTTTAGCCGATCAAAGAGCCTCATTTCATTGGCTTAAACCTTATTTGAGGACAGTATAATCAATTGAGGACATTTGCCCTCACACGAGAGACTTGGGAAAAAACTCCTTCTCACGAGCTTCTCTTCACTCAGAAACCTTCTTCTGCAAGTTTAGACTTCTTTCGAGGGCAGCTTTAGCTATTGAGGACATTGGCCCTCATGCTCCCTTGAGTAACACTAAGGCTTGGTTAGGTAGAGACCATGACTTAAACCCCATTCGAGGACAACCCACCTTATTGAGGACATTCGATTTCCATACTTGTCGTTATCCGTCATGCTCATCGATGATATGGCTCTTAAAGGGAAACTATTATCGAGGGCATTCTATTTTCATACTTGTCATTATCCCCCATGCTCGTCGATGACGTGGCTCTTAAAGGGAAACTAGGCCACATCAGATATAATTACAAATTATTTTCTCTTGTTTTGAAAATTATAAATACTTTTTTGAAGTTTAGGATTTTTTTCTTATAAACATTAATAGTAATGTTCAAATGATAACCTTCTCACAATTATAGTAGTCAACTTAGCCACTAATAGATGTGTATCATCGAGCCTGAAAAAATCAGGCAATCGATTTTGTTATTTCACTAATTTTTGCGAAATAATTTTGTTCTCAAGAAAATTTCGTGCTAATATATACGTGTGTTGAAATCAAGGAACAAATAAATTAATAGAAATTCAGTTAAATAAAAATTTGTAGGAAAACAACTCCAGTTTATTTGTAATTTTTTTTCAATTACAAAGTATATCCCCTAATTCTTGACTATTGACTCTTACATGTTCATCTTCTCGAGGATTTGAAAGGCGTGTTTTCTCGAGTAAAGAAGCGGTTGAGATTTGAAAGCTTGATGGATGAATGGATGCCAGAGAATTGAAATGGATTGTGAGAAAAAAAAAAAACAAAAAAAACTCCTGTTGACCAATTCTTCTTAGGTACAAGGACTTGTTGAACTTGTTGAATTTGATTTGCAAGACTTGTACAATCAACTTGAAGGCTTGGAAACCGCATCTTGGAGTTTTATGAATTTGACGGATTTGACCGTGTAGTCGACTTAGAAACTTCTTGATCATAGCTGAAGATTTTTAGATTTGAAGTTGTTGTCAACTAAAAAACTTGTTGACTGCATCTTAAAAATTTATAAATTTGATGTTGCAGTCGGCTCAAAGAATTGTTGACCGCCTTTTGGAGATTTATGGATTTGATAGTGGAGTCGACCTAAAGCTTGTTGACTGCAACTGGAGTTTTGTGGATTTAAAGTTGCAGTCGGTTCAAAGGCTTGTTGACCGCATCTTAGAAATTTGATGTCACAGTCGGCTTAGAAACATGTTGACTACAATTGGAGACTTGCAAAATTTGGAAGAACACTTGTGGAGATACTTGATGGTTCTTTTTCTTCAAGTTTGTGGAATTTGGGGGGAGCTTTTCTAGATGATTTCTTGTCCTTCTCTTCCGGTGTATCTCATTTGTTTTGCGGTGTCTACATCTTTTTCGATGTCTTTTATGTGTAACTTACGATCCCCTTTTATGTAGGTGTTGAAGGGAGAGTTATGATAAACTCAAATATCATTGTTTTTTATTTTTTTTAAAAAAATAATATATATATATATATATATAAGAATAAGATAATATATATAGTTAATCTCAATTTGATGGAAATTTAATCTTTGATAATGATACCATAAAATACATATAATTGAAAAGACAATTTAAATTTTCCACCTCAACAATGTCACTTTATATCACCAAAACCACCATCGAGCATCACCATTTGTAATCCAATACTACAAGTACTAATTATTTTGAAATTTACATTATACATAACTTCTAAATCTTGAATTCATTAAAACCATATTAATCCCATCTCAAAATCCCTCTGAAAACAATAAAAATACAACTTACAATTATATTCCGCCTTGATGAAGGATAAATTTTGTTAAGCTAACACAGACATTAGGGCGTATTGTAATTTTTAAAACAAGAGGGATTAAGGGATAATTGCGATTTTCATCCTCTGTGTTTAACCTATTTTCAATTTTGCCTTCTTCATTTCAATTTTGTCAATTTAGTCCTCTTCATTTATGAATTTTTCGATTTTAATCCTATTTTGGACCAAACTATTCGCCGGCGGTGATGTGGCATAGAATTTGGCTGGAATCCCGTGACCAATGCTGGCATGGCATACAAATATTGGAAATTTTGTAATTTTTCCTACAATTTTGAACAAGTGGATGCTTGATTGGCAATTTTATTAGAAAAATAAAGATAAAATCTATCTAATTAATTATCTCATTTAGAAATTCAAAATGACCAAAATTAAATTTATATTCAAATTTATATATATATATACACACACACACACAAACCCTAAATATATATATATATATATAACCCATCGCCCGCCGCAGAAAGATAGATTGAGAGAGAGAGATCAAAAGAGAGGTCGAAAGAGAGAGAGGGAGATCGTGAGAGATAAAGATATGAAGAGAGAGGGAGATTGAGACCGCCGTAGAAAGAGAGATGGACAGATTGGAAGAGAGAGAGAGTGTGTCACGACCCGAAAAAATACCCTTTTATTTTATTAAAATATATTGGACAAAAACACATAACGATAATATTTTCATAGTTGTATAAATAATAATATTCACATAAAATTTGTACAAAATACAAGAGCTTCAAAAGAATACAAAAGCAACTTTATTACGCAAAAGGCTTCCAACGCTTCCGCTGCGCCACTTTGATACGCTATCTCATTTCTGTCTAAAAATAGTCATGTAAAGAATAATCAACACGACGGTTGAGTAGAAATATCATTCAACCCCATAAGGTGCGTGTGTGTTTTAATAGGTGCATGTAGACATATAATTTCACATAATACTATAATGGAAATGAAAACATAAAATATTTAAGACTTATAAGATACTTAAATTTCTATTTTACTCATGAAGTTAAATAATATTCCTACCTTTCAAAAGGGTACTTTTTTCTCTATAAGTATAAAGTATAGAGTGTATATATATAGATATATAGAAAGGTTAATATGTATATATACATGTTTAGAAGAGGGGTAATTATATATATATATATATGTATATAGGAAGGTATTCTAATGATATAGTGTGATATATATTTTGGAAGTGCAAGATTTTGTGGGTGTGTAGGTTTTAGGCGGGATTTTGTGTGTGAAGAAAAATGAAAACATGCCCCCCTATTTATAGTATTAAGCATGTGAAATAGATTTATTTAATATTTAGGTCAATTTTTATTTAATGCAATTTTTACACCTAAGTTTGGTAATTAATGAAATAGTCACCCTAAATATGCTTAGATGTGCCCTAAATTGTATAAATCATCCCCTAAGTCAATATGAGTCATACAAGTGCACATTTTCTAGAAATATTGCTACAATCATTAACAAGAACCATGCAAGTGTATAATTTCTACAAACAAATCGCCTTGTATTAATGTAAGATATTTTAATAAAATAATTACACAAAATAAAATCAAATAAAATCTTATTTTTAATTGTCCTAATCTTATAAAATTTGAAATCATATCTTTGTTTAATTAAAAATTCGAATTTGTATTAATTTATTTTTGTAAAAATCAAAAATTAGGGTTTTAGGGCAAAAATTAGGATTTTAAGGCATAAAATCGAAAAATTCATAATTAATTTAGAAAAATTCCAAAATTATGAAATTTAATCTTTATAAATCTGAAATTATATGTATATTTTCCAAAAATTATAAATTTAACATATAACATTTCGAAAATTGCAATTTAGGACATAGAATTTTGAATATTGTGTTAGAATGTCAAATTCCTCTAAAATTTGAAAAGTTATGTAATTTATTCAAAATTGCATCTTCCCCATGCATAAAAGTCCAGAATACTTATTTATATTATTTGTGAAAACTCATAAGTATTTAATGAAGAATTTTCCAAGAGTGGTAATCGAAATTCAAAAATTAGCACTTTACTGTTTAAATTGTAAGTTAATCTCAAAAGCAGACTAAAATATGAAAACAACAAATAATAATAAAATTTTCAAGAAGCATAAGATTTTATATCAATTATTTAAATATTAAGGATTACCGAGTCATCATAGAGAGAGATAGAGTGGGGAAGCAAAGTGGTGGTGGTGAGGGGTTAGGGTTCTGAATTGAAAGATGGAGATGATTTTTTGGGAGGAAGAAGAAAAAACTTTTTGGTTGTTTTTTTTTAATTAAACTTTTTAAATGATATGTGTATAGTTTAAATATTAGTTTTTTTATATAATTATCAAAAATTATTAATTTTTTATATAAAAATTTTATTTTTATTTTTATTTTTAATTAAAATTTGTATTTATATATATATATATATATATATATATTTAAATTCCAAAATTATAATGGTTATATAAATTAATATTTTTAGATAGGGTTAATTGCAATTTTCATAAATTGAAGTTTAGTTAAAATAAATAATTTTATTTTCCCCTCCATTTTTGTCTTATGTGGCAAGGCAACATTGACATAAGTAATGTTAGATTAAAAAATGCCAATTGAATGTCCACGTCACTATAACTGGCAAGAAAATCAGCACATCATCACCGACGAATAGTTTGGTCTAGAATAGGACTAAAATTGAAAAATTCATAAACGGAAAGGGCTAAATCAAAAAAATTGAAACGCATATGGCAAAATCAAAAATAGGTTAAATTTAGAGGACGAAAATTATAATTATCCGAAGAATTAATTTATAATTGCACAATACTTCAAAGGGTGTGAATGTAATTTTCCAATATATATATATATTTATTTATTTATAAAGTTCCCAATATTTAATACTGACACTTAGACATTTGTTTAGTTTTGGTATGCTGCATTAGGTGGTCGAATAGATGACATCTGTTCGTTTAGTTTAGTTTTATTACTTTTTAATTGATCCCCCGCTAAAATTATAATATCGGGTTTAAATATAATTCATTTATCCGATCATTCAATGAAGTACATCAGGGATAATACAAACTACACTGGTATACTAGCTTTAGGTTGAAGTGAAGCAGTGAACCAACTATATGATGTTGCTGCACCTTTAACAAAGGTATTTCTATGATAAAATCCCAAGAAATCCATGTATATTTACCTTATAAAAAAAATCAACTGTAGTTAACAGAAAAGAACCAACCACTCTGGTGGCAGATTGCTATAATCAATCCTAGAGATCTTTACAAGCTTCCTCCGGACAGACATACAAAGCAACCTTGAAAAGGTCGCGTTGCTGTGAAACAGACCTATTTAACCGTCTCTGGAGGAAATCGAAAACGGAACAAACGAATCCGGATCAAAAATACTCATCATCTACTACAACAGAATAGAATACGAATTCTCAAACTAGCTTCAATCGATATCCCATCCACAATTGAATAAGAAATATGACCTACTAAAAAGCACTCATGCATTTATTTCAGCGTTGCACCGATGCTCCCTGCTGCAGCTTCTTCTACCCCAAAACATATTTGTACATGTCGTTTTCTCCAATCTCATCCCTTCTGTTTTCTCCTGTTCGCTTGATACAGATTGCGCATGTTGAGGGGAGTCTTGTTGGGATTCACTTTCTCCAGAATCGAAATTCGGACAGGGCCCTTCATTGCATGTGCACAATGGGATAGCAACAGAAGGAAAGGGACTGCATGTGACGGGGCAAAAAATATCTGAAGTAACAGAAGCCACCCGATTCTTCCTCATATCTGGTGAACTGGCAGCATCTGGTGTATCTCGTTGCTGCTCTCTGAGGTGAAGCATGCAGGGTGTGCATAGGCTAAGCGATAAAGGTAATTTGATGTCCTTTGTTGATGAACCGGGCAATTTCACAAAATACATGATGCCGTGTCGACAAAGTGGACAGGGAACGGAACCGGGTGGTATTGATGATTCTGAAGGGATGTTGCTGGTCGAGCAAAGGTAGAGAGCGCATCTTACACACAGTTCGTGCGCACAACCTGAAAGTTTATTCCATCACAAAACTTTGTACATTAGTTTATTACTTCATTAGAAAAGTAGAAAAAGAACAATGCATACATACAATTAAGATAAAGTATGTTAAGGGAATAAAGGTGGTATACCTTCAGCAGCTACAGTACATGCTCTCTCCAGGCAAACAGCACAAATATCAGCATCATCCGAAGCAGTATCTGAGAAATGCAAACCACAGTCTCTGCAGCCAGATTTCTCGGTGTTGTGAGAAGACTTGAGGGAAAAAGAACGTAACTACCGAAATGAGGATGAGTGGCGAGGCTACATTAAAGTTTATGCGATATTACCTAGCTATATTTAGCACACTCAAGAGAGGCAATGACAGATAATTAGAAGGCGGAAACATTGGAACCGGTAAATCAGAATTAGGTGCCAGCAGCGGCTCAAGCCAATGGCGCCCCCACATCCTCGCAACATCAATAGGAAGCCATCTGAAACAGCATATATGTCCATGAAATTTAGCAGACAAACAGGTAAATAATCAAAGTTCACGAGAATATATCTATAGTGCATTACCCATTGCAGTTTAGTGACAAACGACTGGCACCTCTTGCAAGAAGGATCTGCAGAAGAAATTGTAAACAGTTATATAATATATCAATAGTAAATACCGAGAAATTATAGGCAGGGAACTTCATTCATTAAATATAGAGATGAAATAATGATCACCTGGCAGCACTTCAAATTTCCTCCACATGCAGCATAATGCAAAGGAGTGCTCCCAGCTCCTACAAAAGTGTGAATGTAAAATAGCTTCAAGTGATCAAACTAAAGAGTTTTCCCGAAAAGCTATTGTTTATAAGCAAGGACCATACCAATCAAATCCATAGATGTTCCATAATGGAATGTCACAGCTGATACATTTGCATGAAGATCAAGTAGAAGCAGTACACAATCAGAGTATCCATTCAATGCAGCCATATGAAGAGCAGTAATACCACCGTCAGCAGCCTTGTTTATAAACTTCGAGAGAGCACTGAAATTAACAATCAAGACGTATAGTAAGAAAGTAAGAACCTGCACAAAATTATACACATTTAGCCAGTTAATTACCTGTATCCTCAGTAGCAATCTGATAGCTGTTTCTCATAAAAGAAAATGATCAAACCTAAGGCTTGGAGAGGAAAATCCTCATTTGTTTGGATGTGTGGAACCTACGGGGCATAGTACCATTATCTTTAAACAGGTTTTGTTTAAGTGACTAGTAAAATCCTTATCTTCAATGAACAACTTGCCAGAATTTCAACTACATAGATCATTTGCATTCTGTTCTTTATTCTGATAAGTTCATGTTTTTCCTTCTCAAACAGGACTAAACAATTCTTAAACATTACAAAGCTTGTCTATCAGCATAACTCCTCACGTGCTATCATTTCTTAAATATCAACCAAACGACTTCAGCTTATCCACAAAGAAAAAAGGTTATAGTTAATCCTGAAAACCCACAAACCTCAGTTCATACTTGGTTTTGTTATTAGAACCGTCGCTTTGGTCACTAATAGTTTGAGCTTTCAGAGATTCAAATGGAGCACTTGGAACAAAATCAGCAACCACTAATCTCAGGCACCGCACATGTCCATTCACCGCTGCGAAATGCAGAGCAGTCCTCCCACTAAGATAATCTGCTCTAGCAACCTGAAGATCAAATATACTAAACTACAGAACTTTCCAAGCAGGTTTTGCGAATTGAGAGAGAGAGAGAGAGGGGTGGGGGTGCGGGGGATCACTAATAGTTAAAAACTCACATTGCATTTGAAGAGAAGGAGACTTTGAACAACTTCCCAGTGCCCATGTCGACATGCTTGCATCAATGCTGTCTGCAGAAACAATTACGACATTAAAAGACTTTCGTCAAGCAAAGATCCATCAATGATCTGTTTATCAAGGAAAAAAAGGAAAGTAAAAAAAAAAAATAGGGCAAGCTCCATCCATAGTTCCATACTATCTCCAACCATTTAAACCATTAAAAACGCAACTGAATTGATTCAAAATACCAAGAAGATTAACATGGAACATTCTAGTGATCATTATTTCTGAAAACAGGGAGAGAGGAACCGACTCATCTTCGCAAACCGAAAAGTCATTCTTCCCCGAAAATATACAAAATTGAAGTGTATAGAATCAAACTGGAAAAAGCCTTGTACCTGACCGCAGTAATTTCTTGAATTCACATCGGCTCCATTCTCCAGCAATAATGCCACAATCTAACAATCCAAACTCACACAAATCAAGACCACAACCAAAACCCACAAATTGGGACAGAAACAACAAACAAGAGATTAACAAAACAGCAAAAGAAACTAAAGGGCTTTTTCAAAAAGCATCAAAGGATTAGAAAAAATTAATCTTTTCAAACCTCATTGTGGCCTTTAGCAGCAGCAAAGTGAAGAGGAGAGTTCAAGCCACCAAAAGTTGAGTACTTTGCAAGGCATGGGTTGCAATCCAAAAGCATCTTTGCCTCCACAAAATCTCCATCTCTTGCTGCTGATACCAATCTCTCCCCTGAAGCTGAGCACCCAAATGAATTCCCCATTTCTTGTTTTCTCTTCCAGAAAAACTATACAAAACAAAAGGAATTACTACAAGCTTTGCCTTTTCTCTCTCTATATCTATATGCAGATCATATATGTGTATGCGTTTTATTGGTGTTTGGTATATAAAGAAAGACAATTAGGTCATCCGTCATTAAACATATATATTATTTTTTTTCCGGAAGAAGTTAAAAGGACATGGATTAAGATGAATCCTAGATGGAAATGAGATAGTGTAGTTGAAAACTTAAAGATGTCTTGCTTTCAGAAAGCAGAGTGGGGATGAAAAGAGAGCCCAATGTCAAGGCTACTTTTTTTTGGCCTTTATTTTTATCACACCTTTAACATTAAAACATTATATATGTTTCATTGTCTATAAAAAAGTTTTTATTTGAAAATCTTGAAAATTGTATTTTCTTTATTCCTTACTTTCATCTCTGTAGCTGATCATCTGCTCTTGCATTTGTCTTACTCGCGGTTTTTTTTGTTCCTTCCTTTTTGATAAGGGTTTTCATTAATTTAATTACTTGTGCGTAGAATAAGAAAATAAAATATTAAATGAAAACGAAGTATCCAAACTGTTTGAAACTGGAGATAAGGCAGAGTAGTGATGGAATCTTTCCTCTTTCGATTAGTTGAAAATTGCCATTATTGAGGAAGCATGTGACCACTGCACTCTGTATGTTGTAACTGAATCCAACAACAAATGTGTGCTAATATACGTTTCTGTATACTAAAATCATTAAATTCAATAGACTAATTTCCAAAAATTAAAGTGAAAATGAAAAAATTCGAGCACGACAATGGGTGCGAGCGCGGATAAGATCTACTGTTTCAAAATGATGTTTCACGATATTTTTCATAATATAAATTCATATTTCATACTATATATGTAAAATTATTTTCTCAATTATATACTTACTTTAACATCTTCACATTTGACATATATCCATACAATGAAGTAATGCTTCTAATAGAGGATCTCGAGTGATTGGAGTGGTATGGTCGCAGGTAGTGGCAGTGGTTGGATCAGATTGAGACGGGATTAAGGTGACGGTTCTTTTTTCCTTTTTTTTTTCTCTTTTGATAATTAGATTAATGTGACGATTTAAGTGAAACATAAGGTGGACTCCTTTCCTGTAAAAATATCCTCAAACTGTGGGACTTCTTAGCAGACATCATCAATAAGCAATTATTCATTTAACAATGGCCATGTGATTATAAATTATTGGTTTGGAACAGGACAAATACTGTTGTATTTTCATGTTTAACAACTAATGCACTAATGCTAATATAGTCAAACAAGTCCATATGTTGTCCGCACAAGCTGGTATTGTGACATTACTACAATACCTAAAAAAGAAAAACAACCAGACATAAATTTTAATTTACTAAAATATGATCATCTTTTCATCCAACAATTTGGTGGTGAGTGGGGTCAATGTAAGGGCCTGTAAAGGATTGAAGACTGTGCTTTGGAGGAAAGAAAAAATGGACGAAATTATTATTATTATTATTATTATTATTATTGTTATTATGAATAAAATAAAGGCAGTCAAATGGGCAAGTGGGCAGAAAGCAAAACAAAACACAAAGCCATAGAAATGGGAGTCTTTGTTTCAAATTTGCCCATATCCACTGTCCTTTGTTCCTAGTTCCTACCAAACATGCGTGCATAAGGGTCATTGTCTTTCTTCCCCTTTCATTTTTCCTTTTCAAATTATTATTGATATATATATATATATATATATATATGATCACTTTCATTTTCTTAATGATGATAATACGTATAATAAGCTTGATCGGAGGAAAGAGGGCACCAGTTGCTGTTCAAAAAAGGCAATCCGGATTCTTCATTTGAATTAGTATTTTACCTCCATTGGAAAATTGTTACATTATAGTTTATACATAGATTGCGATAAATATAAAAATATTACTTTAAATAAACATACGCATGGATTTAGTTACTAATGTGTTATGTACATGTATAATTTAAAATGAAATACAATGAAAATGGAAACATATATATAATGATGATACAATTGCATAATTTTATTTTAAAGGTCATGTCGTGTATAGCTCAAATGTATCAATTAATTTACTTTTCCATTTTTAACTGTTCATTAGGTTAGCTCAAAATTATGGGGGAAAAAAGACAAATAAAATTTTGTAATTTATATCTTGATGCAACCAAACTTTTTCGAGTGGAAAAAAAAAGAAAAAAGACAATGAGATACTTTTGATTTCCAGAGGGCTATTTATTTATCTTAAGTTTAATCAAAAACTATCTCATTTAAAAAGTTTGACTTAAATAAAATTCAAAGTCTCTAGTAATTAATAACATTTAATTGTAAATGCCGCAATAGTCCTATATAATTTATTATATAATTTATCATATAGGTCAGTGTCAATTATATCATGTCAAATAAATATTGAGATGTATCCTACTTTATAAAGGTTTGGATAATTTTCACTTTACAAGCTAATTTTTCGGGTTAAGTTATGCCAAGTCCCTAATATTTCTACAACCAAAGTGAAACAATTCTTTTTATTGAATTTAAGAGCATTTTTGTCCATTAACATAACATTTTTTTTCCCTTAAACTAGGAGTGGCCATTGATTTATATATATATATGTATGTATATATATATACGTAATGTGTATGGACATTTATATGATCCCATATTATGAAGAAGAAGAGAGAGAGAGAGAGAGAGAGAGAGAGAGAGAGAGAGAGAGAGAGAGAGAGAGATGTTGAAAACTTTATAGCAAATATGGATTCAAACCGAATAATCCATCTTATAAAACAAAATTACGATTCCTATAAATCGATTAACCACAGGATCTTTAGTAAACAACCAAATAATGCTTTTAATCTAAATGACTAACCTCGATTCATGATAGATGCGGAAAAGAACTGGATCTAGGGTTAGTGGTCTTCTAAGCCAAGAAAGACGGTGTGAGTTTTCTGTATTCTCTCTCTTAGATGGGACAGAAAGAAAGACGTCATTCTTTTCTGGCTTAGGGACCATACCCTAATATACCTAATACGTTACACTTTAATTATGGGCCCATCAAACATAATTAAAGTGTGACCAGGCTTCTACACATAAAAAGCCCATACTTAATATAATATTTCTGTAAGCCCATTAAATTTATTTCTTAAATGGATCACATAATTGGGCTCCTTTTAATGAGATAGCAATATACAACAAATTAGAGAAAAAAAACCCAACAATCTCCCACTTGGTCCACATATGTTTCCGAAAATTGTACATAGCTGAAACCTTAGTGCGCACAAACTTTATGCCATCTCAACCTCGAAATATCCCAAAACAATCTGGTCCATCAATTGTGCTAATATAGGATCAAAGCGGCTTTCGTCACATAACTCGTAACTAAACCGAACAATGTTCACAATACTAGCAAAATTAATGATATAAATCAAGTATGGATGTGTAGCATGGAAATTACATGTAACGTGATCTCAGTCATGTCTATTTCCAACTGGTCCTATCTTATGACTCAAAGAGTCCCTCAACACTTTCCACTCTTTATACAAAACCGCAATGGAAAGTTAATATCCTTATTTCAGAATATTCAATCAATTATGAAACCTTAGTCTGTACAGAACATAACCATAAAAATATGTACAAAGAGCATGAAATCAGGTAACAAACTCCCACTAACGTGGCGTACCATAGATCCTTATGATACCCATTAAGCTTCACGCCCACGTAGCACTTCAAGTGGTGATTCCTCTGTGAGCTTTAAACCATTGAGTTTGTATTAATATGCTCTATTGACACCCGAATACTCTAAACTTATTTATTCACAACTAGAAAATTAATGTCTATATATGAAACTTTTTCAAAATCTAGTTGTTCTTCGAATATAGCTTGGAGACCTTATTATCAAAAATGAACCTTTATAGTGTCAACACCATTGATCATTTTCAATCTAGTGATAAATACAAGCTATATTCCTTGATTGGATGTCTTATAGCAAATTATGCATCCAGCCTTCATAGTTGAAAAGCTATTAGTGTCTTAACATATTTCCGAAATAGCTCCTTCAACTGTCGCGAATACATAATGCAATGTGGATCTCTTGCTATTCAAGCATCCAACAAACGACTGAATTGAAATACCACACGATTTTTAAGTGGTTTTATTTCCAATAAACGAGCATATATTTATTATTCTTTGTAAATACCTCATAACCCATCATTTTAATGATCCACTTTTGGGTTACTAAAATAATATTTGCCTAAAATCCCTACTACGTATGCAAAATTCTAATACATACATTCTCATATATAAATGAAATTGGAGTAAATAAAACTTTATCACCCTTTCCTATAGGGGTGTCCCCTGGTGCACAATTTTGCATATATACCAAAATAGCTAAGCACCTTATCAATATGAGCCTTTTGCGTCTGAGTATACCTTCATGCAGTAGGCCTATATTGTTGCTTGCGAGTAGATTATTATCTACACACAACATCAGAAGAGTAAATTTGCTCCCACTTATCTTGAGATATATGCACTAATTAAAGGTGTTTTTCTTAAACTAAAAGAGGTCATCACCCAATTAGATTTTTCGGTATCACGAATGGAATGCCTACTTTGAATCTTTCATGGACTTCTTCAATGTACATTAGGTGCTTTGAGTCTTTGGACTCAAGGTTCTCCGGTTGCACCATCTATATTGTTTCTTCAACGTCTCCATTGAGAAACATTACCTTTATTTCCATTTGATGCAGCTCTAGATCATAATGAGCCATAAGTGCCATAACAATTTTAAAAGAGTCTTTTGTCTAAACCGACTAGAAAGTCTCTTTAAAATCAATACCTTCTTTATGAGTAAATCCATTGGCATATTTTGTATCTTTTAATATTACCATTTGAATTCCATTTGATTTTGAAATTATATTCATAACCAATGAATTTCATCTCCTATGGTAACTCGATAAGATCCCAAATACCATTGCCCCTCATGGATTTCATCTCCTCATTCATGACCTTGATCCATGCATCAGAATTCAAACACAATTTGATTTACTAAAAGATGTAGGACCATCATGCAATCTCATATCAAATTTGTGTTCATGGAGATAGATGATATAGTCATTTGAAATCATTTTTCTCCTTCATCCGATGGATCTCCTTATTGGCACTCTAGGTTTGAGGTTGTTGGGGTTCATCAATTTTAATAGATAATGATTCCCTACTTAATTAGTGGGAATTTCAAATATAGTTGTGTTTTACGTAATATCCTAACTTACAAGCTGAAGAGTGCTAGGATAGACTATCCAATCCATTTCAGTTGTAATCATAGTGGGAATGCTAGCACATTACTCTTCAAACACAACCTTCCTATTTTGACATCTCCCACTATAACCAACAACTTCTATTTACGTGGCATTTTCTCTTTCGAAAAAGGACATATGTGAGGGATCATAAAATTTAAAGTCCCTCGATTTTGAATATCCTACAAAGTAGTAACTATTGTTCTTTAGCCCAGTTTATTCTTACTTAAGCCTATAGGTCTAGCCTCAACTGGACATCCCTGGACATGCAAGTGCCTAATACTAGACTTCTTGTTCCATCCACAACCTGTATGAGATTTTCGTTACTATTTTGCTTGGAACTCGCTTTATTGTATTAACTATAGACTTTAATGTCCCATCTAAAAGTTATTTTCGAAGATTACGACTACTCAATAATCAAGTACAAATAACCACATAGGAGTAATTATCAATAAGTTGATATCAATTGTTATCCATTCCATGATGCCGCAGGAAATGGTCTACAAAAGTCTAGATGTATCAACTCTACAGATTCTTTACTCCTATTCGCACTTGTTTTTTCTTATATAAATATATGTATATTCTTCATACATTCTATACCTTTTTTTTTATGTTTGTAAGAATAAGAAAATCAAGAATTCCTTTGACATAAGCATGTTTATTCTCTATTCAGAGAAATTACCTAATTGCTTATATTGTCACACAAATGAATTCTTATTATCCAATTTTGATTTTAGTACCAAAGTTACTTTTAAAAGGTGTCTTTTCATCTCTGTTAAAGTTGATGGTATCTAATATTCACAATATAACAAACTAGAATACAAGTTTCGTTAATATTTAAATTTAGAGAAATACTGAAAATGTGATTTCCAAAAGGACTAGTGGGTCTGTATTTGTCCATATAGAAAATAGGAACTAAATTCCATCTCATTGATGGCGTAATCAAAATTTTTCTCTAAATTCAAACACAAACTAGTATTCAGGAGAACATTATGTACACCAATAGCCTTCAACAAAGCCTTGTTGCCATTTTCCATATAGATGTATCTTCCAACACCAATTGGCACTAGACACCTTAATTAATCCTGAAGTATGAAGCACTAAAGTCAAATTAATAAAACAAACAAAATTGAGAAGTCAATATTGTTCGTAGACCCATTGACCTATTTGGGATAATATTTCTTTATGTGACCAACTTTCTTGCAAAAGTAACAAATAATTACTGAATTATGTTTCTTTTGCACTTTATGTTGGAATATCACAAGTCTTGCAGTTTCTTTAAATTAAGTCAAGTCCTTGTTCATTTCTTAGTGGTGGTAGTTTCTTGAGAAATTATTGCCCAATTAGTACTTCATCTATTTTCTTAACTGAAACTAGGTCCACAAGAATGTTTTTTCAACATTCAAACTTTTAAGGACCTTCATATTTATTACAAGATTGGATTATCCTTTGATGTACTTCTTTATGTTTCCTTTGCATTTATACCGCATTGAAATGAGCTTTCTAAGAATAATGCCCATTTCAACCTTTTCGTTGGAACGAATTGGTCTTCTATTTTTGCTTTTGGAAACTTTGGCATTTTCTTTCTCAAAATACGACCCCTTATGGATACCGGGAGTTTAAATGTTGCATGACTATTAGACTAATATAATTTGATTGATCTTACTTCACGTATGCGGCTTTCTATCAATAGTACTAATACCAATGATTAGATTCGCTGGACCATCAAATCCTAATGTATAGTCAAGTCTACGCAACCAAACACATCATAAAGTGCATTTTTCTATTTCTCAAGGTTTGTGCTATTAAACACATAGGATGTTATTCATAATGGCAAATATTAAGGATACTATAAAGAAAATTAAATATGCTCAAAGAAAATCAACTATATAAAGCATGCACAAGTGTGAATAATAAATATATATCAAACACATTACATGCAAGTGGGCCCATCTCAAGATACCTAGCACAACATTGTTATTTAGTCTTTTGACATAAATAATAACTTGTAATTGGTGCTCTTGTCCATAATTCATGAATATTGATAGTTTCTTAACATACCCAGCACGACATTGTTATTTAGTCTTTGGACAAAAATAACAACTCGTAATGGTATCATATAATTCATAAATATTTCATAATTGGAAAACGGCCTAATAATATGTCTTTCTTTGAACCGACAAATTGCCAGCATGTTAAACAAGATAATTTTAATATTTATGACTATCCTTTGTCTTGCCAAAATAGTCTTCCTTTGGGCCGACTATCTCGCATAAACAAAATAACACAAAAATCACATATTCATGAATAAACCATCTAGCCAAAATAATCTTCCTTTGGGCCGATTATTTCACATAGATAAAAGAGTATGAATAACATATTCATAAATATTAACCATCTGGCCAAAATAATCTTCTTTTGGGCCGATTATTTTGCATAGATGAAACATGCCTATATTTTCAAAAGTGATAAATTTTACCTAATAGAGGTTGCTTTGGCAACATATTAGTTCAATCTATACAATTTTAAAATAGGCACAAAATAATTAAATCCCAAATGCACTACTTAAAAGGAAACTTTATATATAAAACTAAATACACAAACTATATTGTAATAGCAATATGGTCAAGTAGTGTGCATACGATATACAATAATTTTTAAACTTGAACTTAAACTGTACGTGGTGTTGTTATACCAAGACACGAGTCATCAAAGATGACTCTTTTCGTCTGGCCGTCTGGGTTTCTAGCCGATATACTATTCTAGTTCAAGTTCAAGTTCAAGTTCCAAAAGCACAATTTAAAAATAACAAACAGGCGTACTTTTGGCATAACTGAACGGTAGCTAAGTGGTTAGAGTGGTGAACGCCTAATTCCATGGTCTCAGGTTCAAGACCCAGTGGCTACACGTAAAAAAGGGTTTTTTTTTCTTATTTGATAAATACCACTAAGCAGCAATTTGAACACATGAATTGCTCTAGTCGCCGAGCGGTCAAGCGCTACCAAACCCACGCTAGCATGCACGAGTTCGAACCTTGGCGGTTTCACCTTTTTTTTTTATTCTCTGTTTAATTACAGATAATTATAAAAAACGTGTCACCACAACAGAAAACAGATCGGTAGCCCAGCGGCCAGAGACACATGACCCTAACACATGGTCTCACGTTCGAACCCTTCCACTTGCATAGAATTAGGGTTTTTTTTTTCTTTTTCTTGCCTTTCTGTTTACTGCCGCCACCCCTTTTTTTTTTTTTTTTTTTGAACAGTAATCCAGGTTTTATGAATCATCAAGAAATCATCCGGAAAAAACTTTATGAATCGAAATCATCCGGAAAAAAAAGATTTATGGATCGATTATTTTTTTTTTATCCTTGACGAACACATAAATAAAACCACATAATCAAACGAGGTATATGAATATGAACATACATCCACAATATATATTCAACATAAATATATATATTGTAATTCAACTAAAGTATGCTAAAAATATCAAACCATAACCGAATAAATCAAAATAAATCATATTTGATTATTTACTAGTTCTGCTCTGATATCACTTGTTGAAAACTTTATAGCAAATATGGATTCAAACCGAATAATCCATCTTATAAAACAAAATTACGATTCCTATAAATCGATTAACCACAGGATTTTTAGTAAACAACCAAATAATGCTTTTAATCTAAATGACTAACCTCGATTCATGATAGATGCGGAAGAGAACTGGATCTAGGGTTAGTGGTCTTCTAAGCCAAGAAAGACGGCGTGAGTTTTCTGTATTCTCTCTCTTAGATGGGACAGAAAGAAAGACGTCATTCTTTTCTGGCTTAGGGACCATACCCTAATATACCTAATACGTTACACTTTAATTATGGGCACATCAAACATAATTAAAGTATAACCGGGCTTCTACACATAAAAGGCCCATACTTAATATAATATTTCTGTAAGCCCATTAAATTTATTTCTTAAATGGATCACATAATTGGGCTCCTTTTAATGAGATAGCAATATACAACAAATTAATATATGAGACCAACAAATTAGAGAAAAAAACCCAACAAGAGAAGCATCTCAATATGCAAATACATCCAGTTTTGCATATTCTAGAATCTAAATTGCCGTCGGATGGCAAATATATATTACTGACAATAAGAATCTAGATTATCAACAATCAACTTAATTAACAGCTGTATATAGTGTTTTTAGTTATTTCCATAGACATCGATACTAACAAATAAAAGAAAAGTATGATTCGATTAGAACAAGAACAAGATTTTCATAAACGCTACTTGCGTTGTCGAAAAGGGGACTTGTCTTGTGTCCATTAGCAATTTGCCATTCTTATGATGCCGCCAAAGATATCAGCTGTTTTGGACGATAAACTTCCCCACCCACTTCTACACTAGGCTCAATATTATACCATTATTTAATATATATAAAAAAGTTATTAGTATAATTAAATAAATCTTCAGGAGTACTATATTAGTTGGCTTCTAACTCTATGATCTATTTGGAGAAGCATGCGGCAACTATATTACCGTTGATTAATGCAAAATCAGAAAGTTTTATTTAGGAAAGAAGTCAAATTAAATTGTTATTAAATATTAAAAGTGTTTTTATTATTTAAAATTTTAAAAACCAAATATTAGCAACTGTAAGCATTTGTTTGTTGGAGTGATTTGAAATAATTGTCCAAACATGGGTCAAGATAATCGCATTTCAAACGTACTAATTGTGCATTTATTGCGATTTATCAAAACTTTCGAATAGAGTCAACATCTATGGGATGATAATTTATTTGGTTCACCAAGACATGCGGTGCACAATTAATGAATTTATACAAAAGTGTGACAAAGATGTGGAGTGCACCTCATAACTTGTATTATAATAGTATTATTATACTATTCTTATGTGCGCAAATTAAACTGCAGAAGTTCATTTTCATCTCTTAATTTAAGATGTTCGTTCTAGATTTGAATTTGGGGGTCATTAGCTTTTTCATGCTGCCATCAAAGATTTCAACATAATTAATTATATTTTTAAGACCTAACTTTCCATAGCTTATGGTACAAGAATAATATGATAATTTCAATTTTGATCAAATGTCCAATGGGCTGATTAGTGGACTGCTAAAATCATATATATCCAGCAAAAACAAATACTAGTCTTAGGCCCACAAAAAGAACGACACAAACTCCATAGTCACGTTTTCATTTGAGTGTGGAGCTTTGAAGTGACACAAAAATTAAAAATAAAAAACGTATTATTGACTATGGCGTCGCCCGGACTCGAACCGGAGACCTTCAGTGTGTTAGACTGACGTGATAACCAACTACACCACGACACCATGTTGGAAGCTCTTCGCTAATTACTATATTAAACGATAAGCCCGTGTACAAACTTGGCCCGAGCAGTCTCTCGTTTCTGGTACAATTAATGAAAACACTATAGGGCTTAATCGTGAAATTTCGTACTCCAAAAGATTATGAGAAGAAGAGGGGATAGCATCAAACTTTGCACATCCTTGAACATGTAGAATCAAAATTCACCAATATTTTTCATCTTGATATTTTCTTGTGCTGTTGGAATCTGCTATATCTATTTTTCATAATTTTTATACGGCACAGTTCTTCTAAATATTTCACTAGTAGAAACTACGATAAACTTTGTTGTCTTATGAAAAAGTTACTAATTTCCGCCTCCAAACAATCTCAAATTTACATCTTCACCTATAAACTCATGCAAATTTGGTGAAATTAGCACACGACTAGCATTGTGCACCAAACCCAATCGGCACATTATTATAAGTAATTTCTGCTCTTTCCAATCCAATCCATCCCAACAAATACACTTTAATGCGCCACAAATTTCACAAAATGGCGAGATTAATCCGCTATCTCAGTACCACAGCCTGCGCAATCGGAGTGGCGGCGATTTTCTTTTCGCGTTTCCTGGTTGATTCCACCGCCGACTGCACCACCGTGATGGCGCTGGTCTCCGCCTGCTCGAGCTTCGTCAGATACGGATCGCCCGATCCGATTCCCCAAGCCCCGTGCTGCGTGGCGATGAAGAGCCTGAACCACCTGGCGGATTCGGGCGACAACCGCCGCGCCGTGTGCCGGTGCTTGATGGATCTAATTGCTGCCTACAGCTCTAACGCCACCGCCATCGCCACCTTGCCTGGCTTCTGCGGGGTTTCTCTTGGATTCACCATCGATCCCAACACTGACTGCGAATAGTAATCGTTCAATACTCTCCGTGGGTTTAGTATATTTTAAGTTCTTCCCACTTGAAAAGCATTCTCTCAATTTATGATATGTGTCCTATTTAAATTTTTTTATTCTTTTCTCTCCTATTGCATTTTTTTTAACTCTCTTTCTTTATTCTCTCTCCTCTCTCATCTCCTTTTATACTTATTTTTTGTAATTGATTTCATTTTAATTTTTTTTAATTTTTACTTATCATTAATTTTTTAACTTTTAATTTTAATTTCTTCCTCCTCTTGATTTTTGTTTTAAACATGATTAATTGTGAACCTATTTATAATGGCTTCTTTTTTTTATTAAACCGCGTCATACGTTGTGTACTTTTTTATTTTTTATCTTTATTTTTTTTTGTATTGTTTAGTGATACTGATATATTTTGTTATCGCTCAAGTTAAAAGAAAATAATATTTTTTATTTACCATTCCAATTCTATTTTGGTTAATTATATTAATGTGAATAAGTATTGAAATAATTTAAGTTGGCTAGAATATATGACAATTTAAGTGAAAAGTAATGATAAGTGAAAATTAATGATAAGTGAAAAATTAAATCGTCATCAATTTAAAAAAATTAATGATAAGTGAAAAAAATTTTAAAAATAAAATGAAATCAATTAAGAAAACAAGTATAAAAGGAGATGAGAGAGGAGAGAGAATACAAAAAGAGAGTAAAAAAAATTATGTAGTAGAAGAGAGAAGAATAAAAAAAATTAGATAAGACACATATCACAAATTGAAGGTGTTTCCCCACTAGAAAAGAAAAGCACCTAGGATATACTAAACCTCTCTCACTCCAGAGATTTTGTTACCGATTATTATTAACGTTTGGGTATATTTTGCTGCAGCATCGACCAATACGCCCAGCTGGTGGGAAGATGAATCTAAGTCGCCAAAGTGACGCTTTAACGCTTTCTTTTCTCTGGAAAAATACAATACAAGTTTTGGGTCTAGTGACTTAATTAATACTGTAACAATTTTTAAGAATTTTTAGTTCAAAGTAAGAAATAATAGGAAAGAAAATGGTGAGTTATCTTATTTCTTAAATTCATACGCCCCTTTAGTGTTACAGAAACCACAAGAAAATGGTTGGAGTTATGCAAAATTTTCAAATCAGGGGCACGAATGCTGATAAAAGTTAATGCCTTTTAAAAACATTCTCTACAAAAACACAAATAAACAAACCATATATCTAGGAAAAGTTGTGATGGGACACAAAAAAAGGGCAAGAATAAGGTGAAAAATCAAAATGGCGAAACAATCCGTGAACTTATCATAATTGAAGTGTTTACTTAAAAGCAGTGTACGTTGAATCAGTTGAAAATGACCGAATAAAGTTCCCCGGTCATTAGCGTTATCATTTTGTTCTCGATTATCATCATTATCTGACGATTTTCCTCACGTTAGTCTAAAGTGCCACAATGATTGCAAGAAATGGGTGATTTTCACTTGCGACAACTAGTCTTGTTTGTATATTCATAGCCCAATGCACGGGACCATGCTTCATTTACGTGCAATCAAGAAACTAAGGGGAGTTTTAATTTCATTTTAGAATGTGTTAAGATAAATATTGTGATAAAAATATAATTTGAAATCAAATTTGAAAATTTGTGTGAAGATTCTTACGCATTGTTATTATTATTGAAAAATAAATAAGCGTTATTATCAAGGGGGACAAGTGAGTCATCGCTTTTGGACGTAAACGATTTAAAGTGGCATTGGCCGCGGAGAACCCACCCCAAAGCCAGGTATCTCCTACTATAGGTATGGCGGCCAGTGCTCCTAAGATCATTACGCAATGTTTGCCCTTATGGCATTATACATAAAGTTCAGATATATATTTCAATCATAATAATCTAATATAGAACCAAATTGCCTAGTTATCGACGTATTACTTTGAAGAAATGATTAATTATATCATTTATTTTATGAACACTATTTACACATAATCACTATAGCAGCATAGCTCCTAAAGTAAACATGCATCTAAAAGCAAACTCTCAGTTAAGGCGGCCAAACCTTGCATCTACATTCACTAAATCCATATTAGATTCTTAGATATAAATCAAGGGGCTACCGAAAAAACGATTTCATCACTATATACAAATTGATAACTATGCAAGAAATCACCTCTTGTAGTTGACAGCATATTTACTAGGAACGCGACTCAATCTATAATCAAGCATTTTTGCGCACACAGTTGATCCAACAGACAACAGAACAAACAAACAAACAAACAAACAAAAAACCCCAACTTCTGAAACAACAATATTGGGCCCTTTTCGACACACCTCAAAGGTTTTATTTCTCACCATAGCTATGGGCAACAATGTCTAGCTGAGGGCTTGATAGGTAATCTATGTGAATCTTCCCACACCACATCTACCATCACAATTGAAATAATAACCATCTTAAGAAATCCACACCTAGAGCCTACGGCCGTACGTGGAACTAAAACCACCAGCTGCATCACGAGCAGGAGTGCCTTGCCTCTTTGCATGACCTGAGTACAGATAAGTGCTGCTCCTGTGGTTAGTTGGTAAAGCAAAGCCCTTTTCTGAAATAGCATCTGAATCCCAAAGATTTTTACCAAACTTTGCGCTCAAACCGAGCTCCTCAAGCTGCATTCTCTGCTTCGGCGCACTATGAGACCTATGCTTAGCCCGTGATGATTCTGTATTCGCCATGTAACTGGGGTGACTTAGGTAATCACCAAACAAGCTTCTAGAACACTCACTCCTAGCTGGAGTAAATGGACCTCTCGGGTTGCTGGTCGGTCTAGATGTTGCCGAATGCACTCTGGGGCTGTTGTCAGCTGTCCATACCGCAACTTGATCTCCTTCTGGAGGATACTTTGGGGACATTACAGATGAGACGTCCTCAGAAGATATACTAGGATTTGGCTTTTGATGTTTTGAGGAAAGTCTCGACATGGGACCCATTTTTGAGTGGTCCTGTCCCATGACATTCCATGCTGAAAAATATTGGGAAGTGGGGACGGTTCTGTCTTTTCGGGTGGTGCTCTTGTGAGGCTTCCATGTGTCTACTTCGAGTATTTTGTCATCATCACCGTGGGTGCTCTCGTGGGAGGTATTCTGGAGGTTGTTCCAATTGTATTGCTCCATCCAATGATTTAACCATCTCGAGGCTAGCTGTGAGCTTTCGTTGTTGACACTATTGCCACCATGAGGTCTTGCATGAGTTTGCTGCATATTTATAGGAACCCACCAAACATGTCAAATAAAGGTACTTCATAATGAGGCAGAGCTTGTAATAACTATATAGGTAATGTAATCTAATTTTTTCTCTGCCAGTGGCTCATAATGGATGCATAATATGATACAGATCGAGTAAACCCTTTACAAATAGTTCTGTCCATGAAGGAAGCTTGAGTAAAGCTACCTTAAGAAGAGATCCACCATGTATGGCACTATTTGACTTTTTTTCATACTTTCTGACATTTGTCATGCCCTGCATGTAAATGTGCACAAGAAGAGGATGTTAATGAACACACAGAGTAGGATTTTTCATTTACTGGAACTACACTACACTCATTCTGGTGGACTAACTCACAGGGTGATGGGAGTTGGAGAAGTTGATGTTGGCATTAGAATAGTCAGATGTGTAAGAGCGATGTGCAGAGGCTTGAGCCTGGATTCGAGCCATTGCTTGCATGCGGCGGAGCATATCTGCACTTTGCTTTCTGACAATGTGGCCTCTCACCAGGGCTTGAAGCTTAACCAGTCCTTTAAGAGCCCTCAAAGCTCTCCTAGCCTACACAACAGTCGGATATTTATTACCTTCTTTTCACTGTCAATTGACAAATATGTATCCTGGCTACAAATTCAACTTACTGCCTAAGTGATACACAAACTAAAAATATTCTGAAGAAAAAAAGAAAAAGAAAGAATTCAAAACTAAACTTTCTGTGACGTAACAACCTTATAATGTTAACAGCAAATAATGAACACATCATCGTCGATTTTGCCAAATCCTTGTACCACAGATTCTTCATATGTTGATTAAGTAGGATAAAAAGCTTCTGTGGGATAACATCATCAGTCTATTTAGCTCTAGCTGTAGAGAAGGTGGCACGTGGCCAAGGGATCCAATTCAAGAATCATTAATCAAGCACAAGCATTAGATTAGCAAGCAGAGTGTCTTGATCAAAATCTCACGACAGTTAACAGTTAAATTTTGATTTAAGATCCAGTAAATATGAAAAACCTAATGGTAATGAGTAGCACTAACTCTGTATAGTGGTCACAGAAAGTGACAGGCCATGAGCCATTACAGCATGCCTGTCATTTTCCTAAAACTTGATGACTAACCACACAGAGATCCCCTCCCCACCCCTCACCCCCCAATAAGAGAGAAGGAGGGTAGTAAATATTGTCATTCAAAAAAGTCCTCCACTAATTGGTGGTGTGTGACCCAAAGCAAGAAGGGAAAAGAGTTTTAACCAAAATTGTGTAAATTTTTCCCGCACAAGTCAATGTGCGTCCAATTGTCCACATCTTTGGTACCGTTACAACACACTAGCATGGGAAAAAAACACACAACATCCTATATGGGCTTTGCAAGAGAAAGATGAGTTGAATGGGGCCACAACAATTTAACCTTACATGTGATATACACACATACAGTCTTTACTTTGAGACAAATCTTTCAATCGTGCTACACCATTTTCAGAAACAAATTATACCATGGATCCATCCAAAATATTTTTCCAATAGATTTGGGATTTTCTTTTTCTTTCTTTCTTTTTTTTGTTTTTCTTTCTTGTAAATATCTGGGAGCTTCACGGTATGTAACGAATGAACTGTTCCCTTTAAATCAGCTAAGCTTCCCTTAAGCTAATTCAAAAACACCTACTTTTCTCTATGAAATCAAAAGGACATTCACTATTTATCTTTACCACAAAAAATAGCATGTGAGGAGTCCCTTTTGCACTATACTAGATTACAGATAAGATAGTGTTTAAAGAATAAAAAGGGCATCTAAAGCTTCAAGAAAAGGAAAAAAAGGAGATTTCCTTTACAACCCAGAAAATAAAACAAATTGGCTTAGTACCCTCTCTTACAGGATAAGAGCATCAGTTCTCAGAGATTGTGAGTTGTCAAAGCCACTAGCTTGGTGGACTTTGAGTCCCACCGCCAGTCTCCCATGACATTTGAACAACAACTATTACTTTTCCAACAATCAATTATTATTATTCTTTTTTTTATAGTTATGCAAAATTGCAGGCCGCCTAGCAATAAGGACACTCATTGTCTGCATCTGTGATGAAAACTTGTGATGTATTAATCACTGCCAAACACACAACCCAACGCACTCAAATAGATAGATATACAAGATAATGACTTCTCCGTATAACTCCAAGAAACAAAAGATGGATCTCATCCGTTAGGATAAAAGTCCTAATCTCTCTCTTTCTGGTAATGAATTTAAGCTGCCTAACTCCAAAATTCATTAATGCTTCTTCTTGCTCGCATGCTAATATTAAAAAACAAGGAAAAAGAATAATGGAAGGTCGAAATATAAAATTGAATAATGACAAAATTAATAAATGTTGGCAAAAGGAAACAGTATTTTTTATGCTAGTTGCAATTACAGTTTCTGTGTTAAAAAAAGTGTTTTTTCAAGCCAAGAAACTATATAAAATTGAAACGTTAACGACTCACTCACCCATATGGGGCGTTCAAATAAAATAAAAATGGCTAAAAGAAGCTATTATTCAAAACTAAGATTAAATTACTAACCAAATAAGCCCGGAACGCTGACTGAATCTTGATAGCAGCCACTACTGGCCTCCAATCACTGTTGGGGTAGGGGCCAATCCTCCCACTTCCACCGCCGCTGGTCAATCTCACAACCTCAGCCGCGGCCTGCGCTGCCGCCAGAGCCGCCTCCGCCACCGCGGCCGTCGCGGCCGCCACCGCTATCGCATGCTTGTTAGGGTCCAGTCCGTCACCGTAAGGACTCGCCGAAGGATCTTCGGCATGATTATTGAGCTTACCGGAGCTACCCTCGGAATTAGTGAGAGCCCACTTACCTTTCTTCTTATCCTTCGCCGCCGGCGACTTCTTGGAGCTCAGAAAAAGTGAACGGAACCACTTTCCGGTCTTAGCCATGTCTCATTATAGCAAATGGAGTTGAAGGGTTGATTTGTTTTTGAGATTGTTTCAGGCATTTTGTTGATGATGAGAGCATTTTGATGTGGAGCAGTGGCGGGGTATTTATTGGATTTGGAGGACATTTAAGGAGTCGAGGGAGGCGGAGGGAGAGTGAGAATAACGCGCGGTGGTGTTGATGTGGTGGTTGGAAATTGGGACCCGGGAGTTTTAAAAACGACAATTTACAGGTAAGACCTTGGTCCAATTTAAATTTAAAAATCTCTCCACCTTTTAACTTTTCATTTGTTTATTTATTACACATTGCATTGGATGTTTCGAAATACTCTTTTATTATAAAGAAATAGATCTACTGTTGCTAAATACGATGTTGTATATAAATGTTCAATTTTCAGGGAGTTCTAAAACCTGCTCAAGATAATTATAATAATAGTTGGTGGGACCAACGCCTAGAATCTAGAAATCTTTGAAAATCAACTTGTGAGAAATAACTTGGGAAATATGTTGCATAAAATGTTGTAATGAGAAATGTACGAATTTTTTTTTAAAAAAAAGTGTTGAAATAAATTGTTAAAAATAATAGACGGACAAAGAAACATATTTCAAATATACACTTTCCATTGTATAAGCATATTAAAATAATTTTATATGAGAATAGTTTTCTTTAAGAGTATATATATATATTCTATTATATCAATAATTCCGCAAAATACAAATCAAACTATTACACGGTATCTCACTATTATGGTAAATGTTTCTTTAGTATTTTCACTACATACACACACACACACGAGAGATCAGAGAAGTATTTACTAGAACAACAATTTATCCGGTAAAATATTTCGAGGAAAATCACTTCCAAAAGTGGTGGTTAACTGCATTTTCACTCTCTAAAGTACTATAGACTGGTATTGTTTTGGACATATTTGGTGATTAAGACATGCACATTCCAAGTTACATCCACTTAAAATAGTATCATTACAATTCAACAAAAAGCATGCCAACTGCATGCCAGAACAATATGACCCGTATTAATTAATCTGCGGTCGCACACTCACGTCCTTATTAAGATTTTATTAATAAGCCAAACATGTGCTCGTGATTAGTCATTACCTTGCCCCATTTTCCTATTCTATTTTTCATTTTTTTAATAAGAAAAAGAAAATATGTATGCATATTGTTGGTAGAATATTTGTGTTTGAGTTGCAAACCTGTGAGAGTTGTGATTATGCTTGTGAACTTGGTAATCTTTACTTTCTGTGGGACATGCATGCCAAGACTAGTTTAGTCTGATGAAGCAATTAAATCTGGTGAGACTTAACTAAAATTTGTAACAAAAACCATGAAATTTTAAAATTATGCGAGTAAGAAGCGGATTATAGGGGGGTGGCCGCTCTCACTAAGTGTGTATAAAGCCAAATTATATGTATTTTTTTTTCAATAAAATTTAAAACTTTTGTTGAAAACAGACCCTGACTGTTTCATATGTGATATGAAAATCGCAAAACAGCAAAAATCAAAACAATTTTCAAGTTACCAAAAAAAAAAATGCAACCATAATTTAACTTGATAATTGAGCAGACTAGCAACAACTTTTACTTCAAGTATTCTATCATTAACAAAACATAAACCAGTCATGATTAATACAAAGTGAATTATCATTCATAAGTTGCGTCCTGCTTTAGCAGGTAATAATTTGATATCAAGAATACAATTTTCACACGTTAAGTACGTGTTTGTTATGGCCGGAATAATTGGGGCACTACTTTTCTTGCTCTTAAAGGCCAACTAGTAAGAGCCACGAGATTCCTCGCAGCATTTAACCCCAGTTGCCAAGTTAGATGCAAATTTACTTCCTGCATAATCCTGTGTCCCCCACCCGAAGGACCCATTCTCCTAAGGTGGATACCCCTAATTAAGGGATCAGAACTTCGAATTTCATGAGTAGTGTTATTCTATCCTGTTTATAGAATAAACGTTTACTGTATATATATATAAGTACGATTAATATAACTTATTTGTATGTGTATTCAACTGTTACTTTTCTGAATCACCATAAGAACTTGTTCAGTATATATTAAATATATTTCTAATTTTGTATTCTCATGATTCCTTTCTCATTTACAACAGGTACAACAATTGCCTGTGAATCAAATCTAATCAACTATCATGCATATCCATACAATGAAGCCAATCTTTAGAACATGGACCATCACAGCCATATTGCTCAAATGCATTGTGAATCACTTCTGGCTTACCTAGTTTTATCCTTGCACATCATGGAGCATAAAACTGCCTTCAGATCATTTCACCAGCATCGAGTCCCCCTTTCTTCAAATACAATAGTTGATCTAGTGTTCATATTCTGCAATGTCACAAACAAAGCAGTGAGCGATTTGAAAATATCTAAGTAGTTTGGTGTTTTATTGCACAAGGGCAAAAGACAGACGACCCTACCCAACACCTATCAAAGACACACTTCATGGTGCAGAATGCTAAGCCTCAACCCAATCCCACCATATAGTAAAAGAATAAAAACTTGGAAAATTTTAGAAATGAACAGAGCAGCAGCAGAAAAGAAATCAGCAGATAATGCAAAGCAATGTGAGAAAGAATAACCTTTTTCTTATGCACAGAGAGACGGCAACCCAAACATCCTGAATACTTAATTCCTCTCTATTGACTGTCGTTAACAGCGCACCAGTTCCATACTCCTCACTAGGGGAAACATGGTTCAACCTATTACAATTTTGTATTGCATATGTAACTCTGCTACAAATTATGCTACAGAATATAGATGCGTTGCCATTTCGGAAAATGCCAAGGTGATATCTCACAGTATATATTCTAAACACCAGCAGCTCTGTATCTGTGATTATAATGCATGAATGAAGATGGATGCTGGTGCTGGCTGTCATCCATTACCTACAAATGCATAATGGGGGAGCAACTTTATTTTGTCAACAAAACGTTGTTTCCGTAAGGAACAGAAGAACCATATCTGATTTATTAGTCCTGACAACTATACATTACCGGCTTCAATTGAGAACCATTTGACATAGGATCCTGGAACTGGTTACGCAGCAATGACTCCTGTGTGAAGAAATACAAGAGCAGGTGGTGAACAAAAGCATTTATAGAGTATGCAAAACACTGTAATGATATTTGAAAATGAACATACCTGAAGGAATTGAGCATGGTTGGGAGAATTATGTTGGTTAGCGTAGAAGTTCGGTGGCTCATACATGTTAGGATTAGGTTGCTGGTTAATGCTTAAATTAGATGCTTGATAGATGCTTTGAACCATCTGATTGGCTTCAATGGTATATAAGCCCTTCAATAGAATATAATACATGGTCAATGTTTTAGTAAAATAGAAAGTACAGATACAAAACGGTCGCACAGGAATCTGGCAAAACTTAGCCAATCTAACCTGAGTGAGTGGACTCAGTGAAGGCGTTGGACTAGGAGATGAAATATATGTGGAAGATGCGCATGCAACAGATAAAACTGTCTCAGGTGGACCTGGACGAACATTCAGACAACCACTTGCACCAGGGATTTGTTCGTCACAATGATTCAGTTGATCTTTACCAGGTACCATACTTTCTGTTCCACAACTTCCTTTCAAGACATCAGCATTTTGACCCTCAAAATCATTTCTATCAAGATCGACATTAGCTAGTTCGTTATCAGAAGGACAAGTGCCCTTAGCTTCCTCAAAAGATTTAAAATTCAAGATTCTTTCAATCCCTTGCACCACTTCATCAAGTTGTCTTGAAGCATATTCAAATGCTGGATCAGATTCAGCAGCTCTAGCGGATATTTTCATTATGTTGCGGCAAAGATCTTTGTAACGAGTTGCAATTACCTTTCTGTTGTCATCCTCTCTGTAACCATGACCTTCTCCGACAGGTAAAATCCTAGCATCTTTTGTCCACCTTTTCAAGATGTAATAGGACGGAACAACCTTTATATTGTGATGATCAAGCACTTTTAGGGCATGGCTACACAAAAAACCCGCATGCTCAAACTTCATGCAGTTACAAGAAACAGTGCCATCAAGAGAATTATAAATTACCGAAATATCTCTAGACTTTCCATATGTTTTAGCTTTGTAATCAAATCTTGCATCTCGCTCACCACACTTGTTAATGACGACATTTAAGCATTTTTCGTATTCTCTTTGAAATACTTCAAATGCCTTAGGTGTATAAGTCTCACTGGGATGCTTTAACAAAACTGCATTAGCCATCAAAACTGGAGCATGTCTTCCCATGTCAAGAGTTGATTCTAGGTCCCTGTACCTTTGTTCATTGACCACATTCTCAAAATGTTTGAAAAACTGAAGCACATGAATGTCAGGGCCTAAGTAGCTTCTGAGTTTATCAGAAAAAATTTCAACTAGATGTGCACCATTTCTTTCAATAAAGAAAGTATTTCTACCATATGCTACAGCCCATTTTTCCTTTTCCCTAAACATCCATTTCAACCATGCATTATGGCGCAAGCCATGTCTCTCCAACATAGAATCCCATGCTTGGGTAAAATCTTCTTCCTGCTCATGATCAAAGATGCAACTCCTAAAATCGATCGCAAAAGCATCATATTCCTTTACTACATGGCGAAGATGTTTAAGTGCAATTAGATACATCTGCCAGGCACATATACAGTGGTTTGTTTCCGGTAGCACTGCATGAATAGCTTGGACCACTGTTGCATCCTGATCTGACAGAATGAACTTAGGTTTCTTACCAGACACTGCTTCAACAAAAGTTCGGACTAGCCATTTGAAAGAATCAGTACTGTCATCATATAGAAAGGCAGCACCAAAGATTACAACCTGTCTATGATTATTCAGTCCAATGAACTGAACAAAAGGACGAGAATTTGTATTTCTAGTGCATGATGTATCTAAACAAACAACATCACCAAAATGGCCATATTCCATAATCATGTTATCATCCGCCCAAAATATGTTGCTAACCTTATCATCAATATCAAGTTGTACTGAGTAAAAGAATGATGGGTTTACAAAATGTTGCCTGTGGAAGTAATACAAAAGGTGTGCTGCATCTCCTTTCTTCATATCTCTTGTCCGTTCTGAGCTTAAGAGAATTTCACTGTTTATTTGAAGGTCATCAAAATTCTCTGGAGGGCAAAATCGTATACCCAATAACTGAAAAGATAGTTTTGACTGAACATCTGAGTTCTTCATTGAGTCAGTTTCAGAAACCTCAGTAGAGTCCCCTTTCCCAGACATCGGTGATTCTAATAACTTCTCAGCATTAGCCAGGTTCACATCCTCATGATTGTGCTCCGGTTCAAACTGTGTCACAAGATATGTTCCATTAGGTTGACGAGTTACAATCATGTGTGCCAAACAACCTGTTCTTGTTTCCTTGCGATGCTTCTTGACATTAGCATCTCTCTTGTCTTTCTTTCGATGACCTTGTCTAGAACAGGTAAACTTTCTGGACATCACCCGACCATGGACCTTACTCCTGTTGACCCAATCCTTTCTCACGCTAAACCCTACCAACTCAGCATACTTATTGTAAAATCTGTATGCTTGCTCGTCCGATTCAAACTCTGTACCGAGTTTGAGTACTTCATACTTCGAGGAATGAGTGGACTGGACCCCATTAACATTGGATGATTTCGGGCTACGACAATCATGCTCCACATTCAAGTCCAAATTATTTGACATTCTGACATCAACATGCTCCTCATGAGTCATAATAACCTCGCCCTCATCTATATCCATGACCTTCATTCACACAACTGCAAAGGTGAGTGTGAATTATCAAACTTTTCGAGTAATTTGTCAAACACAAGCACGACTCCCTTGTTATGATTTCATATTCTTTACTCACACAGAATCATGGAGAAATAACTAACTAGAAGATGCTCATACACCATTAGACAGGTGTTTTTGCTTTCGTTCTTATGACAGCTCATATTACAAAAGCATACATTACTTCCGATTTAGCAATATATCAATAAAAATACCAAGATTCTAGTTATATAAACTACTAAACAATACGACGCATAATTCCATTAACTGCCTCCTTTATCAATCAAAATACGTAAATTGACACTGAAAACCCGAAAAGAGGAGGGGAAAATATTGCAGCCGAGCAGATTCACAAATAAATAAATTCGGCAAAAAGAATAATACAAAAATCAAGTGTTTTGGAAAAGCAGATTCACAATCTCCTCATGCATAAACATATCCCAGGGTGATTGAGAACGTTCATGTAGGGATTGAATTTAAACTAGTAATTCGATTCTAGCCCTCTTCCAACGAAAAATTAAGTGTCTTAATTTAAAAGATGAAGTCCTTCTTAAGGAAAAATAAATATATGCATATTTATATACACGCACGCACGCACGCACACATACATAGATAGCTGCAAAAAATTGTTAGACTGACACTTCCAAAACCACGGGACGTACTGGTGGGAACCTGTTAATCAGATTGTACCTAGAAACTCTACCTAACGCATGAGGCAGCTACTATTGCAGTGGAGAAGCAGTGGTGGGATTCACAACTAACTCGCCGCCGGAGAAGTGGCAGGAATTGTGCTCTCCGTCGTCAACGCCACCTCCAGAAAGCGGCGAACGGTGGTTTACTCACTTTTAGTATGTACGATGAGAAGGGCATAGAAGGTGTGGATCGATGTGACTGCAGCGGCAGGCGGTGGTCGGCGGCCGCTGAGAGTGGATCGACGGAGCTTGTGTCGGAGGAGTGAAAAAGGAAAATTTTTTGGGGAAAAAACGGATAGGGGTATATTTTGATTCAAATTATCTAGTCCGACCGTCTTCAACTATTGGGTGAGCGATTATTCCGACATGGACCGATCCATACCCGCTCTGTTTCCTCAACGGGTTCAGTGCCCATCTTTTTGTGGGTTTGGGACTTGGGTCAGTCTTTGTAGTTATGTTGCTAATATCTACGAGAAAGCATACCACATAAAATAAAAATGTTGTCGATCTCTCTCTAACGCGCACACAGTTATTTTTTTTAGGCTACAGTGTATAAAATTATTTTTTTAATTATATATTTGATTTGAGAATTTGAACTTGATATATTTATATGTTGAAATAAAATGTGATATATGATTTTAAATAAAGAATCTCGTGTGTTTTATTCTAGGTTCACATTAAAATAAATAAATATAAGAAAGTAGCCTCATTTCACCTTATAAATTACGTAGTGTGGTAGCTGTCTCTACATATTATATATTTGAACTCAAATTTTATTAATTAAAATGAGTTTAAGTAAATTCAAAATAAATGTGTTAAATAGGTTTAGACATTATTTATGGGACCTTTTCCACTTGAAAATTCTCGTCAAAAATAAGTTTTGAGATTTTTTTCCCTTTTTTAAAAAAATTTTCAAATTTATTTTCAACAATACATAATGTGCATGCATAACTCAAGCATGTTAATTTATCTATTTCTTAATGTGTATCTACGTATTTGTCAAAAAAAAAATTAAAAAAAGAAAAATTTATCATTTATCTCAGTGTATTGAAAAATTGTTAACTGATACTCAACGGTGAAATGAAGGTGGAATGCCATTTAAAAGCTTACATACTCAGAGTTGGGTCAATTTTATTTATTTATTTATTTTTAACATTTACATTTTCATATATGAAATCCATTTATCTATACTTACCAAAAAAAGAAAAAAGAAATCAATTTATCTATAGTGTTGAAGAAAGTTTGGAAAGCTTAGGATAAGTATTCTTTAGAGTCCATAATTATAATTGGCCTGTCATTTCTTTATGAAGCAAAGTATTTAGCTTAATATAAAAACTCGGGAAATTCTATCATCAGTCATGGTTCGTAGGTGACTAACATTAGTCACCTCTAATCTTAACCATTAGATATGGTAAATAAAATCTAAGCCGTCCATATATATGTGACCTATTACCTGTTGTGCAGGTAAGTGGAAGGGTTACCTGCTACACAGGTTATCCTATGGTTTTAATTTATTACAATTATTTTATTACACTATATATGGTCCCACTAAATACAAACCAATAAAATTATTTTTATAACATATATGTAATTTATAAATTCAAACAATATATTAATAGTTGATAAAAACTTATGCTTAATTTAACTTTTCAACACATTTTAAAAAATATATAACACTGATGACAAATTATTTTTAAAATATATCTAGAATATCAGTATTTGTATTTTAAATAACAAATTAAAATTTTAAAATTTTAATATTATTATTAAGTAAATTATTCATATTATCTATAAATTTGTTATATAATGATTGATTTGTATTGAGATTGAGTAATATATTTTTAAAAGTGTTGCAAGTCTATAAAATATATCCAGAAGAGCGCAATAAGTAGTAGTTGTTAAAAAAATATGTTTTGATTATTAGTGGAGGGTATACAAATATCAAATAACAATAATAATAATAATAATAATAATAATAATAATATTGTTTAACCAAATATATGTCAATGTGGTGTGATATATTCAAATATATATTATGCATAGCAAGTGTAACCAAATATATAATTCAATTATTGGTCTTACTAATTATGATTATAATAATATAAAATGAATAATAATAGTAGTGATAATAACTATATATTAGCAATATATAGTTTAATGTGAGATAACTGTAAAAATAATAACAATTATAATATTAATAATCATATGTGAATAAATAATTATAATTTACAAGTATTTATGTATGGGTCTAATTAATATAGATCTAAATGACGTAACACAACAATTATATATTGAAAAGTATGTACTCCGTAGAGAAGGTAAACAATTATAACACCCATTTATTCATTTGAATAATTATGACTATAACTATGTGTGTGATCAAATGTAAAGTGAATTCTAATAAATAATATGGTGATAATAATATTAACGATTAGATGTCACACATTCTTAATTTGATGAACAATACTCACATTCTTGATATAAAATATTTAGTAATTGTATTATACGTTCTTCGTATAATAATTGACGATGAAATATACAATATTTTAACAAAATAATTATATTGACTTATTTGAAAATAAACAAAATAAATGTAAAAATAGGTCAATGTTACTAGTTTGTTTGCTTTTAATTTTTGTCCTAAAATTTCTATTTTGTTCGTACATCTATGAATTCAAATAAAAAATTTTTTTATACTAGTGTGTCGATGTTTGTAATCATATCTTGGAGAAGATATATATACTCTAATTAAACGTCGAAATAATAATAATAATAATAATAATAATAATAATAGAATGATTATCTAAATTAATTCACGAGAATAATTAAAAGAAATAATAATAATAATATTTGTTGTTACTAAAATAAAATATCATGTGATTTCTTTTAATTAAAGTATAACATTTAAATAACAATAGAAACTATTTACCTTAAGAACTCTTAATAATTAAGGGAGATTTTTTATATTTGGTAAGGTTAATAATTAAAGGATCCTCCAATCTCTTTGATTTTGTAGAGAGAGAAAAATAGTTTGTTTACCTGCAGAAACTGGTAAGTGTGAGATTTAATTAATTGATAACTTATTTAAAAAATTAAAATTAGTACACGTGGCATTATTTGAAGGCATGACTAACCTTAGTCACCTACGAAGCCGACTGATGGTAGAATTGCCCTAAAAACTCTCACTAATCAGTATTAATTATGTCCATCCCCCTCGAATGTTATGATCTTCGTAACTTTTCCGTAAAATTATCCCACCAACTAATGAAATAAATGACTTCTATTCTAGTTGCAAATTGCACTCCCATGAAATGTGTTCGATTGCGAATTTTTATTTGTAAATTGTTTGTCAAAACTCGATAGTACCTCAAAAAGTGGTGAACGCCAAAAACAGCACCCACACAAACGTGAGTTGTGAGTAAATATTGAGAACTCAGCAACAATATAATTTTGGCACTTAATTATAGTAGTTGTAGTAGTAGTAGTGCTTGCATGGCCGGTAAAACATCTTTGCTTATTATAATTTCATTCATCATGACCTAACATTACATGTATAGTAGTATAAAGTATTACTAAACTGCACGAGGGTCACACCTCAAAAAAGAAAAGATACTTCGGCATAATTATTGGCAATCAGCGGTACATCCTCAGTTCCCTGCACCACAAGAAAACATTCAACTATTATTGATTTCATGTTCTTATAATTGTTTTGTTTTTATTTGAAATTTGAAGAAGTAGAGTGAGTAATTATGAAAGGTACCGCAATTGACGGGAGGGAGGTTGCACTGTGTGGGGATTTGGGAGGCGACCCTGAGGGTGTTGCACATGCAGTCGCGGTCCACTGAGCGGAGGGCGCCACAGCAGTCCGCGCTAGGGGTGGTGGTTGGAGCGCCGGGCACAACGAAGGGTGCGCACACGTTGAGGTTTGAAAGTGAGGAAGAGCATGTTTGTGGCTGGCCCTGACCCTGACCCTGACCCACCACCACAATCAGCATCACCAATGGGATGATGATGATAACAGACTTCATTATTGCTGCCATTGTTGCTCTCGATTTCTTTCCTTGCTCTTTTGAATGTAATGTTTGTTGTGTGATTGATGATATTCCCAGATATTCAGCTCAATTTATAGTTGCCAAATGGAGGGTTTGTGTTAACATTGATCTTGCATGCCAGACCTAATTGGGGTGTGTGTGTGTGTGTGTGTGTGTGTCACCAAATTTGTGTTTTGAACCGAGAAAAAGTACCGAGCAAATACAAAATTTAAATTACATTCGCATATTATTTCTACATTATCGTTCGATTGGATGACAAATCAAAACTCTAACGGCCAATCTAAGAAAATAAAACAATCAATTTCTAAAAATCACACTTCACATATTCCACGATTCGCCTAGAAGAGATCAAGAATGAGCAAAAACTATAATGACAACGATAAAAAAGTAACGAAAGAACTAAAAATTCTGTGTCGAAAGAAATAAAGACCAAAGGATGAAATTAGTATCTACGAATTGCTTAAGATTGTTGATCAGCAGAAGCTGGAGCTGTCCAATACAACTTCACTGCAAACAAAAGCTTTTCCCTCTCCAATGGCCCATCCTCATGATCTACAATCTGACTATCCCAGTTCAATCCATCAGCAATTCTCTTCACCTTCACCAATGTATCGACATCATCCCGGATAATCAGACTTCCCTCCGGTCTCAAAATTCTGTCCATTTCTAACATGATATCTTCCATTTCACACCTATACCACCAAAAGGTCGAGAACAAAATGAATTTTCGATGTAATTAAACGGCATTTGAGTGTGAAAACATCGAAGGGACAAATATTTACCTATCCTTGTACAGTGTAAAAACTGAATCAGCATGAATGAGATCATATGTTCTAGGGTAAGTCGACATTGCTTCGCACCTGCAGCCAAGTTGATTGATAAGATTGCATCCTCCTAAACCAAATAAATTAAGGCAACCCTTTTAAGGGTAAGTAAAAATTTGTATATTTATACCAGCTCTGATAGGTTCCAATCAGTCCTCGTTCGTAAATAACGCCGAGCGTGTTGACCTGAGCCTCAACGGGGACTACATTCATCACCCAAAGTGGATCTTCGATTAAATTAGCTGCAAATCCACCCAAGAACGCATTCATGTCAAGGATGTTGCGGTACCTTCCCATGCGGCCTAGTTGGTTATTAACGGTTTTATAATATGAGACTCTCCTGTCCCACAATTTTAAATCTTTCTGGAAAGTGTCAGGGGTTACTCCATTAATAGTTCCCCTGCTAATCCTTGGAGGTATAGCATTCAACCGTTTTGGCCATTTTTCTAGCTCGCCACCGGCTACCTCTTCATTATTAGAAACTTCAGGCAAGGGGCTCAGACAAGTTTCTAAGTTTGTATACCTACCAAAAAAGAAAAAAGACAACGTCATTGATATTTAAGCCGGAAACAATAGATATGCACTTTTAAAGGGAGATCAATTAAGTATAAAACAAACCAAGCTTTATCAGCATCCTGGGCGCTACAGAATGGGGGATTCTTGACGACTTTCCGGAACTTTCTGCACTTCATGTGATTGGTAGGTTTCTGCCAGATGGCGATGTCATCCTTCTCGACTAACTTTTTCCAGCATAAACTCTTGGTTACATTCTCAATTTGCCTTTGCTCTGCATTCAAGTCCTCCCTTGACCGCTGCCACCCTCTCCAGTATTTCCTCCAACGGATGGGTGGACCAGAGAGGATCCAGTATCCGCCGGGCCTCAATACCCGATCAACTTCAATCAAGTAGGCTCCATCTATTTAACAAGCATCGATCACACCATAAGTTTTAAGTCTAATTACAGTTATAGTGACCTCTTAGCTCATTAAATTATGTAAATGCAATGCTGCAAAATTACCATATTGACCCCATGGAATGAGGCAACGCGAACAATGAGCCATGTCAAAAGCCCTAGATGGGTATGGGAGCCTCTTAGAGGCAATAACACCAATGAGTGCTGGAACTCCTCGCTCCAAGGCAAACTGCACCTGTGCTTCATGTGTATCCCTCGGCGCAAATGATATTGGAAGGATATTTCGCGATAAAAGATAAGCTCCCCAGCTAGCAACCTACAACATTTTAAATAACAAAATTAAAACACTGCTCAAAAATGCCGACATCATTCCATCGTTTAACTCCTTCAGGCAAAATGCAAGTTCATTGTACTTTTTTGAGGGAATGTAGGACAAATTAATAGCAGTACTGCACCTTGTGACCACAACATCTAATAACTTTCCAATATACTGATCTGACATCGTACTCGTAATTGTAATTGTAATTATAACTATATTCTTCTAACTTTTAGCATTAAGTCTGATAACTACTTCGTTATTATAGGACAACAGTTTTTTTATTAACACAGTCCTAATGAATACCTGAAATGTTTTAGACCGAACAAACTCGTGAGTACTATTGTGCAAAAAGACAATATATATGCATGGGGAGCAATATGTCAGCTAAGTTTTACACTTTTATGCATGGATCCCTTTTTCCAGAAAAAAAAAAAATGAAACCTGAACAGAGAAAGCTGGCTGCGCAGTTGCTGACGAGACCACTAAACAAAATACCAAACCGCGTCACTTTTTCCTGTCATAATTCGGGCAATAACCAAATATGGAAGGTCCTTTATTTCCACCTGATTTTTCGATACCACTACTTTATATACATTCATTTAATATGTATTACGCCCACAATCTGTCCGCAGTCAACAAATCTTATCCCTAATTGCCCAAATCAACTCATATACACACCAGTCCTCCAAAAGTTAACGCAACAGCTGTCACAGCATTGAAGAGAAAGTCACAAAGAAAATGCAACCCAATTGAACAAGCAAATTTTTGTGACAAAAATAACCCGTGAGTGTGCTGTTCCATTGGAAGATTTTGGAGGTTGACCCATTTTAAGGAAAGATTTCAATTGATTGAATTATATTATAGTCAAAGATTTGAGTTTGTGACTGTAAATTTGAAATTCTTGGGTTCTAAATCCATCGGAAGATTATAACACAATTGTCTCAATATGGAAATGATAATCACTAATTCTTGAAAGATTATATATCAATTATCAAGATAACAAGGCGTTCATATATTTCCAAAAAGAACCCTGCACAAGATATATTTATTTTAAGTAAAATTGAAAAAATAGTGCAAAAGATAACGGTGTAAAATCACGTAACATTTGAACAATGGAAGCAATTAATTAATTCATTTATTTATTTTTCGTTAAAAAGGAAAAGAAATAAAAAAAAACTTACCCCACAGCCTGTATCAATGGCGGTCCTAATGGACCCATCCTTCAGATTAATCAACTTTCCGATATCATCAATATACGCATCGGCGCCATTGGGAAACATGGTGCCACCGCCGGGGAACCTGAACCGGTCTCCCTCGTACCGAATCCAGTTCTGGACCGCTTTCTCTACCGTCAGCTCTTTGTGCGGCACATTGGCGTACCACACCAGATCTCTGCTCACCGGCCACTTAAACGGGTTACTGTACCCGTGAGGCGCCGGCACCCGGCATTTCAACAGCTCCTTTTTCTCCGGGCAGTGTCTCTCTCTGTATATCAGCCTGTCTCTGGGGAATTTAAGCGACCTCTTTGGGTCCTCACACGGGGTGTACTCGCTGTATTTAATGCTGCATGCGGGGTATGTTTTCACGGTGGAGGAGAGGGTGGTGACGCCGCCGTCGGCGGCCGAGTGGTGGGTGCCGAAGTCTAGTACTTGTGTTGTGGTGGTGGTGGTGGTGGTGGAGGAGGAGGAGGACCGGGGTTGGGTTTTGGAGATGGTGGTGTTTGGCGGTATACCGGCGAAGCAGGGGATGGCGCCGCGGAAGTTGGAGGTGGTGGTGGTGCCGCCACCGTGTTGCCAGGCGCCGAAGAGGTAGGATAGGGAGCAGAGGATGGTTAGGATGGCTAGAGAGAGGAGTTTGCGTTTTTTTAGGTAAGAAGTGGCGGCGGCGGCGGTGGTGACCGGGGGTTTGGAGAGTGGTGTGTAGTACGGTGGGTTTGGACCCCCCATACTTTATCTATGGAAGGAGTAGAAGAAAAGAAATTATCTTTCTCCCAGTGTTCCTAATTTCAAAAATAGCGAACTTTTTGCATCAGTTTATAGCGAGTGTGTGTGTGTGTGTGTGTGTTGGAGATTTGAGAATGGTAGAAGGGAGACAAGTCAAGAACCAAGTTGGGCATGTGGGAGGTGAGTTACTGTGTGTGTGTGTGTAAAATAAGGCTATTTGAAGAGTTATTTGAAATGGTGGGGTGGCAATGGATCTCGAGAATGGAAGTGGGGGAGGCGAGATGAAGGACGAATGGGGATTTGACCTCAATGATGGAAAATGACACGAATAAAAGAAAAAATATTATTGTTCGAAATAAATTTGTAAATGTGATATAGTCAATCAAATACACGGTATTGCTCTTGGTGATTCGTCATTTTCTTAATTGTTTCATTAATAAATGTAATCCATACGCTATGTTATTTGATTGAAATCAATCCGGTACATTTACATATGACAAAAAGGAAAAAAGTATTTAATTCTATTTTGTGATGAGATTTAATATGTATTTCTCCAGTATGTTATCAAAACAGGTGGCTTTATCGATTCATCATTAAGAAAAAAAAAAAATATATATATATATTAGTAAACAGCGACATCGCTGAAATGAGATGGATTTGTGTAGCCAGTAGCGGGTCTTCATGGGATGGACTTAGGACAAATAAAATAAAATAATGAAATAGGGAATTTATGCGGTCCACACGCAACTCCGTGGCCAAATAGATACTCTCCCAGTTTAGTACTGAACCAGTACCATGTCCTTCTTACCATTGCTACGTGTGAGATTCAGTGGGGTTCTCTGTCCCCTCTGTCGTTTTTTCGGTTCCGCCCTACTATTTTCGTTAATCCATCTTACCTGTTTCTTTCCACAATTTCAGGTGCGTTTAATTTATGCTGAGAGATCTGTATTTATTTATTTATTTTTTAGAAAAAAAAAGATTGATTATATAGATTGTTTTTTTTTGATGCAAAATTGAGTATATAGATCTAGTCTAGGAATAAAAACATCCGTCATCTGTTAAAATATAGTATACTTTACTAGTTTCACGAAACTATTTATATTGTATTGATTCGCTTAACTTTTTACTAATTATAATTAAAGATTGGGTATATGCAGTAAGATTTGAAAATAAAAAGAAATTGAAGTTTTATATTTTGAACTCTAGGAATCCGTAATCCTGCATTTATTTTACTATCCGTTGTAGTATATCTAATTCATAGGTTCTCGAGAGTATTAACTATTGGAATTACATGCTGGAACATCCAACTTGCTAGATTGAATAATTTTATACTATTATTTTATTTTATTTATGAAGATGCTCATTATTTATCTCCGACTTGAAATCATGTGCAGACTGTTGAATATTTTGGGATCACATTTGGGCATGCAAGAATTAAAATCCTCCCCTTGTGGCATTTATGCCATGGCACAATTATCATTTTCTAATAGTGGCTTCATCATTACGACGCGTAATGTTAAATACTAATATTACCGAATATATGCAGATTATCTATTAATAAAGTCACATAGAGTCAGAGGGGAACACATCTACCCTTGATGTTAAAGTTATAGAATATATATAGATAAATTTGAATTATCATTCTAATTTTCATTTGGAACGCTCCCTTAATTGGTGCACCTCTTGATTTGTTTTAGTTTAATTATTTGTAATATTTTATAATTGATAACTGATAAATACACCTCTTAATTTTAAGATCTTGACTTCGTCATTGTCTATTACCACCTAACTAAGAATCAGTAGCCAAATGTGAACGCGAAGGAATCCATTATAAAATTTCATAAAAATTCCCGATTATTCGGCATTCAATTAATTGAAGTTAACAAAAAAAAAGTAATGTTGTTTTATACGAGGTATGGAATGGTAAAGGGGGAAGACAAATATTGGGAAAGATGAAAATCTCATGTTGCATATTAGTTTAGTAACTCGTCTTAAAAATAAGTGATATCAACATGTTTTAAAGCAATTCTAGAACATTGCATTTAAAAAAAAAAAAAAAAAAAAACTCTATCATAAAAGCTAGTCCTCGACAAGTCTTTTTTTCTTTTAAACCTATCCGAATGGACCTCTACAGTTTGTTTGGCAAAAGAAAGAAAATAAAGAGGAAATAAAATGAGAAAAAAGAAAATGAGATTATTTTAATTTTTTACATTTGGATTAGAGGGAAATTGATGGGAAAAAAATGAAAAACTATTATCTTTTCCTTTAATTTTCCTCCTAATTTTGAGGGAAAAAAAATTAGTGAACCCCGTGACGTTTTTCTCCATTCCTTCCATTTTTCATCCAACAATCAAACAAAGACAAAAAATAATGATAATAATAAAGAGGAATTATTATTATTATTATTGATGTGCCAAGTACCACCTTAGTCGACACGTCAGCAGAGATAAATCTATTTAGATCCCCAAGTATGGGGTAACAAAGCCCTTGACCAAGTAGGTTGTCCTCGATAGAGGTTTTAAGCTATATTGTCCTCCCCTTGAGGTTTTAAGCCAGAAATTTCACCTAAGTGTGAGGATCGATGCCTTCGAAGAGACTCACTGTCCTCGAGAGTGCATCCGCATGAAATATGGGGAGCTTCGGAGTGCAAGTCACGAGAGGAAAAATACCCCCAAGCTTACCTCTCAATTAGTCAGTGGCTTCAAAGCCACAATGAGCCTCTATGAGCCCTCGAGACCTCTTATGCAGGGCAAGCGGAGCGAAGAATAAGTGGTTTTAAGGCATGGAGTGCCCCCGAACACAATCTTATCGAGGGCATGAACCCTGCACTTAGTTTTTGCCAAGCTCAGCGTCCAACGGGCAAGTTTTAGCTGGCAAGCCTGACAGACCCTGCCGCCACATAACACACTCCTGTTGCACATGAGTTCATCCCATCGGTCTCCAGTGCATTAAATGCCCTCTCATAAATACAATTATTGGCCTTAAATACTCAATATATACATTAAATGCAAGGTGAAGCCCATTAATGAGAGGTAGGGTCAACCGTCATTTGGGAGATCAAGAAGTGACAAAAAGCATGTCCACTTGTACCCATGCGTCAGATCGGCTGACCAACCCCCCCATCAATCACGTCACTTCAAAGGACCTCTATCATATAAATACCAAAAAGACTCGCCCCCAAAAGGTATTATGATCATTATCAATCATTTTTTATACATTGTATACAAGAAGACTACATTATTGTTCATCATCTTCTCTGTAAAATACCTTAAACTAACTTGAGCGTCGGAGAGCCTACACTTAGGCAAAACTGGCTAGTCTCATGTGCGTTCCTCCCTCTTAGACAAGTGAGCCACCAGCATTCACCCGAAGCGTATCGAACTCCACCATGTGGCCGATCAAAATCCGACCGCATCAATTATTATTATTATTATTATTATTATTATTATTATTATTATTATTATTATTATTATTATCTATCACGCCTTAGAAACTCATCTCAAACAGCTCCAATGTGATACCTGTGTCAATGATATCCTTTGATTTGAAGAGAAATGAATTTTATGAATGAGGGAGGTACATGTAGTGAAATGCATGTTTGATGTTAGCGATTAGAGTCGTCAATCGAGTAGTTGTCCCTTTTGCCATGGAACTTGAATTTTTGCCAATAGACGGGAACGAAATTAGGGATAGCAATGGGTCGGGTTTGGTATATGTTTGGCCAAACCCGAGACCCAACCCAAGAGAATTTTCTGGACCCGGGACCCATCCCAAACCCATAGGGTCCCAGACCCGATCCAGACCCGCATTGGACCTAAACCCAGCGTGTTGGACCCGTTGAACCAGTTGGGTTCCTAAACCCATCCCAAGCCGCCAAAACTGCCCCGCGTACCCGCCAAACCTGTCCCAATTATTGAAAATTCTATTTTTTAACAAATTTCTTTGAAACAACAATTTTGAATTGTACAAGAAAATAATTACCTTTTTCTATTTTAGGATAGAATGATAAAAATTATATAAAACTATATTATTTTAATAAAAATTTCTATTTGGTTGAAAGAGACAATTCAAATATATTAAACAAACATAATGATTCACGAAGAAAAAAAAAAGAAAAAGAACAAAGTGACCAAACAAAACCAAATTCACGAAAACGATAAATTGCCATTGTCAAAAATGGAGGAGAAAATAATATACCAATACATAGGACTGCATATAGCGTGATAAAGTTGCCAATTAGAAGAAAAGTATTAGAGTTGGGAAGCCATATATAGAGATAGATGGGAAGAAATAATATTTAAATTACACTATTGGATAATTTGCAGTTTGAATCCTAAGATTATTAAGATAAAAGAGCATAATGCACTCTAAAAAATAAAAAAATAGCACTATTAAATATATTTATATATTATAAATATATTAAATATATAAATATTTAATTTTATCATAATGCACTCTCAAACATAAAAAATATTCTATTTTTTTAATTTTATTTATATATTATAAATATATTAAATATATGGGTCGGGTTTAAGTGGACTGGACCTAACCCGAATAGGGATGGCAACGGGTCGGGTCTGGTACGGGTTTGGCCAAACCCGAGACCCGACCCGCGAGGTTTTTCTGGACCCGGGACCCGTCCCAGACCCGACGGGTCCCGGACCCGACCCGAACCCGGCTTGGACCCGAACCCGGCGGGTTGGACCCGTTGAACCCGCCGGGTTCCGAAACCCCTCCCAACCCGCCAAACCCGACCCGCAAACCCGCTTCAATAATTGAAATTTTTATTTTTAATTTTTTTTGAAACAATAATTTTTAATTGTACAAGAAACTTAATAATTGAAAATATTCAAATTGTACATAAAACCTAATAAAATATAGTCAAGTAAAATAATAATAACCAACTTTAAATGTCCAACCATAAGGAAAAATTACCATAATCATAACTATAAAGCCTAATAAAATATGTTCAAGTGAAACATTTATATATTATAAATATATATAATATATATTATATATAAATTAATTTCTTTAATTTTATTTATTTATATATTATAAATATATATAATATATAATACATATATATACGGGTCAGGGTTCGGGCCGGGTCTCAGTGGACCCAAAACCCGACCCGAACCCGGGCGGGTCCAAAATTTTGGACCCGCGCCCCGCCCCAAGACCCGTTTAAATGGGTCTAAACCCGTCCTAGCGGGTCGGGTCCGGGCCAAACCCGGACCCATTGCCATCCCTAAACCCGAACCCAGGGGGATCCAAAATTTAGGACCTGTAACCCGCCCCAAGACTCGTTCCTTAGTGGGTCGGGTCCAGGACCCATCAAACCCGAACTCGTTGCCATTCTTAAACAGAATCAATTCCAATAAAGGAATATGAATAAATAGAAACTGAATGAAAATGATTTCTATCTAAATAAACAACAAAATTTATCCCAAAAGAAAATAATAATTTGAATGAACATTTTCTAACAATTCGGATTATAAAATTTATTCTCACATATATAACATTACTCTACTTAAGTATTTCCTTTTTTTTTTATGTCTTTTCAATTAATGCACATAGTTTTCAATATTTAAATTGAGATACTCTGGTGGTTTTGAGAAAAAAATGTAATCACCATGTGAAAATGAATTGACTGTCTATACTTCCACACCTATAATCTATAGTATTATATATTTGTTGGAAGATTTTTAATTAAAATGTGCAATTTTGACCGCATTCTCAATTTTGAGACTTTTGAATTAATTTTAATTGTTAAGGATTAATTATTTGATTGACATGTATTAATTATTAATTTCTTTCTCCTAATCATTCAGGTCCACCAACTCTCTCTCTCTCTCTCTCTCTCTCTCTCTCACACACACACACACACAAGGACATAAAAAATGTAATAGTTACTTTCAATAAAAACATATATAGATAATGAAAATTCTAATTAAAATATTAATTAATTCCATTGAATTAGTTATAATTTAAGGAATATTAGGAATATAAATATATATTAACAAGATGCCATTTATGGTAAATTTCTTCTCAAAAAATTAGAAAAAGCATTAAATTAAAACTTACCTAACTCAAACTTGAAAAAATGTCTTTAATATGATATGTCATAATACCAAAATGAAATTATAATTTTAAAAGGATTAAAAAAATGTGGACACAATATTATTTGCAACATATGTTTTCATCTTTTTATCTCTATCATTTCTTTTTATATAGTTTAACGTTATACATAAGTTTTATTATCCAACTTTTTTTTTGTTCAATGTCGTATCTTTATATTCAATTTTTTTTGGTATTAAATTATCGACATATTCAAATTTTCTTTATTTATTGTTATTTGATTCCATTTGGATTGTGTTACATCATTTTGTGGTTTATCAGATATAAACTTTTTATAATGTACATATAAAAAATTTATATCTAATAAACCACAAAATGTACATATAATAAACCATAAATGGATTTTGATAGCTATATTTGACAAAAATCATCTAATAAACCACAATATGATTTTGATAGAAGTATTTTACTGCGATTTGATTAATTTTGACCAAATAGAATTTTCTCAAATTTTTAAAATTTTTAATTAACAAATTAATTGGCTAACTCTTCTAATAATAACTAGCGCATTTGGGTACACTCAACGCATGTGAAAAATAAAAGTGAGATATATTTAATCAAATAATTAATTTTTAATAATATAAAATTAATTTTATGTAAAATTATCTATGCAAATACGCATCTTTCTTAACTTTTATTATTTTTACTATCTTTTAAATTATTTATAATATATTTAAAAAAATTAGTTTTAAATAAAATTATTTCTTGATTAAAAATAGGGCGAATTACCTTTACCTCCCCTAAGGTATACCCTATTTATTAAAAATACCCTGACCTATGAAAAATTACAATTACCCCCTAAATTGAGGGGGTAATTGCAAATTACACCTAAAAAAATGAACTTCCAAAATTATCCTTCTGGGAAATTATAATTACCCCCTTGAAATTGAGGGGGTAATTACAAATTACACCCCCTAAATTGAAATGACTATTTTGCCCGCAAGGGGATTTTTGTTATATTATACATATTTAATTTAAAAATATTATACATATTAAAATATTTTTTAAAAAATTAAATCAATTATAATATATATATATATATATATATATATGCAAATAGTTATAAACATATACTTCAAATTATATAATTGTTATATGTAAATTTATATTTAATAAATACAAACGCATAAAAAAATCTTATAATATTACAAAATTTGTTTTTATAAATACAAAAATTATTGATACTCTAAGATATATGACATATTCTAATATTTGATAAAAAAAATTATAATACATATTATATTTTAATATTTGATAGAAAAAATCCTTTTTTTCCTTTTTTTTTTAATCCTTTTTCCTTCTTTTTTACCTTTTTTTTCCCGTTTCCTTTTCTTTTTTTCCCTTCTTCTTCCCCCAAGTGCGTTTTTGTCTCTTCTCTCTCACACACATACACACACACAGACATACACACATCTCCATCGTCTGCCCCCGCCCACCGGCGTCTTCCGCCGCTTTCTAGAAGGGATCGAGACGGGAGAGGGGAGAGGGGAGGGGGACAAAAAATGAGAGGGAAAGAAAGGTTGAGAGATTGAGAAGGGTGGGGTGGGGGGGGGGAGGGAGAGAGATCGAGAGATCCTTCGCCGCTTTCCATCCGCCGTCACCGCCGTCAACATACCAACCATTCAGGGGGCGGCGGCGGCGGGGGGGGGGGGGTGGGTAGGAGGGGGAGGGGAGGGAGAGAGGAAGAGAGAGAGAGAGATCTAATTCAAAAAAGTTAATAAGGAAAAAAAAGTTAATAAGGAAAAAATGAAAAAAAGAAAGAAATGATAAAGACATGGTATTTTTTGGTTTTCACATCTATTTTTATTTTCAGAAAGGTACTTTTGGAAGTTCAATTAATGGAAGGTGTAATTTGTAATTACCCCCTCAATTCAGGGGGTAATTGTAGTTTTTCATAGGTTGGGGTATTTTTTGTAAATAGGGTATACCTCAAGAGAGGTAAACGTAATTCGTCCTTAAACATATGTAAAAATATAAAAGAGAACCAAATTTTGAAGAAAAAAAAGGATGTTAGAGAAAAATAGAGAGAGGCGAAAAAATGGGGGGGGGAGGGGGAGGGGGAGGGGAATTTTGGAGAGAAATAAATGATAGAGAAGAGATTAGAGTAGTTAAAGGATTTTTTTAAGAATATCACAATTACACATACCAAATAAAAAGTCAAAGTCCATCACACTTAATACATAGTATAAATAACTACAATTAAAAACTTCCTCATTCCACTCATCCACTTACTTACCCACTAACATGTCCAATTACGTGCTCCCAAGTTTCTACGATTTTTGACTTCCACTGTGTAAGAGATTTTGTAATTGAAATTTCATCAAAAGATGAATTGATATATGAAAGGAAATTATTTATCAAAAAAATATATTGAAATTTTCTCTATTTTAGTGGTCTTATAGTGTACATAGTGTGTTATCCTATTAAAAGAGCCCAATTATGTGATCCATTAAGAAATTAAGTTTAATGGGCTCGTAAAAATATCAGACTAATTATGTGGCATTTTATATGTGTAGAAGTTCAATCACATTTTAATTATGTTTGATGGGCCCGTAATTAAAGTATTTGACATAAGGCATATTAAGGAGTGGTCCCTAAGCCATAATTATTACAACGTTCTCTTCTTTCTGCCCTATTTAAGAGAGAACAGAAAAGTGATTGCGTTTTTCTTTTTGGTTTAGAAGATCACTAACCCTAGGCTTCACTTTTCTCCTACATGTCCAATAGATCAAATTCAGTGATTAATATTAAAATATTATTTGATTAATCATGCATTATTATGTTTGAATCCATATTTATTAAGGTTTTCAACAAGTGGTATCAGAGCAGGACTAGGTAGACAATCAAATATGTTTTTATTTTTGATCTATTCGGTTATATTGTGGATGCATATATATATATATGTTTGATATATATTGTGGATGCATGTTCATATTCATAAATATTTATTGTGTGATTAATCTTGATTGATTTCATGTCATTATGTGATTTTGGGTATTTATGTATTCATCAAAAGTTAAAGGAAATCTATCCATAAATTTTTTAGGGTGATTTCTTGCTGAATTAATCCAATGTATCAAAAAAAAATTGTAAGGAGAAAGACCTTAAAACCCTAACATCCATGACTAATGGGTGTCGAACGCAGGACCGTGAGTTAAGCCTACGCATTCCCAGCTGCAAGTCGGTTCTCTAATATGTTTGTGTGCATTTGTATTATATAATAATATTTGTGCTTGGGATCGAACCAACATTAAGTCAAAGGCTAAAAAAGAAAAAGAGGTGCAACAAGCAACATTTGAACCCATACCTAGGGGTATAGCATGGTCATGCTTAGCTGTTTGGCTACTATAGTAAGCTATATTATGTTTGTTGTTTAATAAATTTAGCATCAGTGATCCAGGCACAAAGTGAATAAAAAAAAAAAGAAAGAAATTGCAGCTATGGAAATTGAACTTAGAACTATTATGTGGCAATACGATATTTCTACCATTGGACTGCTGTAGTAAGTTAACACTACAATGGTATGTTGTTTCTTTGTTTGTATAAAATTTAGTATATATGATGTATGTTTTGCTTTTGATACTTGGCTATGTTGTGCCTATTTTCTGAAATTATATAAATTGAACTAATATGTTGCCAAAGCAACCTCTATTAGGTAAAATTTATCACTTTTGAAAAAATAGGCATGTTTTCATCTATGCAAAATAATCGGTCCAAAGGAAAATTAATTTGGCCAGATGGTTAATATTCATGAATGTTTTATTATCACACTCTTTCACCTATGCAAAATAATCGGCCTAAAGGAAAGGAAGGTTATTTTGGCCAGATGTTGATATTTATGAATATATAAGTTGTCCTATTATTTTCATATGTGTGAAACAATCAACCCAAAAGAAGATTATTTTGGTCAAATGATTAATTCATGAATGTATGATTTTTATGTTGTTTTGTCTATGTGAAATAATCGGCCTAAATGCATATTAGTTTGACCAGATAATGGATAGTCATAAATATTTAAATTTTGTTTTACTAACATGCTGGCAATTTGTCAGTCTAAAGAAAGGCATATTGTTAGGCCGTTTCAGTTATCAATATTTATGAACTATATGATACCATTTACAAGTTGTTATTTTCTGTCTAAACACTAAATAACAATGTCGTGTTGGGTATCGTAGAAGACTATCAATATGCATGAACGATGGATAAGAGCACCACTTACACGTTGTTATTTTTGTCTAAAGACTAAATAACAATGTTGTACTAGGTATCTTGAAATGGGCCCAATTGCATGAAAATGTGTTTGATGTATTTATTATTCGCACATATGCATGGTTTTATACAGTTGATTTGTTTTGAGTACATTTAATTTTATTTACAGCGTCTTTAATATTTGCCATCATGAAAAACATCTCGTGTGCTTAATAGCACAAACTTTAAGAAATTGAAAAATCACTTTATGAATATGCTTGATTGCATGGACTTGACTATACATTATAGTTTCATTGTCTTGTGGATCTAATCGTTAGTTTTACTACTATTGATAGAGAGTCACGTAAGAAAAGTAGAATCAATCAAATTACATTAATTTACCAAACATGCAACGTATAAATTACGGTATCCATAAGGGATCATTTTTTGAGAAAGAAAATACCAAAGTTTTCAAAAGCCAATAGCAAACTGACTCGTTATAGCAGAAAGGTTGAAACAGACATTATTTTTAGGAAGCTCGTTTAATTGTGGTATAGAGGCAAATGAAACATAAAGAAGTACACTAAAGAATAACCCAATTTTGTGATAAAACAAATAAAATTTGAATGTCCAAAGACATTCTTGTGGATATAGTTTTAATCAAGAAAATTGATAAACTACTAATTTAGCAATAATTTCTTAATAAAATTCTACAATTGAATAAATAATTTACATGGTGCAATCAAATAACTTTAAGTCTCACAAAAAAAAAAAAATCTCGAAGCACCTTATATGTAAACTCAAGAAGTCTGTCTATGGTTTAAAGTAGGCATTTCATTCGTGGTACCAGACATTTGGTGGGGTGATGACCTGCTTTGATTTAAGGAGAACATCTTTGATCATTGCATATATCTTAAGGTCAGTGGGAACAAATGTACCATCCTAGTATTGTGTAGGTGACAATCTAGTAACAAACAACACTATAAGTCTATTGCACGAAGGTATACTCGGACGCAAAAGGTCTATATTAATAAGGTGATTAGCTATTTTGGCATGCAAAATTGTGCACCAAGGGACACCTTTATGGGAAAGGGTGATAAAATTTAGTTTACTCCAATTTCATATATGCATGATTATGTATACATCAGGATTTAGCATACGTAGTAGGAATGTTAGGCAAATATTTTAGTAACCCAAAAGTGGATCATTAAAATGATGGGTTATGAGGTATCTATAAAGAATTAATAAATATGTGCTCACTCATCGAAAATAAAATTACTTAAAGATCGTGTGGTATTCCAATTTAGTTTTTTGTCGATTGCATGAATAGCAAATGATCCATGTTAAGGATATGTGTTCATGATAGTTAGAGAATCTGATTTTTGGAAAGTGTTAAAACACTAGTAGCTTCCTCAACTATGAACGTTGAATGCATGATCTGCTATGAGGCATCTTATCAAGAAATATAGCGTAGAGTTTTATTACTAGATTGTAAGTGATCAATGGTATTGATATCATAAAGAATTAGTTGTAATAATAAGACCTCTAAGCTATACTCGAAAAACCACTAGATTTATGGGAAGTCTAATATGTAGACATTAAGTTTTTAGTTGTAAATAAACAAGCTTAGAGTATTCATGTGTCCATAGAACATATTAGTACAAATTCAATAGTTAAAAGCCCACTAAAGAATAACCACTTAAAGTATTTCATGATCGTGTGGCTCATGTGGGTATCATAAGGATGTATGGTATGTCATGTTAGTGGGAGTTTGCCACTTGATTTCATGCCCTTTTACATGTTTTATGAGTATGTTCTGTACAAACTAAGGTTTAGTAATTGATTGAATACTCTAAAATAAGGATAATAACTTTCCACTATAGTTTTGCATAAAAGTACTGGAAAGTATCAAGGGATTCTTTGAGTCACAAAGTAGGACCAGTTGGAAATAGACATGGTTGAGATCACGTTACATGTAATTTTCATACTACACATTTATACTTGATTTATGTCTTTAATTTTGCTGGTATTGTGACCACTGTTCGGTTTAGTTTCGAGTTATGTGGCAAAAGCTGCTTTGATCCTATATTAGCATAATGGATGGACCATATTATTTTGGGATATTTCGAAGTTGAGATAATATAAAGTTTGCACACCCTAAGATTTTAGTTATGTACAATTTTTGGAAACATATATGGATCAAATAGGAGATTGATGGGATTTTCTGTATTTTATTGGTCACACATATTAATTATATTGTACGTAGTGTGCTATTTCATTAAAAGAGCCCAATTATGTGATCCGTTAATAAATTAAGTTAAATGGGTTCGTAAAAATATCAAACAGAGTATGGGGCCTTTTATATGTGTAGAAGTTTAGTCACACTTTAATTATGTTTGATGTACCCATAATTAAAGTGTTTGACATAATGCATATTAAGAAATGGTCCCTAAATCATAATCATTACGACATTTTCTTCTTTTTGTCCCATCTTAAAGAGAACAGAAAAGTGACGGCGTTTTTCTTGGCTTAGAAGATCACTAACCTGAGGTTCCACTTTTCTTCCGCATCTCCAATAGACCAAGGTTATTGATTTATATTAAAATATAATTTATTTATTTATTAGTGGTCCTGTGCATAATGAATTCATGGTAATCGTGTTTTATATTTTGTATTGTATATTAATATGTTTGAATTCATATTTATTAAGTTTTTCAACAAAAAAAGGGGGGGGGGGGAGGGGTTATGGAAGGAGATTTAAGATATTCACAAATTTAAAAATACATCCGACACAAGTTTAGAGTGAAATATTTCTTTGGAGATTGTAGAAGGAGATTCACAACATTCAAATTACATCAAGAGTACTTGGTGTTTCATAATTTAATTATTATTTTATTATTATTATAATTATTATTATTCTTTTTTGTAAACTAAAGTTTAATTTTAATTTATTTTACGATGATTTACATTCATATATGTTTAGTTGCGTAAAAAACCATAATGTCACTTATTCTAATGTGGATAATAATCCATTAATTTGTGATCTATTAACTTAGAGTAGCTCATAATTTATCATTCATAACTTTAATATATCTAAAAATTTTATTTATAACTTTAGTTTTGATCACATGTTTAGATTTTAATTTTTTTTTATTTTTGAAATGATTTTTTTGGCACGACAATAATTTTCTTTTTAAAAAAAATCTAAAAGCTTTAAATATGAATAAAATATTATTTATTTAATTATTGAACTGCATTGAAAATTATTTAAAATAAAAGTTATTTTACATGAATAGAATATTTTATTTTTATTTTTATTTTTATTTTTTATGCAATATATACGTGCATAGCACGAGGAAAATGCTAATATCATATATGTTTAACGGACCTGTTTTAACAGTGTGCGATTTAAGTTTTAACATCGTTTAAATTGGTTGTTTCTTTTGGGCTTAACTCGAAACGCCACAAATCCATGACATGTGTCTACGATGAATGAATTTGCTTCACAAAGTAAATAAGGAACAAGCCCAATAGTCGACAGTGGGATGCCGCCCACAAATGGGCTTCAAGCCGGACTGGCCCATAGCTCAGACGGCCCAATTCCAAGCCCGCTTACCATTTACACAGACGGTGCGTGCACAGTTGCGCGCACACAGAAAAAATGAAACAAAAGGGGGGGGGGGGGGAGTGCATTATCGATTTCAACTTAGTTTGATTGTATAAAATTAATTTAATGGCATATTTAATGTGACTTGTAATTGATCACTCTAGTTGAATATTGTATGATAATTATGAGAAGTATGATTAATTTTAATTTAACAAAACTCAATCTGGCGAAGAATTTCTGGATCATTACCTGTACATGGGCAAATTACAATAGAGCTTACCAAGTAATGTCATTGTTATGATTTGATCAATGAACTGGAAATATACACAATTAGAGCTAGTAAATCCACTGATGTTCTATCATCAATCAAAATTCAACAGTGGACATTTGGAGCACATTTAATTGAAAAACGACGACTATATTGGAATTGCTGGGTAGATAGAAAATTAATTGAGCGTCTTTTCAGAAATAAATAAAACTGGCCAGGGCAGGACTTTTCACAATCAGATTCAGAATCGAGTAATACATATCTTTCACGTGGCAACCTTCAAAGAAACAAAACAGGAAAGCTGTTAGGATTTGTCAGTAAAAACTCAAACTCAGCTACATATAATCTTTTAAAGTGAACAGCTCAATATGATTGTTCTGGTAAAATTTCTTATTCACGTATTTCTGCAAATGTATTTTGTAATGAGGGTTATCCCTTTGGATTGCCGACATTTTTTAGTGGAATTTATTATCAAAAAAAAAAAAAAAAACAAGACAAGGAAGCTATTAGGTTACTGTTTATTAGGCCTCAACTGCAGTAAAAATTTACTCTCAACATTTGTGGCCCTCCTTCCATATCCTAGCTCGCTAAATTGCTCTCCACTTCCACACAGAATTAGCCTTTTTCAGATTAATTAATTGCCTATAAATACCATGCATGCAAGTATTGTTTTCCTATGTGATGAAATAATTTCATGACAATTAGTATGATGCTGGCCATGCTTATTGTAATTCTCCTGCCTCTCGTTTTCCTTTTTTTAACTAAGCATTTGTTGCTTGGAGTATCAAATGATCTTCCACCAGGCCCCAATATATGCCGAGTTCTGTGGACCCTTTCCCAATTCAGAAACAAACCCCATGTTGCTTTCAACAATCTAGCTAAAATCCACGGCCCTCTAATCTCCGTCAGGCTCGGCGGCCAGCTCATTATAGTTGCATCATCGCCACCCGTCGCCGGGGAAATCCTCAAAACCCAAGACCGGCTTTTCTCTGGGAGGTACTTACCTTGGCGGTATTATCAAATCCCTGGAATACTCCACTCGTCGCTCACAACTTCCAGAGAATGCAACGACACCTGGAAATTTCTTCGGGGACTCTGCCAGAACTCCCTGTTTTCCTCCAGAGCTGTAGACTCCAAAGGCGAAATCAGGAAGGAGAAGGTGATGGAGATGGTGGATTATTTGTGCCAGAAAGAAGGTGAGACAGTGAAGCTTGACGACATTATACATGCCACTGTTTTCAATATTGTTGCTAGTGTTTTAGCTTCGAGAAACCTGTTTGACGTGAGTGGAGAGGGTGAAAAGGAAGAAAAGGTGAAGAGTATGGTGAGTGAAATTTTGGAGATGGCTGCTGCTCCTTGCCTGGCTGATCTGATCCCGATTTTGGAAAAGGTGGATTTTTGGAGTAAAACATGTGCTATGAATATGCTTGAAAAAATGATGTGTGTGTGGGAAGATATTATCAAGCAAAGAAGAGAAAGACATGGAAGTTCTGATGCCATATCAGGTCAAGATTTCTTGGATGTCCTTGTGGAAAATGCATTTCTCGACAATGAAATCAGTATCGTATTAACGGTACTTTGATCTCTCTCCCTCCCTCCCTTCTCTCTCTCTCTCTAAATACCTACTAGACTAGACTATATTTTAATTTTAGTTCTAGAATCATGAACTAATTTTAGGCCTGATGATTGCATAAATGAGATTCACCACAGATTGCACTCAACAAAATAATAAGCCATTTATTTTAATTGTTGCTAACTTGCAGGAGCTAATGATAGCTGGAACAGACTCGACCATTATTACGATTGTATGGTTGATGGTAGAGTTGATCCGAAATCAAGACATTTTACACAAAGTTCGTGAAGAAATCGCGCAGGCCATTCAAGAGGATGCATCGATCAGCGAGTCAGTTTTATCGACATGTGAATATTTCCAGGCCTGTATAAAGGAAACATTGAGGCTTCACATTCCTGGGCCATTTCTACTGCCTCATCGAGCATTAGAAAATTGTAAGGTGAATAATTACATAATCCCAAAGGATAGCATGGTCCTGATCAATGCCTGGGCTATTCAATTGGATCCTAACTACTGGGAGGATGCTACAAGCTTTAAACCCGACAGGTTTCTCCACCTGAAAATTGATCTTGTGGGAACTGAGTTTGAATTTTTACCCTTCAGCTCAGGACGAAGAATGTGTCCTGGATTTCGTATGGGTTTTAGAAATATTCAATTAGTGGTAGCATCTTTAGTACATTATTTTGAGTGGAGTCTTCCCAATACGGGTAGATCCTAAGAATCTTGACACGAGTGACATATTTGGTACAACGTTGAAGAGGGAAAAACCATTGTATTTGATTCCTAAACTTAGGGGAAAATTTGCTGTTTAATTTGACGATCCAATTTACTTTCAGACAATGGTTTAACCCAAAAATAATCTCTTCTATACTATTTATAAAGTCTCAATATACTGGAGTACTAACTACTTCAAGGGAAATTCTAACCAGACCCGATTCGGCCAAATCAAGATTAATCGTGTGACAAGTGTTCTTTACTTTTCTATTATTGTTAGATAATTTAGGAAGAGTGGCTAATCACTTGGCATATCATTTGTTAGATTGGCATGAATTTTCCCTACTTCAAATGTTGTGTAAACTAATCCTTTCTAAAAAAAAATGTGAGAAGTACTCTCTCCTCTTCCACATATTAGATGCTTTCTTTTTCCAGCTATCCTCTTGTCTATATTATTTTATGTAATAAATTCAAATAAATATATTTAGATTATTGAGAAAATACAATATTATGTAAAAACTAAATATTTTTTTTTAATTTTGTGTGTATTATTATACATATGACCACCACTACGTACTATATTTGTGCTCCAAGCTTCCAAGTTCCAACTGTCTTTAGGCCCAAGTGCTCCAAACTAAATAATCTTAATGCAAAGGTGACTACAGAAGACCTGGCCCGGGTAGAGATAAATGACCCAGTCCATTAGAAACCCAATGTTTTGATTATGTGTGTCGAATCCGTAGGAATCAGTTTTGGCAAGTACGCACAAACCATTTGGTAACTGTGCATGAATTTAAGCATTGTAACAATCATTTATCCATTTATTTTCCAGTACCTCCCAATTAAAATTTTCACTAAGCATACCAAAATTTTACGTCACTGCTAAAAAAAAATCATCTAATTTGATACATATATTATGATACTTTCAAAAAGTGTTATAATTGTGTATTTATCGTGACACTTTATAAAAGTGTCTCAATAAATTATCTCAAATTTAAATTAAAATGTATCTTTTTTGTGCTCCAAAATGTCAAAATAGGTTATTACCACATTCAAATACATGTTACTTTAATTAGTGCTACCAAATCAAATTTGCTTTTAGTAGCACTAACTAAAGTGTCGTGTATTTGAGTATTATGCTAGCATTATTTGACACTTTATAGTATCACGATAAATACATTATAGATTAAATTTAAGATAGCTTATTAAGACACTTTTTATGAGATGGCACAATATATATACAAATGTGATATAATTATTTTATATATATCAAATTAAATTATTTTTTAATAGTGCGTCTCTATCGCGATAATATACAAAGTAACTTTATTCACCATTATGGAAACTTCATGTTTTCCAACAAACTAAATAGAGAAAATAAAATGATGGCTATATGCTGAGGTGACAGTAGAAAAATTATTATATATACATTGAGTGAGTTAAGCTACAACATAGCTAATTGTAACATTACTTGAAAAGATGAATGTCATCACCACGTGATTTTGCTCGACTTGCAATTTAATATATTCCGAGATGACTTCTCTAATACTTTGCTTGAACCAAATAATTTATTAAGGACAAAAGGACACGGAAAAGAGAAGGTGCAAAAGTTAGCCGGTCGATTTTTCTACTTCATAATAGTACCACATCTTTTATCCCATACTTTAAATATGCGATATATATAAATCTTGAAAATTTACTTAACGGTAAAATATTTAGTTTTGTCAATTGTATTTTTTTCATTATTTAATTTGATAAGAAAATCTATTTTTCGGTTAAATAAATCTTTAAGATTTATATTTATTAGACATTTAGAGTGTGGAGTAGGAGATATGATACTATTATGGAGTAGGAGATCCTATCCAAAAAGCTAGAGTAGGGCTGTCAATGGATCGGATCTGGAGCAAATCAGTGCAATCCGGATCCGAATCCGATTACAAGGATCGGCTACCGAATTCGACCCGAAATCCTATAGGATCTTTAGTCTTTATTCCGAATCCGAATCCGGAATAAATCCGAGATTCGATAAAAAAATCTGATCCGATCCGATATGACAAATTATTTTTATGATTGGACTAAAAAATAAATAATAAATAATTCTTTAATATATAAATATATAAATGTGTAAAAATATATTATATATATAAGAGATCTTTAATAATTATGCACCATATTTAATCTTTCATTTAATGACAATATATAATTAGAATTATATATAAATACGTTTATGTATAATATATTGAGTAAAGATCTCTAATAACTATAGAGATTATTAGTTGTTCATTTAATGATAGTATATAATAGATATCTCTAATAACATATCCTATATGTGTATATATATGGTGTATGTAATAGATATCTTTAATATATAGACTAATTAATTAGTATTCTATAAAAAAATGCCTCTTTATGTTAAAAATAAAATTAAATAATGTAGAAAAATATTTTAGAATATGTATAAAACTATATAATGTTTTGTTAAAAAAAAGTACCTTAAAAATTAATAAATAATATATTATTAATTATAATGACATATATATTACATTGAAGTATATTTATTACTATTGTATTATATATAATGTATAAATTTAATAAAATATAATATAAAAATTCGGATTCGGATCTTTAACGGATCGGACTCATTGAATCCAAATCCAACCCATTTATTTCGGATTACGGATATTTACTATCGATCTGACCCATCGAATATTTTAATCGGTCGAATATGCTAAAATTCGGATCGGATTCGGATTAAAATCCGCTCCATTGACAGCCCTAAGCTAGAGCATAAAATTAGTACAACGTTTGAAATGTGAGAAGGAACATTTCTAATTGAGTAACCAAACTCCATTATTATTACTCCCTCCGTGCCATATTAATTGTCGTTTTAAGAATTTTTTTTTTATCCCATAATATATGTCGTTCTCACATATCAAGAAGAAATTTCTTAATTTTTTCCTAATATACCCTTAGACTTTAATTAATATCTTATGCAAATTTCTAAAAAAAATCAGTAATTTATTAATTATGGGTGACTTAATTCCTAAAAAATCTCCCAACAACACTAATTGTCTTTCAATCTTCCATATTAATGATTATTTTCATTATGAAAATCATTGGAAAGAGATAAATGGTTGATGAAAGAGAGATTAGTGGCGTAATATATTAAAAGGGTATTTTGGTCAAAATAATTTATAATTAATGTTCTTAATCCATTTTCTTAATTTTTGTGCATAACTCCAAAACGATAAATAATATGGGACGAAAGGAGTATTATTATTATTATTATTATTACTATTACTACTACTGCAAACAAAGACATCATAAGACGTATTTTTCTTTTTTCTTTTTAAATCAAAATTATTGTACCAATCACAGTGTATAAGTTAGCGTAGATGATATATTTCTTAATAGCTGCTTACATAACCTTGTCGGCCTTTTGTAGAACCAATAATGCGATACTGTACCCGACACATATAAAATCTTATAGAGTCAGCGTCTCTGCGTTTTTCATGTGGACACAAATTATTCAATCATGCAGAACCATAATCATGAAAGATGTATCCAACAAGTTGCCAATATTATATAATAGAGTTTTTATTATGTTATCCCTAATTAAATCAAAAAATTTTATGAAATAAAAATTAATATAAATTTTTTTATATAATATGAAAATTATCAATAAAAATTTTCAATCGATAGTGTGTATTACACATGTCAATTATGTATGTGTGCTAGCGTCTTTTGCTTGTGAATTTATTGTTTTAACTTTTGTTTAAAATAATAATAAATATAACCCTATGTTTTAAATAATTATCATTGAAAACCCTATATCAGAATTAATTTTTGTGTAAGCAATATAATTTTCAGGACACGATACACAAAATCAAGTCAGTTTTTTTGTTCCAATTTACAATCTTATTGATACTAGTAGTAATATAGGCATTGAAATTATGGTTGAACTCAGAGTTTTTGACATTTTAATATCATATAATACCCTTAAGTATATAATATTATTATGTACAACCTTGTGTTTTAATTAACTAACAGTAAGAACCTTGCAATTGAAACGAATTATCTGTTGGATGTAGATGCCAAAAAACAAAAATAAAATACCATACTCAAATAAAAAGTACTAAAAAGGAGTGAAGACAGATCCCAAAAGTTACTTATTTCATTTAAGCAAAAAAAGACAAGGAGTGAAGGTAGAAATTAAAGGAGAACCCCATTGTTACAAACAACCCCATCAATATATATATATATATATATATATATATATATATCAAACCCATACTCCAAAAAAAAAACCCTAACCAACATAAAAACTTACACTATAGCAACCAAGAAAATAACAAATATTCGTAGAAGGCTGAATTTAAAAACCCATTACAGAAAAAAAAAATTGATTGAAACAACAAATGAAAGGGGGGAAACAATTTTGCCTAGAAAAACTTTGTTGAAAGTTGAAAATATCGCATCCCCCGCTAGCCTTTTGTCAAGAATATCACCACAACTCCCCTTTTTTTGGCAAATTGATCGTGCATGAGTGAGAAATTTCAAAGTTTAGGGATTTTTGAGGGTTCAAAGAGATTGAGGTTTTCTATATACTAAAAAAGGATGAGATGTTGGAATTCTTAAATTATTTAATAAGGGGTAAAATTGAAAATTCCTAGCGAAATTTTTAAAAAGGGGACCCAAGAGGCAGTGTGTTAATTTTTAGAAACATGAGGGGTTTCATATAAAAAATTTTAACACAGAGTTTTTATCATAATTAGAAATAACACAGGGTTCTATAATTTTAATTCCATATAATATTATTTATTGATCATTGATTCATTGTCTTAATAAATACTTTTAACTTCATCGCCATCATTAGGTTCTCAACACGAAATATGCTATATAAAAGCTCTTGAGCTGAAAGCTTTCTTCCCGTGTCATTTGCAGTGTTCTTTTCCTAAAAAACGTAACAAATATTTCCAGTACAAAATATGATGATACTAGCCACGATTACAATTCTCCTACCTCTGTTCTTGATTTTCCTGATCAAGCATTACTTATTTGGAGTATCAAATGATCTTCCACCAGGCCCGAATACATGGCAAATCGTGCGGGCCCTTTCCCAATTCAGAAACAAGCCCCACGTTGCTTTCAAGAACCTGGCTAATATCCATGGCCCTCTAATCTCCGTCAGGCTCGGGGCCCAACTCATGATAGTTGCATCATCACCCCCCATTGCCAGGAAAATTCTAAAAACCCACGACAGGATCTTCTCCGGGAGATCCTTGCCTTCACGATGTTATCAAATCCCTGGAATACTCCACTCCTCACTGTCAACTTCCAAAGAATGCAATGAAACCTGGAAATTTCTCCGGGGAATCTGTCAGAACTCCCTGTTTTCCTCCAGGGCTGTTGACTCAAAAGGCAAAATCAGGAGGAAGAAGGTGATGGAGATGATGGATTATTTGCTAGAGAAAGAAGGTGAAGCGGTGAAGCTTGATGACATTGTACATGCCACGGTTTGTAACATCGTAACTAGCGTTTTAGCATCGAGGAACCTGTTTGATGTCGGAGGAAAGGGTGAAAATGAGAAAAAGGTGAAGAACATGGTGAGTGAAATTGTGGAGATGGCAGCTACTCCTTGCCTGGCTGATCTGATTCCAATTTTGAAAAGGGTAGATTTTTGGAGTAAAAGAAGTGCAATGGATATGTATGGAAAAATAATGTACGTGTGGGAGGATATTATCAAGGAGAGAAGATCAAAACATGGGAGTACTGATGCCATTCCAGGTCGAGATTTTTTGGATGTTCTTGTGGAAAATGCATTTCTCGACAATCAAACCAGTATCATATTAACGGTAATTTTAACTTCTCTGTAATTTTTTGGAATATATATATGCCAATCTGATTTTTTTAACAATATTGGGCTATGGAGTGGTAATATATGTTTTCAACCAGATACATATATATATTCGTCATTGCTTTTTCTAAATCATGAACAGACACTTGATGCCTGATCTTGTATCATGAGATTTACTAGAGATTGAATCCAACAATATAAGTTAGTTACCTTAATGCTACACGTAGGAGCTGTTGATGGCAGGAACAGACTCAACCATCATAACAATAATATGGTTGATGGTAGAGTTGATTCGAAATCAAGGCATTTTGAACAGAGTTCGTGAAGAAATCGCACAAACCATTGACGAAAATGCAACAATCAACGAGTCACTTTTATCCACATGTGAATATTTCCAGGCCTGTATAAGGGAAACATTGAGACTTCACATTCCAGGGCCATTTCTACTACCTCATCGTGCGTTCGAAAAATGTAAAGTTAATAATTACATAATACCAAAGGATAGCATGGTGCTGGTCAATGCCTGGGCTATTCAATCGGATCCTGACTACTGGGAAGATGCTACGAGCTTTAAACCCGACAGGTTTCTCGACTTGAAAAATGATCTCGTGGGAACTGAATTTGATTTTTTACCTTTTGGCTCCGGACGAAGAATGTGCCCTGGATTTCATATGGGTTTTAGAAATATTCAGTTAGTGGTGGCATCTTTAATACATTGTTTTGATTGGAGTCTTCCCAATGGGGTAGAACCTAAGAATCTTGACACGAGTGATGTATTTGGTACAACATTGAAAAGAGAAAAACCATTGTATTTGATTCCTAAACTTAGGAAGCGATATGTTGTTTGATGATTCAATTTATTTTAAGACTACAATTCAAGCGTTTAACCTAAAAATGGTCTCATTGATATTATTCACAAAGTCCGAGCATGCTACATTAACTACCTTGTATGATTTGTATGTATTGATCAAAATAATCTTATTCAAAAAAAAAAAAAAAGAATGTTGAAAAAGTACTTTTTATCTCTTTTTTTCTTTCACCACTTCCACATATTGGTTCTTTTCCCCTCAATTCTCCTCTTCAACTCTATATTTTCAAAAATAAAAATGTTCATTTATATTATTTTATACAATGAATTCATCTCTACATTTTTATAAAATACCAACTCCATTTAATAACTATTTGGTGTATTTAGTCTAGCTTTTTTCTTTTCTTTTTCCCTCTTTCGGTTCTCATATTTTATCTCACCACTTTTTAACGTAATATGTTATTTCTCTCTATTTTCTTCTCTCATATTTTTATCTTCAATATCTAGTTTACTTTATCTTGTTATTTATTTTTAATAATAAAACTCAATTTAATTTTTAGTCAATATTTTTTTGTTATTCATAGTATATCTATATCTTTCTATAAAATATCAGCACTCTCTAATAATTGTTCGGTGTCTTTGATTCTTTTTTTTCTTTCTCCTCTCTCTATTTTCTCTCACCTCCTTTCAACGTCATATATCTCTACGACTCTACCTCTTCTCTTATATCTTTATCTTTAATAATTAGTTTGCTTTATCTTTTTATTTATTTATTAATAATAAAACTAAATTTAATTTTCAGTCAATTTGTTTTTTTGTTTTTCATAGTATATAAATTTAATTTTCAATCTTTTTATTTTTATTTTTCATAGTATATAAAATTATAAATTTATTAAACTTGTGATCAAATTATAATATTTTTTTTATTTTACACACATATAGAGTGCGTAGCAACCGCTAATATAAATAATTTAGAAAACACACTATTAAGTAAAACCTAAATAAATAATTTTAATTATATGTATATTTTTTTTTCATAATTATAAATTTAAGTACACACTACACACATCTCATCTCAGTACCACAACACAACTTGCTATGTTTTTGGGCAGCGCTTTAAATGTGTGCAGGCCCAAGTTAGGTAACAAATCCATTAATTTGATCGGTAATAAGCCAGCTCGGCCCATTAGAAACCTCTACAAAGTTCCTAAACCGACTCAGTTTTATTTGAACTCGTATTTTAACAATTTCCTACAGTTGCAAGGACAATCCGCTCAAAAAAAGGGAAAATAAAATAAAATAAAATAAAATAACAGGAAATAGCTTCGGCGCCATGGCGGACGAGGACTATGAGATGGACGGAGCGTAAGTTGCATTCTTAAATTTCAAATATTTTCGTTATCCTTTTGTTTTAATTGATGTAAACACTGTTGTTGTAGCTTGGGTTTAGTCGGGGTTTTATCGTTTTATTGACAAAAATTACTCAACGTATGTAGGTATGAGGACGAGCCACTGGAGCCTGAGCCTGAGCTTGAGGTGAGAGAATATATATATACACACACACACACACACACACACACTCTTGAGGCAAAGTTTTGTTTTTCCTTTATTTTTATTTGACTATGGAAATTGATAGGAAGGGGCAGAAGTGGAGGAAGAGAATAGCATCAATGAGGACGCGGCTGATCTCATCGAAGTAGAAGGCGATGAGAAACAGGAGCAAGAACCGGTCGAACGACCTCGTAAAACATCAAAATACATGACCAAATTCGAGCGTGCAAGGATTTTGGGCACACGAGCTCTGCAGATAAGGTTTCTTTGAGTTTTTTATTTTTGCTGATTGAAACTGCGCTTAATTGGGCTTTTTTTTTATTTTTTAATTTACTTGAGGAAAGCTTTTGTGGTTGGGCAGCATGAATGCGCCGGTAATGGTTGAGTTGGAGGGGGAAACTGACCCGCTTGAGGTAAAATTAATGTTGTGTGTATCTAATTTTTTGGCATTGCCTGGAGCACCTTGATATTGGACTTGTGTGGAGGTGCCAGTTATGTTATGGGATCATATTTTGCATTAATTTGTTTATGATTCTTCTCGTTTATGAGTTGAAGCAAGTCAGATTATGTGATTTAAAAGAAGTTTTATTTTAGCTTGGAAAGGAAGAACAAAGTTTTAGTTTTGCTAAATAGCCATCATTTTGGAAAATCACAATTCGGAAACCTAATGCGAAAGAAAATAATTGAATTTGAAGGCTTGGCTCTTACCATTGCGTGTAACAATTTTGTTAGTCTTCTTTTCTTGATTCTGTATACATTGTCTTCCTTTTTAAGGCATGATTCAGCTAAAGTTGGATAATGAATTTATGAGTTAGGAATTTAATTGACCGAGTAGTATGTGAATCTTTTAAGTTATACAAGTCAACGATGAAATGTGTTGGATGTTCTTTCCATGGTATTATTTCTGTATAAGTTCTGTAACTATGGCTAATGTCACTCTCTTGTGAATATTGGATAGTTATGTGGGATTCTTTCTCTGCATTTGTCTTTATTGAGGCCATCAGCACGGTTGAGTTGGTATCTTTTATGTGTCTTATCTGTTCTATCATTCATTTTAGATTGCAATGAAGGAGCTGAGAGAGCGAAAAATACCCTTCACCATTCGCCGCTCCCTCCCTGATGGAAGGTAAGAAATAATCTCTATAATTGCTGACATGTGCCTTATATCTCTCTCTCTCTCTGTGTAATTTACTGTGTGTGTTTTGTTGGTGTAATGCACAGCTATGAAGATTGGGGGGTCGACGAATTGATTGTGGAAGACTCCTGGAAAAGACAAGTTGGAGGTGACTGAAGTGCTTCTCCTTGTTGAAGAGCCTCAGGATCAGTGTTGATTGTATATTATGTATCTGCCGAACCATTTCACTACTAGTATGTACTGGGCTTGTAGATATGTGGTATACTATGTGTCAGGGCGTTTATGCCGAACCATTTCACTACTTTTATGTACCAGGCTTGTAGATATCCTCAGATTAAACCAGAACAGATGCTACTGTTGTTTTGCCTTGGAAGTTAGTGTAATTGGATGTTAGCTTTTTGCTTGGAGAAAATCTGGTGTCGTAATATGCTCAAGCACTGTGGGGGAATTCGGTGAGGTGCAGAGACCGAATGAGAGGGGGGTTGAAGAATGCGGTTGCTCCCCTTTCCTTTACAAGTTTATCTCAAACTAAAATTTATATGTATATTTTTAAAATTTCAAACTTTGCCTCCCTCACCCTCCAAGCATAAAAGTATGTTTAATATTTCATAACACGCACCGATGCCAGCACAAATGCAACTCGAATAGGATTGTTTATTGTAAAATGATGTTTTTTTTATTTTATAATTTATATTCATGCAATGTGTATAAAATTATTTTTTTAATTATATATTTAATTTAAAAGTTTTAATTTCTATATATATCCAAATAAAATAAATTTTGAAATAGAAAATATCGCGTGCAATTTTTGACCCATCCCGACTTAGGTGGAATCTTCTTTTCCCCCCGGATGTTTTTGAAAAGGGGTGGATGGTATTCTTTTAGCTTTTCATGCGCCACTTCCTTTTCATTTGACAAACAAGACTCTCTATTAAGAGATTTCATTATTTTAGAACTGTAGCAAAGAAATTATCAGTCTATAGCAGTGTAACAAAGATATTTTTCCCTTTTTTGAACTATAATAAATTCTATAAAGCAAAACAAAGAAAGGTATATGGACATTAGTTAGGGACTTAGAGATAAGATATGGCCCATTTATGGGAGAGCTAATTAGCCAAAAAAGTAAAATAAAATAAATAACAATAATAGGTGCAATAAAAGAGAAACATGGAAGACTTTACCTTCCTCTGAGTGAGCAAAGAAATATCAAAGAAAGTAATAAATTGGCGGAAAGGAAGATGCAAGAAAGCTTTGTCAACATTCTTTAGTACAAAATTATCAAAAAAAACGAAATGGAAAATTCTTTGTTATAAAGCAAGAAAATTAGATGCCGTAGGTTTCCGTCGGCTCATAAAATACTATATGTTTGAGTAATATTTAAATGTCTTTTTTTTTGGTCAGTTCTGCAATTTTTCTTTTGTTTTCACTTCACCTTTTACTTCACTGCAAGAACTGAGAAGCACACTCTCAGTGCGGCTTGAAGAGGGGAGACTTTGCAGTGAGAAATAAAGAGAGAAGTGGGGTGAAACCAATAACCCACTACACTTGCTTCACTCAAATACTCAATTGTGGGATAGGTAACTTCTTTTCTTCCTGTATTATCCCTGCAATTGCATATCTGATTTCGGGAACCCATCTTTCTTGGCCTTTTTTTGCCTTTTGGTTTGAGTTCTGGTATTCATATTTTCTTTAATGATAATTTCTTGTCCATGCTATACAAATATCTTTGTGTATTTTGATCTGCAATATATGTGAGCAAGATCTTGTTTTGCATGACCGTAGTCGTTTGCCCTTTTTCCCCCCCTTCAGTTTTTATGGTTGCTTCAATGTATCTGTAAGTTCTTATACGGGAGCCTTAGTTGTCTGTATCCTATAATTAATTGTTACTTTGGGGAATCGGATATTGCCCGAGGTGCTTGCTTGTGAATTGACTGCGGCCACTTTTTCTGAAAAAATTAGGTTTATGTGTTCTGATTGTGAAGTATGAAACTCTACGAAGAAACCATTTTAATCGAGTTTTTGGTTGCGAGAAAGTTCTTGTTTCTTGATGTCAGTCTCTGGTTGTTGTACTCTTCTACAGCTGAAGGGAAATGTTTGGCTTATCTCACCATCAATTGATGTGAGTTTATAATCTTTAACCTAACGTGTTTCTTTAAGTTAGATTTGAAAAAACAAAGACTTTCATTAGTCAAGCTCATAGCTTTAAAAAAGAAATTGCTTGCATTGACACTAGCAGAGTGCTTGTTTATTTCAACTTTGCTTTCTCATACTAGCAATAAAGATAACAATTACAACGACGCAGTTTTATAGAGAAAGAACAAGATGCCGTGATCTCTATGCCTCTGGGGATGATTAATTCTTTTGGTATTTAATACTTTGGGTTGGTCAATTATTTCCTTCGACGTTATGTGATTTCTGCCATGTCTGGAGGAGTATGTGATATTTATATCTTGATTATCACAAGTCTTTGAAACATTTTCTTATCCAAGTTTTGTTACTGTAATAAGAAAGCATGAAACCACAAATGTTGAAAGGAAGATAAAATATATCATCTCTGCAATCACAGTTCATTTCCCCCTCTTTGAAATCACTTTCATTCGCACAATCAACCGCTGGAAATCTCTGTCGAAGAGCTTTGGTTACATGAGATGAAAGAACCACTAAATGGATTTTTGTAGGTGTTTTTGCAGTTTCTTTTCTTAAACTTGCTTATCGATTTTATCTTCTGCTTCTGAAGCATTATATTGTTTCTCTCCACATATTTTGAAGTAGAGGATAATTTTGAGGGACGTAAAGAATCCATTACTATGGATATCACTGGATGATGTCTGAAGCACAGATGATGAATAACGAGGTCTATAACCATTATTTGACTGGTATGACACCAGCTGAAATTGCTGAACATCTTAAGGATATTTGCCCTGAATTTGATGATCTCAATGCTGAAGAGGTTCTTCTAATGCAGGTAAGTTGAATTTATTAATATTACTTTCTTGCAGAATCAAGGATTCAATTTGTTCAAAGAAGTTTATTAATAGTATGTTTGTGAAATAACAGGAAAGTGCCTATTTACATATTCAGAACACTAAGCAGAACAGGGATGTGATCTCTGGCGTTGGTGAAACCAGCAACCATAGTTCGGTTTCAGCACACGAGACTGAATTGTCACATGGAGCTAGTGTTGAACACCAATTGGCTCTGGATGAAGCCTTAGCAAGAGCCTTGGAGTTGGGGGATGACTTCAACAATTTATACATTCATGAGTCTGTTGTCAGTGCAGTAGGTAATACATTCCCACTCCGAATGTTTGATCTCATTGCATAACAAGTTTCTCTCTACTTTGAGAAAAATGCTCAAGGAAATTTCTCGTAATATTTTTTTTTCTTCATGATGTACTTTTGATGTTTTAGTTTTAGTATTGGGCTGAAATAAGCCTACTGTTCTTTTTAGCCCATCATGGTCCAGATTCCAGAAATTGTATAATGGTCCTTGTTATTCAATTTGTCATTGCTATGTCATTCAACATGTAATAACTTGTAAGGAATAATGTTCATTATTGTTCATAGCTGTTGTGGTGATGCTAACATACTTTGCACCTCGAGAGGCAGTGAACTTGAAAGTATTGCTTATACAACAAGTACCAAATAAAGTATCTTGAGAAAAATCACTTCCATTCTCAGCAAATGATTAAACAAAGGCTAGACTAAACTCAATTTATGTGGCATAAGACACTCAAAATAATAAATTATATTGATCTTGATGGCTTTATGGTGTTATACTTTCTACCACTTTCTGCTCTTTTCCATTGTTTGCCTGAATATATTCGGGGGTGGGCAGGCGGTTGGGGATTATGTTCATTAACTTTTTCATTCATGAGAGCACTGTGGACTCAATTCTTTGGTTGGTCCTTGCTTTAAGGAATGTGCCGTGCTGATTGAAGTTGAAATTGACTTGATTTTGTTTTCTTGGGACACCATAGAACTGATAATCTTTTAGCAACGAGTGGAATTTATTCAAGTTGTTTTGCCTTGTATGAAATTTTGTGTATTGCTAATATGAAGAGGTGCTCTATTTGATCTTCAGATAACACAGGATCAACTTTCAGAGAAACTCCTACCAGGGTACTTGCTTACTCCTCTCCACATTCTGGATGCTTTGTACGTCATGAGGTTAAGAGTGATAGATTACTTTTGTAATGTGTAGTCTGGGCAGGTTGAAACTCAAAGCATACGGCAAGATGAAATTGATCCTGATAGAATGACTTATGAGGTTGGTTATGTATGACTTGTTTGAATTGTGTATTAAGTTTCTTCCTCAACTTCAAAATTCTTTGCTTCACAATTATAAATGATCACAACCCATGGAGCTCGTTGTTAAATTTGTTACGATTTTCAGGAATTACAATCGCTTGGAGAATCTGTTGGTACTGAGAGCAGAGGACTTCCAGAAGATCTCATCTCACGGTTACCAACATTCAAATACAAAGCTGGCTTGTTCTCAAAGAAAAAGAAGAAAGAGAAAGACGAGTACGTTTTGCTGAACCTAAAATCTGAGTGGTCTTACACATGTTACTAATTAATATCTGCGATTACGTGTTTACTGTACTGTAAGTACTGGCAACATGCAATTAACTATATTGCGTGTCTATCTGTGTTTCGTGGGAGTGGGGGGCGGCAAAAGTCCAAAAATATATTGACACATAGGGATAGTACACAAATGTAATAATGAATTACACCCAAGTCATATCATTGGAAAGCTCTGGTTTTCGCTTATCCGCCCAATTCTAGAAGCAAATCATAAGCCCAGATTCTGTAAGATTGTTGCATGTCCTGTGACACGATTGTATAGTTTGTACCACAAATTTCGGTTATGATATGAAGAGGGCAGGCAGGTATCCTTCTTTTTTTTTTTTTTTTTTTTGGTCAGTTTCATGTATGGGATGCATTAGATGTCAATTACTCCATGGGACACAGAACTTCGGAGTGGCTATTACATTGTAATGGCATATGTATAAACTGATCTCCTCAGAATGTCCTCCGTGTTGATGATCATGATAAGTTGTTATGCATTGATCAAACTGTGAGACATTGCATGTAATTTGGCCTGGAAAAGATATGAGAAGCAACCATATCAATTTGAAAGAAGGAAGTTTTCGAATGTTTGAGATGCCTAAGATTTGTACTTAACAATCGGGAATATAGAAATATTTACACGGGCATGATAGGCCAGCATTGATCTCTTGCATGTGTATTAAACTACTAGTTTGTGCAAACTTATTCTAATGCTCTGCTATTACTGGAAGTCGTCAACTGTACTTGTACCGTATTTGTACAAATGTACAACTGAATTATGCTTGTTTTTGGCCCTTAGGCTTGCATATCTGCAGTGCTTACCCATCAGAATCTTCTTGCTTTTTTGACGTACATGAAAATGCAATTGGTTTCTCTGTGGTTTCAGTTAGTTGCTCTCTTTCCCCCTTTATCTTTTGCCTTTTGCAAGCAGAAAAAGTCCAGCTCAGCTACTGTGCTATATTTTAAATCATGTAGCTATTGATCTTCCGTGATTAGAGTGTGAGATTTGCTTATCTACAATATAGGTGTGTGATATGCCTTGCTGAATATAAGAATGGAGCTAAGTTAACCACTTTGCCTTGCGCACACCAGTATCATTCACACTGTATTAATCCTTGGTTGCAGCTCAACAAGGTAAATTTTATTTCTGCCTTATCATTTCCAGGATTCTTGCTTCATTTCTTTGATTTCTCTGTCTAAGCATCAGTAAGCTAATGGCTAACACTATCTAATTGCATCTTCTATTTGAAATCTCTTAATGAGCAACCGAGGAAAAAAAAAACTCAGAGACAAGAGCCCATGGACACACCTCTAGAATGAACAAATAAAGAATAAAGCACAACACTGTTGCACTTTATATATATCTATTACTCGGTCAAAACACAGAAGAAAACATTTAGTGATAAAGAGCATTTCATGCTTGCAAGAAGTATTTTGCTTTGGAAAATGCGATATATTCTCTCCCTTTTGATAGCGTAGGATGCGTTAGTATAGGGTATAAAAACATATATTCTTCATATTAGTGCAATGACCCCCAGTCTACTTTGTTCGTTTTCTCGCGCAGCAATGCCCCATTTGTCAAAAGGAGGTGGAAGACGAGTAGTGTATCGGCTGGCAAACACATCCTACATGTTTGTGACGTGCTCATCTGATTTAAGGAACATTATGATTTACATAATGAATTCTCAACCCTGTTCTCAAGTTCAAAACTTATATTGTAAAGGAATTTGACTTGATTACACCTGTTCGTCTGTGTTTAGTGATTGTTTCGAAACTTTTGCAATGTGAATTAGTATATTATATATCGGAACTACTTGCTTTCAAGTGCAGTGACCAATGAGTAAGTTTCGCTTGCCTTTACCTAACTGAAATTGAGTAGTAGAGTTGTTCTTACACGTGTTTGCTAATGATGAATGTATCTATATTCACGGTCAACATCTCATTTTGCTTTCTATTGACCTGTACTGAAAATGCTCTCTCTCTCTCTCTCTCTCTCTCGCTCTAGTGTGAGCCTGATAAGGTAACTGGTTCTCTTCTGGGATCCATACAATTAAGATCACTGGTCACATGCTTGACTTTCACACATTCACATGATTCTGGTCCGTTTTCCTGTTGATATCAGTGTCGAGACATGAAGCTTCAACAACTCGGATAGAAAGGTTTATTATGAGTAGTGGAAAATATACGTTACCGCAGTCTTCATAGACCAATTATTTGGGTGCCTGATTGTTTGTAATGTGACAAATTTGTAGTACAAACTTATATGCCATGACATTCAATGTTATTTTGAAGAAGGACTCAAGGTCCCCCAATCTTGTCTTCCACTAACAGGGACTCTTTAAAAGAGTAATATAAATGAATTCATTCTTGAACCATATAAGTTCTTGCATGAGTGGGTTCGCCAGAATTTCATTACTAATTTGTTGCAACACCAATGATCCACACAAGTGCCAACATATTCCTAAAATATTTGGCGGATTAATTCCCTATAGGCAAATAGTTTTGTCTTAAGCCCAATAAATTATTCATATGAGCTTTGAAAATGTACATAATCCCAAGTGGCACGAAATTGACAATCAAAGACAAATAATACATGCGTAACCGAAAATTAACTGATAGTTAAATCACACACGATACGTGCTTAGATGAAAACTCTAAATATTAATAATCAAAAGAAAGATCTTAATTAACAAAATTATTACTTTGACATATATATCTCTTCTTGTTCAAATAATCTCAAACGTCTCTCTCTCCATAAACCGTTCTCTACCATCATGCATTTATTTTGAGAATAATACGTATTTGATTCATATTTTTTTTTTTCTGAAAAATTAAGATATTCTGATATTTTTTATTTGTAAAGCACACTACGTACACAATGGTGGAGCCAGAATCACGAGGGCAGGGGTTGCACCTATCATGAGTTGCGAGCTACCTTTGATACAAATAAAATGAAGGACAATCAGTGAATGCATTAAAGGAAAAATTAGAATGATTTTCAAATATAACATTATATATAGAGTAATTTTAAAATGAATGATGCACTGTATGTGGTCCCATCACTGTACATATATATAATTTTCCATGAAATCCTGCTAATGGAGATCAATTAACCTAATTGTAATATTCTTATGATATAGGCCATCAAACTACCATTAGTGTGTGTGCGTGTGTGTTGTGTCATTATATTCTACACTTTAAATTAACTAAAGTTTGTTTGGGATACGGAGAGCTGTTGCTTTCTAGCATTATATTAATTGTATAAAGCCCAAATAAGGCGGCACATGATTCATGCCATTTACGTGGCTTGCGGTGAGTTAAATACTATTTAATAGTTAGAGTGTTTTGGCTAAATTTATTTTAAAAAATTTATAAGATATTTTTGGATCATTATAAGTTCCTACATTTTATTTTAAAAATAAGTCATAAATTATTTAGATAAAATAAGATATTGTAGCTTATAAGATATTTTTGGAACTTATAAGTTATAATTTTTATTTGGTAAAAATTAGAGCTTATATGTTCTTTTAAGTATAATGACGGTGAAAGAAATAAAGTAAAATTAATTTCATATAAATAAATATTTTTTTTGAGATATTAGGAATGTAATCTTTAAAAAAAATAAATATATTTATGTTATTTTATATTTTAAGATCAGATAACTTATAAATTGTTTGAAAAAAATTAGAAAAATTTATTTTTTTGTTGAAATTTATAGACTCATGACAACTTATTTTGAAAATTTATAAGCTCCTTTATTATAAAATTATCAAATATTTTTAAAAAATATATAAATTTTTTTAAAAATTTATAAGCTCAGTCAAATTGCACCCTTGATTTCTTGTGACAAGCATTGTCAGCTTTGACAGAAGCTTGATTTCTATTGGCGTTTTGTTATTTTCTCCCATTGGTTAATGCAAAATATCACGGAACGTCTATTGACTTTTATCAACCTCCATCATACTCTATACCACGCATATCATAATTGTTTCTCGAGTGCTATACTACTATTGGCACATGTACTTTTCTTAAAACTTAATTTTCTATATTTGCATTATACATAAAATTGTTCCCTTTGAATTAAGGTCTTTCGAGTAACGGATACGAAATAAAGAGTTTTTTTTTCTTTCTTTCCCGCAAGTGATCAGAAATAAAGAGTTGAATATTAAATTTTATCACGTTATATTGTTTTCGAGAATAATTTTATATCCTGATTACTTCTTTAAATTAATCTCGGGTCATTCTAGACCCAACCTTATCAGAAAATCAAAATATCAGTCAAAGAATAATTTCACTGTTATATGTAAGTTAAAACAAAATGTGGTTCGTGAATTAAGATTTATATTTCTCTATCAAAAGCCTACTACAAGAAAAAGTGCCAAATAAAATTCATACAAGTAGAAGTGAGAAGAAACTGTTGAAAGAATGGCTGCTATGCATAGTTTTTGTGCGCATGCATATTTGCAATTTTCTACACTAAATATATATATATATATAATTGAATTCTTTAAGACACACACACACACACACACACAATATCTCATCTACTTTTAGAGGTTCATGTATATATATTCCCTTAACCATACATATTGATCTATTCGAAAAGCACAATTAGTATTATTTTGTCCCGTCTCTCTCTCTCTCTCTCTCTCCACTTTTTTCTATACTCTTCTCCCACTGATAGTTAATATTCTCCTCTCTCTGTACAACATATTAGTATCAGCCCCATTAGTTTCGAGTCGGACCTGATCTCTACTTCTGCACGATTTGTTGTCCGATTATCTGTGATCTGTTGTAGTGGCTAAGTAATATTGATTGTTGTTTATTTATATGGGGGCTGGTTTTTCAGGCATGGCGACTGATGAGAATACTATTGGCATTCCTTCGAATTCACCTGGTCTAGGAGACTTACCAGAGAGCTGTATCGCTTTGATTCTTTCGAGTTTAGAGCCTTTGGAGGTTTGCACGTTGGCCCGTGTGAACAAAACATTCCATCGGGCTTCTTTATCTGATTTCGTGTGGGAATCCAAGCTACCTGAAAACTATCAGATTCTTGTAAACAAGCTGTTCAGAGAAGATCAATGCTCACAGAGTTTAAGTAAGAAGGAGATTTATTCCAGGCTAACCCATCTCGTTCGCTTTTCCAGAGACACAAAGGTATATATGTAATTAACTGAGAGCCCTTATCCTCGGCAAGTATATATTTTTTATACACGTGATTATCTCTTTTAGTAATTGTTTGCATGAAGTCCATATATGATATCTGACTTTGTTTAACTGTGTTTGAGATATATATATATATATATATATATATATATATATATGGTTCTCCGTATAATTAGCTAATTAGGCTGGTTTGTTTAATGGTAGGAAGTTTGGTTGGACAAGAGAGGAAGAATTTGTGTTGCTATATCTTGGAAGGGATTGAAAATTACTGGCATACATGATCGTAGGTACTGGACTCATATGTCAACTGATCAATCCAGGTATATTTATTATTATTATTATTTTTTTAACTAGCTAGCGAGAGCACTGTGCATGAGATGATCAGCAGATCATTAATTCTTGAATTTGTTAACTCTTTTATAAAGTTTTATTTCCCTTCAAACAGTAAAAAAAAATAATGGTTTCTTGATTTGTTTGGTCGAACATTAATTTTCTGAATTCCTGCAGAAAATTTAAATCCTTTTTATTACTGGAGAATTTGGATATGTAATGCTATTAATGCCATTAAACAGTCCCGAACTCGTGCAAGTTGGAGATGGATATTGGCATTTAATCATACGTCTCTGTTGTAATTAAAAAAAAGTAAAAATATTTCTCGGGATGTGTGCCCGGTTTGAATGATTGAATCTATATCTCTATCTGATTCATCGCTTGTCACATAATCCTCAAACTCTGAATGCTACAGTACCGTTTGCCATTTGATATTCTTCGGTGTTGATTAGTTATCTCAGGTCAGCCAACATTTAGGGGACTTGACTTGCAATTATTAAATGAAACACGTTAGAATTCATCCATGAACTTACCATGCCTAAATTAATAAATACAAGTTTAACCAAAGAGAAAAATTCTTACCCAAACATGGTTTGATCTAACCTAACGAATCATTTGGTAAGTGTATTGTACTTGCCAACTGATTGGTCACTCCCTCTAAATTATCGATCATTCACAAGATAAGTATAAAATATTCACCATATAATTGACGCTAGTTCGGCCGAGTTGGGTCTGGACTAAAATTTCCCATACATTTGAAAATAAAACTTAAGTCATAAATTAATTGATGATTTCTTGATTTGTCCAGGTTCCAAATAATCGCGCATCTTAATCAAATATGGTGGTTAGAAGTAGAAGGCGACTTAGAGTTGGAATTCCCGGTTGGCACGTACAGCCTCTTCTTCCGTTTGCTGCTCGGTGCGCCCTCCAAGAAACCCGGCACCCGCGGCTGGAGACAAACATTAATCAATAATGTTGCAGAAACTAAAATCCATGGATGGAACATAAAACCAGTACACTTCCAATTATCGTCATCAAACGGCCATCACGCAGTATCCCAGTGTTTCTTGGAAGAACAAGGGACGTGGATAAACCATCATGTGGGGGATTTTGCTGTTGAAAATTCTAGTGTTCCCACAAACCTCAAGTTCTCAATGACTCAAATTGATTGCACACACACTAAAGGCGGACTGTGCTTGGATTCTGTCCTCATATTCCCCAAGTGATCATCAATATGGCTAATTAAAAAGTTACTTAGTTTGTGTGATCAATGTATATATGCATGCGACTATATATATAGATATATATACATATAGGTGGATCAGCTTTTTGAAGCAAAAGTTTTTGATATTTTTGCTTTTTTGAGAGTGCGTGTAAGGGGTTTCCAAGGTGCAAGTTTGTAATGCTTAATCTTGTAAGCATCGGCTGAGAAGTTCTGGAATAACTTCTCTAGATTCTTTTCTTATTGATTCTCGTTGATGTTAAGCTAACCTTAAGAGAAATTATTTTTTTTAAAAATAGACTTCGATTGATTTCCTGCTTAATTCACAGGCCAAACTGCGCTCTCTTGCTCCATATTCTTGGCAAACTTAGCTCCTCACCTTCCAATCGAATCTTTTACTACACAATTGTGCGTCATTTTCGGTACCTACGGGCAATATTTGATTGTGGGACATCAATTCAGCCTGGCATCTATGTATCGATCTTGCTTGCTTCCGTAATCCAACAGCCAAACCTACCCCTCCCAAGCTCGTAACACAAGTATGGCTGTCAATGGATCGGATCTGGAGCAAATCAGAGTAATCCGGATCCGAATCCGATAACAAGTACTTGCAACCGAATCCGACCCGAAACCCTATAGGATTTTCATTTATTTTACCGAAACCGAATCCGAAATAGATCCGAGATCCGATAAAAAAATCCGATCCGATCCGATTTCAATAAATAATTCACACACTTTTATTATCAAAAAAAAAAAAATCACAAACTTTTCCCCTTTTTTTAAAACTACACCACATGTATATTAGCTAGAGGGGTAATTTTGTATGTTTGAATCGAGAAAATTTAGCCCATAAGACTCTTCAAGTTTTTATTTAAGAAACTAACCCTCAAATTATATTTTCATTTTCTTTTGGGTTGAATTTATGACGTGGCACTAATTAGGGCAAATAAGTGTACTTATTTATCCAAAAATTTGAATGGGGGTCGAATTATAAATAACTTAACTTATGTTCGAGGGTCAAATTAAAAATAACTTAACTCGCAAAAACAACAAAACACCAAGACCGTGACAAAATAAATGGCCGTTCAAGCCAATCTCTTAAGCTATAAAATGATCTCTTAAGAGATATTCTTTTTTTTTTTCTAACTAAATCGCTTAAATGGCCACCCGATCGTTTAAGAGATTATATTATTCTACTATGTGGCAAAATCTCTTAAACGGTCAGGCCATCAAAAAATGGACGGCCGTTCGGGCTAATTTCCTAAGCGATCAATTTATCTCTTAATAGATATTCTTTTTTCTAACAAAAGCGCTTAAACGACCACTCGATCATTTAAGAGATTATGTTATTCTACTATATAGCATGATCTCTTAAACGGTCGGGCCATTAAAAAATGGACGGCCGTTCGGGCCAATCCCCCAAGCCATCAATCTATCTCTTAATAGATATTTTCTTTTCTAACAAAGCCGCTTAAATGACCATTCGATCGTTTAAGAGATTATGTTATTCTACTATATAGCATGATCTCTTAAACGGTCAGGCCGTCAAAAAATGGACGGCCGTTCGGGCCTATCTCCTAAGCGATCAATCTATTGCTTAAGAGATTCTACTATCTCGATCGCTTTTTTTTTAGCATAATCTCTTCAACGACCACTCAATTGTTTAAACAATTCTCTTATTTTAAAATAATCTCTTTATCAATCACTCAATCGTTTAAGTGATGCTATTATTTTTTTGGAAAATATTGGCATAAATTCATTTTGAACTATCTATTATAATACTTTTAGAAAATAAGATCAAATCCATAAGAATAATCATTATAATATGTTCATAATGTCTATATCTATATTATAAACTATCGTTATGACTATTATATTGAATCATTATGAGTATCATTATGACTATTATAATATACTCATGATTTCTTTATTATAATGATCATGGTAAATATCATTATATAATATATTTATAATGTTAATTTATACTATAAAAGATAGTTATAATCATTATAATTTTGGAGATCTTTAATTTGTAGAGAATATATATATATATATATATGTATAGTTAATGGAAATATAGATATCAATTAATCTTATCATAATGATTCTATGTAATAATCATAATGATCTTATCATGAATATATTATTATAATGATCATTATAATGTATCTATGATATCTATATTACAAAAGATTATAAAAGATAGAGTTATGTAAGATATACTCTTATAATATACTAATATTGTCTATATATTTTAGCATAATTCTCTTATTTTAGAATAATCTCTTAAGATTATAATGTAATCTCCTAAGCGATCAATCTGTCTCTTAAGAGATATATTTTTTTCCAACAAAACCGCTTAAACGGTTACTCGATTATTTAAGAGATTATGCTATTCTACTATGTAGCATAATCTCTTAAACGGTTAGGCCATTAAAAAATGGATGGCCGTTTGGACCAATCTCCTAAGCGATCAATCTATCTCTTAAGAGATATTCTTTTTTTCTAACTAAACCGCTTAAAAGGCCACTTGATTGTTTAAGAGATTATGTTATTCTATTATGTAGCATAATCTCTTAAACGGTCAGGCCGTCAAAAAATGGACGGCCGTTCGGGCCTATCTCTTACGCGATCAATCTATTGCTTAAGAGATTCTACTATCTTGCTTTTTTTTTTTAGCATAATTCTCTTGTTTTAGAATAATCTCTTAAGATCATAATGTAATCTCCTAAGCGATCAATCTATGAATGACAATTATCAACTTTAAATTATTGATTAAACAATAATGTAATTTTTGTACATAAGTACATATTGTAAATTGCTCTCTGAAAGATTATTATAATTTTAGAGATCTTTAACTTTGAGAGAATATATATATCTTAAGATTAAATGATTGAAAACATAATAAATAAATTGAATAAGAGATAAGCTAATATGAATTTTTAAAAATTACTATAAACAAAAATAATACAAGTTTTTTTCTTAAAAAAAATAAAAAATAACAAATTTGGAAAAATACCCCACCCCAACCCCAACCCAACGCTTCCACAGTGTATGTAATAGAGATATTTAATATCTAGACTAATTAGTTAGTATTTTATAAAAAAAAAAAGAAAAAAAAATCCCTTTACCTTAAAAATAAAATTAAATAAAGTAGAAAAATATTTTAGAAAATACATGAAAACTATACAATATTTTGTTAAAAAAAATATCTTGAAAAATAATAAATAGTATATTATTAATTACAATGGCACATATATTACATTTTATTGAAGTATCTTTACTACTATTATATTATATATAATGTATAAATTTAGTAAAATATATTATAAAAACTCGGACTCGGATCTTTAACGGATCGGACTCTTTGATTCCAAATCCAACCCATTTATTTCGGATTACGGATATTTATTATCGGATCTGATCCATCGAATATTTTAATCGATAGGATATGCTAAAATTCGGATCGGATTCGGATTAAAATCCGCTCCATTGACAGCCCTAAACACAAGGCAGTCCCACTCCGACAGGCCCAAGTAGCCCAATTTTGCATATGGGCCTCAGAGGATAATATGTTTGGCTGTTAAGTTGGAAGGGCAAAAAAATGAAAGAAAGGCGGTTGGGTTTGGCCCGTTTGGTCCAACTTTAAGGTGGCCCAAATATAGAGTCCAATAGGAAAAGAGTGAGGATTTATAGGGGCTTAATTAACCCAATAAGTCCCGCCTCATTATTCACGTTGTGAACTCATATAATGAACTAATTAATCCTCTTTTTTTTTTTTGACCAATATTTCAGATTGCCGAAACTTATCTACGTTACTAAATATCGTAAAAATTATAGCAGTTGAATGAGTACAAAGGATCCCACTGTTAACTATCCCACACCGACTAAATAACAAGATGTGGTTTACTTGATAAAAATTTGGTTAATCCTCACCTCTTGAACTAGTTTTTGGAATTTAGTTAGGCGCAAGTTCCAAACATTTTTACATGATTATCAGAGCAGGCTAGATCCTATGACCGCTCACGTTATGATATTAGAACTTTAATATAAAAACACCCATGTTAGGGCAATTTCAATTACGCACAACACAAGTGCGAAATATTATACGGTTTGTCTTATGATGAATCCTCCTAATAATTGCTGCTTTAGTGGTAGTTCTGACATTCAAATCTCAAGCACTTGAATAGTAGCATTTGTATCTTATATTGGTTAAATAGAAGCATTAATATTATGTCGTAAAAAAACTGGACCATAGTGAGTGGCTTTGGTTACGAAGAAAAAGGCGAGACAGAAAAGATGTGCCTGTATAAATGAAGGAAATATCTTCTGCACATGTTCATCTTTTCTTTACCCTACTTGTGCTCCAGCTTTTTTTTTTTTTCTTTTTTTTCCTTCTTGTATTAGCCTATTAGGCGTGTGTGGTAAATAATTATCAAAGAAAAATGAAAATATTTTTATTTTTCCCAGTGTCGGTAGACGGACAGAGTCAAGAGTGTCGGTGGATGTCTTAAAACAGGCAAAATTAAAAAATAAAAAAAATGAAGACAACAAAATTAAATTTACAAAAGAAGAAAGTAATAGAGAGTGTCGGTGGATGGAATGTTGTTCTATACGGATTTTTCAACTTTACTACATGACCAATTTTATAATATTTACTAGGATAATATATATATATATATATATATATATGTGTATATATTTCAACCTCGTAAAAGTACCAATAAAGTACTTGTTTATTCATTTCTCATTTTTTGAAAGTCGTTTTCGAAAATAAATAAATAAAATTGAAGCAATATTTTTGAGAAAATAGATGTTTTGTCTCACGTGAGGTTTTTTTTAGCTGTAATTATAATTAAAGGTAAGATTTTATAATATTTGTACTATAACATTAAACTTTTATGCTCCTATATATTATTATAGTAGTACAATAATTGAGCATATATAGGATTAAAATAATACTCGAATTTATTAATATGTATTCTTTTATTCTAAAGTAGATATGATTTTTTTTTTTTGTAATATATGTATTACTGTTACATATTTATTTAGGGGAAATGTGAATATTCTTAGAAAATAGACAAATATATACGCCAATAACTATTTCAACCAGCTTGTTTTGGAAGCACATACACTATGAGACAATGAGTAAAATTGTAACAATATAATAAGTGATAGTGAAAAATTTGTCATTAATTATATATATTTAGTGACGCGTCACAAAATATAATTTGTGCAATGTTAATGGTAACAATATAGTATAAAAAGATGACAATATAATACAAAATTGACAATTAGTGACACATTTATTGTGACAATTTAATGATAATGGAATTTTGTTACAAAATTCTAAGAACAATTTTTGTCGTCACCAAATTATCACTATATGTGTGTCATTAATTATTAGTGGTAACAATTAAAACATGAATTTTTGTTACCATTAAGTCATATGTCACCATAAAAACGTAATTAATGATAAGATAGAATATTTTGTCATTTAACATAATTATTGATGATAACTTTTATTATATCACTTTTAAATTTATCAATAATATGACCTTTTTTCCGATGATATCTCATATCCTTTTCTGAAAAGCAAGTAAATCAAATCTAATTTTGGGAGTCGAATCAACTTTTGTCAGTTGGACCGGTGTTGAAAAAGGAAATTGAAAATTTCAACATTTAACATATGTAGCATTCCAAATACATTTTTAGAATTGAATTGAAGCACATCGAAAATAATTTTTCTAATCAAAAGCATAGCATATGCAACAATTAATTTTGATGCGACTTAATCTTACCGTGCCATGCTAATAATGCACAAACTCTCCATTTTGATTCGAGGATCATTAAATACCACACTCTCAGTTAATATTAGGATATATATATATATATATATATATAAATCGAGATTAATTATATTTTATATCTTAAAAAAATATTATAAAAATAATTAATTAATCCATTTGACATCATCATGTACAATCTTTATGACATTCAAATCCTGTTCTATATCCAAAATAACTCAGATTTCGTTATTTTTGATTATTAAGAATGCCGGCACGCACGGCAATTATTGTTTGGGGATGAGTTTAACTAATAATGCGTTTGACAATTTGATATCATTTCAATAATGATAACATGTTTTTTCATAATTAATTAAGCCTGATTGTCCGAAATATCACACAATCATGTTAGACCCAAAGCTTAATTACCATTTTTGAAAAGATTGACGAACAAGAGATTTCATAATATTGGATGCAGAATTAGTTGATTAATTAGCTGGTTGCACCAAACACACGACTTTTAAGCATTTTGACAGCTAAACTCTCTAACACATCAAGAAAACAATTAAACAAGACCATGGTTACCTCATTTATTACGGGTATTATCAAGGACTCCTATGTCACAAACCTAAAACAATTAATGTCATAAAGATTGTACATTAATTACGCAAACAAATTTAGAGCTAACTATTAATTCCCCAACATCTACACATACTCACACACACAGATAGCCTTTTTATCACCTCTTTCCCAGAGGAGAAAATGGGGAAAAAAAAATATTGGTCTCTTTTTTTTCATTTTGTAACATTTATATTTCAACTTAAATGAAATTTTATGTGACAGTTTGAAAAGGATAAAATTTTGTATTAATTTGTTATAGACTTGTATCACAAAAAATGTTAGAGAAAAATAAATTTTACTGTATTATTGTTCTATTACAGAATTTTGGAAGTGGAGATATATAGCGAGTACTTAATTTTTTCCTTAGTTATCTCAGTATTAGATTTTATGAGATATTTGACTGCAATTGTATATCCACAATGTCAGGGAGAATAAACAAGCATCTCATAATTGTCTTATTAAATTGGTAGACTATAGTCGAAACTTATGGGCAGATGAGCCAGGGTGTCGCATATCGCTATTAGAAGTAAATAGTATCATGTGGTCTGATGTACTATAAATTATGACGAGACATTTAAATTATTTAATTTATGGAACTATTACAGTTTGATACGGGCCAAAAGCCAAAGACTACTTACAAATATATGTATGTGTGTGTGTGTCCCACTACAATACTAATATCGACGGTAATCATCATATATGTCTAAAATTTATAAATATAAACAAAGAGCTAAAAACAAGTTCATTCCAAGTAAAGACTCAATATAAAATTTTAAAAGTCCATTTTCATTACACAAATAACCTAATAATCTTTACTCTTAATACTAGGGTACAATATGGTGTAAGATTATGCTAAATGTCCTACAAATAACCTAAGCATATAAATAGTAAAATCTTTCATTTTGGGTACTAAGCAATCTTCTATTCTTGGAAAGGGCATTCTTCTTCTCCACAAAATCATACTATCTACATCATTTTCCATACAAATTCGTATATCTTCTTTGGGAGCTGGATCTTCGAGTTTTTCCTAGCTTCACAGTTATATCAGTAGCATATCAAGTTTTTTCTATTTACTTACTTATTCTTTGAACGTACCAAATATATATTAGAAAAATATAAATTGATCATGCACTGGTAGGAGATTATTTGCAAAAGTTATATTTAAGTGTTTTTTTTTTTTGAAATTTTTTATTTCATTCAACAATATTTTGATATGACTTCTTTCGCTTTTTATTCCTTTTTCAAAGCCCAAGAAAATCGTAAGATAGAAGCAGTACTCCAACTTTTTAATATGATATTTTGTAATCTTTACTTTCAAATATCCCAAAAATCACTAGGATTAATCATTTCAAAAAAGCCATAAGTACATGCAAACATGGCCTTAAAGAAATACGCTCGTCCGCTATCAAATATATCCTAGTGACTTTGTTACTTAAAAAAAAAAACAAAACAAAAATAGGCGTATCAAGCATGTTTTACTATGAGAATTATTATTTATTCAAAATCTTGTAGTCAATTCGAGTTATTAAGTTAGGGATAATTACTCACGTCTTTTCTAAATTTAGGTAAAATTATAAATAATCTCTTCTTATTTTGAAAATTACCAATACTCCACTAACATATATCATAGTTTACGAAAAACACCTTGTTGTTAGCTGCCTTTAGGATTTTTGATGTTTTTCATTAAATTTTTTAGTGAATTGTCGAAATTGCCACCAGTTAATTTTTCCATTATTTTTTTAAGGACCGAAAGATCCTTATTTTATTTGAAGATTTTGAAAGTTGAAAGGTCTTTATTGTAAGTTTTCGAATTATATAAGAGTGTATTTGTAATATTTATGAAATAAACACATATGCAGAGGCGGACGGCTATTTCCGAGGGGTTTTTCCGATGGAATTTGAACTGGTCTTGAGCTACTAGCAATGGACAACTCATTGGTGGAAGTTTATTTTGGGATAGAGTCAATAGTTGTAGAGGAATTGAGCAGAGAAAAAGTAATGGTGGGTTAAGGTTTGATGTAGTTTTTATCAGTTAAATCCAAACAGATGGAGTGTTGATAAAATTTATTGAATGGTTTTAATGGGTTTGGGGAGATGAAAAGATTGGTGTGTAGTTTGATCATCTCGTTGGTGGCGATACGATGGTGCGAGGTTATTGATCATTTTTTAAACAAGAGAGAGCTATTTGCAATTTTACTTAAATTTAAGGGAGGTTAAGGTAATTTTCTCTTAAAAACATGTAGGGATAAAAAGATATTATAATCTTTTTATCTAATTTAACAATAAATGAACAAAACTTAAAGGGATATTGGTAATTTTTGAAATAAGAGTGAATTATTTATAATTTGGTCTAAACTCAAGGAGGGTGAAAGTAATTATAAAATATAAAAAGATCATTTCATTATTTGAGAAGTATCAACTTTTAAATTTTAGTTAAAAAATAGATACAACATAACTTTGTGTACAATATAAATGTCCCTACTCCCTACCAAAGAATGTGGCAATATTGAACTTATTATCATTTTTTTGGGGAAAAAAAAAATTGATTGGAGGGAATGATTTTGTTTATAAGACATTATATTTTAGATATCTTTGGGGCTTGTCTTTAGTTGGCTCCTAAGATCTGTTACAAACCCCCGTCCCTCGACTCCACCCCACCTCATCCCCAAAAATGATACATAGTTGGTTATAATAATGGATGCATATTTTGTCTTTAAATATGTGAGGAACTAAAAATTCAAAATCTGATAGTCCCCGTATTTTAAAAATAAATAAAGAACAAAAAATGATGGCCAATTAGCATTGAATGGCTAACCGACCAATGGCTAGGCACCAATCATGAAATTGGAAACCTAGCCCTACAAGAGGTATTAATCATCACACCCTCCGGCACCTGTAGAGAAGATGACTATAGTACAGACCAAGCTCAAAAGCGAACAATCCATGGAACCCTAATTTATTTATTATACTCTAACAAAGGAGACATCGAATTAGTAATCTCCTAATCATAATTGATTTCAGATCGCCATCATTAGAGCAATGATATCTCGGAAGGTGTTCGGACAAATGTCCACGAACCTAATTATTTTTTTATTTTTTTATTTTTGTAAGATTTAAAATAATTTGCTTTATATGCAAGTATAATGTCGATTTAGAGTTGCCACCATCTCGACGTTGGAATATTTAGCTCAACAAAATGCCCTGATGACTTTAGAAGAAAGAGATTAATTTAAGGGGTAACAACTTATTTATTTCATATATTGCCAAAATTGGTAGTGTCATTATTATAAATATATTATTTGTATGTACCTAAATGTTTAAGATATACATGAAACGTTCAAATTAAAATTATTTTTTTAATTTGTTTTTCTTTATGATAGTATATATGGATTAATTGTCATTTAAAAAAAATAATGAACATTCAATTCTTTTAATTTTTCTTTTTATAAGTTTATTGATATATAAGATAGATCAAATTATTATTTTTAATCGACCCCGCTTAACAGATAATGTAGGGGTGGCAATTCGGGTGGGTTGGGTGGGTTCGTGTTGGGTTAAGGTTGGGGTATAACACAAAATCTTGCAACCCTAACCCAACCCATGACCTGCCAAACCCATGAAACATCAACCCTAACCCAATTTGGCTGGGTTCGTGTCAACCCGGGTTGACCTGTTTTAAATTAGATCAACCCATTAACTTGACTACCCATGACCCAACCCATCTTGATCACTTAAAATTATTTTTCATTCTTCGTTTTACAAAATCTTTTCTTACTAGAAATTAGCTTGGTAAATAAGGAGAACTAGAGAAGAAAGTAACAAAATGTTGTATAGAAAAATACCTGCTATTGATTGTTTGATTCAGTTTGCGGCGCAAACTCGAATAAAGCTAGAGAGAGTTTCGGGATACGACGCAAACTGGGGGATATTAAAATTTAGAAGCCCTAAGTCTAATTGATGTCTGTGTGCTTGGTATTATATTGTAGAAAAAAATGAAAAATCATGACTGGGGAAATAATGATTAAGGAAGATTTAAAATTTTAAAATTAAAACTACCGAAAATAAAGCAAAACTAAGGAAATTTTAAAAGTATTAAAAATATAAAAATGTTAAGATATTTATTGAAAAGGAAGCATTATTTTTTTCAATTAGCACAAAATCAATTTAAATATAAAATCACAATTATATAGGTTACAAACTTACAATCAAATTTCAATTCCATAAATAATCGGTTAAGTTTTGAATTAATATGAACAAAGTGGGACTACAATAATCTTTAATTTGTATGTCAAACTTAAATGAATGTCACTTCTCATCTAAATTAAATAAACATTCCAACTTTTCTAATGAAAAAATTAAATTAATTATAATTTACTTGTTAAAAGTTGATTTTTTTTTTCTAATTTTTCATTTGGCTAATTATACTATATACATTTACTTTGTGTGCATTATAAGAAAACACCCATTCACTAAGTCTAGCGAAATTTTTGTGACAAAGAGATTTTGGCATTTTGTCAAATTTGTTATAGATGAAATCCAACATAGAAAACTAAATTTGTAATTGGTTCGTCACTGAAAAGTATGCATTCTTAATTCTTATAGTGATAGTCAGTTGCACACAAGTCACAAGATACACGTTTGGAATTTACATTACAATTATTGAGCTCATTTTTACTCTAATTTGTTTAAATTTTATTTATAAGAATATACTATAAAAATATTTGATAAAAAAATTTCCTTCAATATTAAAATAAATCAATATAAAACTTCAATGAATGCAAACAAATAATTAAAGAAAGAAGATAATCAAGATATACTTGTTTGGAGGGAAGAAGAAGATGATAACTAACATAAGTAGAGTTTTTCATTTAAATTGACTTTCACTTCTTTAAAAGATTTAACAATTTCTCATCTTTAATTTGTAAGTATCTAAAAGTTTTTGTATGTTTAATAATTAAAAATATCCCTATTCTCTTTTTCACAAATTTTTTTTATATAATATTATTAATGATTAATCATAACCCTTCAAAATGTTATTATTTATAATTTATACTTAACACATTTTTTCTATAAACAAAAGGGAAAGGAGAAAACAAGATAAAAAACAAAAAAAAAATGATTTCGATCGGGTTGGGTCGAGTTGGGTTGGGTTATCGGTTAACCCATAACATGAATCGGGTTGTCTGGGTAACCCACGAGTCAACCCAACCCAACCCATCATTCTCGGATCGCTTTCGGGTTCGACCCATTTTCAACCCAACCCATAAATTCTCAACCCTAACCCGCTGTTTTCGTATTGGGTTCGTGTTGGGTTATCGTGTTGGGTCAGAAGTTGCCACCCCTAAGATAATGTGATATTTCTTGGAGTTTGATTAATAGGCAGTTGGATTTTCATTTTCTGTTGCTGTTGGGTTCGCATTTTCATAAGTGGGAAATGTGCATTGAAAGGACCCTTCACCGGTACTGGTTACAAAATGTCAATGTGTTCTTAATTAATTTCTTCCTAAAAATTAAAATCCACGTCAAAGAAGATATGTATGTGAAACCAAATTAGGCATGCCAAGTTTAATCACCAATCTTAAATCGTAATCATGGCTCCACGGAACGAAAGAGACAAATTATTGGAATTAATTGTTCTCTCGACTCAAATAACCCCTGCCAGCCTACCCCCACCAATATACATAAATTTTTAATGAAAAAACGATAGAAATATATAGTACATTATATGTCAAACAGTAAGTAAGAATAATTAGAAAAGTTGAAAAACACACTAATGAAGAGAGAGAGAGAGAGAGAGAGAGAGAGAGAGAGACGAAACGAAGAAAAGAAAAAAGAAAGGAGAAATATCTACGAGTTTTTGGTTTGGTGTTAATTATTGAAAAATTAAAATCATGCAATGTGATGAGACGGTAATTTAACCAATTTTGTAATTTTGTCCACCCATGGCCGCCTGTGACCACCTCTAATTTTTTTTATTTACTTGGTCATCGGAACTCTCAACTTTGAAAGTTTCATGTTCAACAATTTGATCTCCTTTCTTTCTTTCTTTTTCGCTTTTTTTTTAAAAAAAAATTGTGGTTGAGTTTTAAAATTACTCAAGCGAGTTGAGTTTAATTAAAGTTAAATTAAGTCAAGATGAGTTGATCCTAAATAATTTAATATTTGGAAAAATTACACTTGGACTCCCTAAGGTTCAGTCAAATTACAGCTAGATCCTCTTAGGTATGAAAAATTATACATACCTCCCTTAAGGTTTGGGTCCGGCTAACATCCAAGAAAAAGTTAATGAAATGACTTTGTTATCCTTGTCGGGATGTTAAGAAAAAAAAAAATCTCACAATTCAGGTTAAATATAAAATAACAAGTTTGTCAATTTCCTTAATGACAATTATCAATTCCAACAAGTGCATTATTGTTTGCAAAAAAAGTTTGAATTTTTGAAAAAAAAAGGGGTAAAATTTGAGTTTCGCTATAAATTTTTGCTTACATAAGAAAATCAGGATGTATCAGTGATCGGAATACACTACTTGTTAGTCAGATTCAAACCTCAAGGGAGGTATGTGTAATTTTTCATACCTAAGGGGGTTTAGCTGTAATTTGACTGAACCTCGGGGGGTGCAATTTTCCCTTAATATTTTGCGTAATTTTCCCTTAATATTTTGTGTACACAACATCAGTGATAAAATAATTTTCAAATTTGATTCAACAATATATACATATATGGAATCTTTTCTTTTGATTTGTAATTAGTTTACGGGGATTAATTAGAGGAGACACTCTTCATTATTAAACAAGATCACATATAACTTGATAATTATGTATTTATCATGATATTTTATAAAAAATATTTGTATAACAAATATCAATTTTTGATTAGAATGTGATTTTAATGAGTCCGATGACATTATAACATATCAAAATAGGCTAGCTTCTCCAAGTCAAAATGTATATATTCAACAAATTGATGATTAGTAATCAAACGATATCTCATCAATTATTGCCAAAATACTATTAGAGTTCATAATTTTTGTTAGTTTATATGTCATTCGAGATTGGGATGATCTTATTGAAGAGTAGATTATATTAATTCAATAACTTATATATTATAAATTAAATAGTGTAAGTTATGTACAGATCAAATTATTTTATCATAATGAAACAAATAAATTATTAAAAATTAAAGGTAAAACAAAATAAGTTAATGTTAAGTAGGAATAAAACCTACACATTTCGTTGGGAATCGAATCACAAAACTATACTTTCGTTTAAATTAGGTATGACACCCTATGTCTAATAGTAGCTAGCGGTAGAGCTAGAAACAAAATATAAAAAAGAATACGAATCATTTTAAAACATTCAATTTGCAAATTTTATTTGAGATTATTATAAATGTAACAGAAACCCCTATGAATTTCTCCTTGCTCCCATTTCTATTGTGAGAATTGGTGGAGAGTGGAGATGGCAAATCTTGATGATTAGGACTTGAGAGGCTTCACTTAGGCCACCGGTATATAATCAAAACGTTATCAAGCAAAGGAGTGTCTAAACCAAAAATAAAAAAAGACTATTGCCAATACACACACAATATATATATATATATATGTATATATATATCCCACGGAATATTCATGAAACCCCGCTAGACACTATATACCCGGAAATTCCCAAGGTGTCGGTACACTGTCTCGCATGCTTATATCTTGTTTAATTACCATTCAATTTCAAACAAACCAAACAAAAAGAAAAAAAAAGTCAGCATTTTTAATCTTTGGTCGGAAATTAAAATTTTGATTAATCCTTAGGACATATTTGAAAATGAATTTCGTACGTTAGATGTTTAATATCTTAAGTGGATAGATCTCATATTTTGACATTTCGTAAGTGTTTTTGTTTTGGTATGATAATTTTTTTAATTTAAATTCTTTAAAAAGGTACATGTTTGATTTATAAGTGTAACATGGTATTAAGACATAAAAATTCGATTTTGTTCCTATGGAATGTCATTTTTTAATAATTTTACATGTCAATTTTAAGGATAAGATAGACAATATACAATAGCCAATTGAAATGGATAATTTGAAATGTCAAAAACTCACCTCATAAGTAAGATTGTTATACCGTATTATATGACATTCCTAATATAAATCGAATTATAATTGATCGACTCATAAAAAAATTGACAAAAAATTAAACACGCTTAAAAATATATTTTAAAAAATTTAAATACCTCATAAATATATATCAAATATGTCCTTAAAATAATATGTCAAACAAAAACGACCGCCCCATTTTGTCGTACCGACCTCATCGGGGCTGCCGATATCTTTCCCAACTTCAGACCTTGGAAATCCACGGTTGCCAAACCACCACGTGGCAGTGAGCTGATCCTGCGGTGCCAAAGTGTCGGTGGAGTTTTAGAGAGAGAAGTGTTAAAAAGGCATCAGGCAGGGCCTTGTCTCGATACTCGCGCAACGCATAGTTGCCCCAGAAGTCTAAATATTTAATTAATTCATTATTTGGAATTGATGTTATTCTTGAATTTTCTAAAGTTAGTATTAATTACAGAATTTTATGCTTCGAACTTTCACATCAAGCAATGGCGACATGATTTCCCTTAAAAAAAAAAAAAAAAAAAAACATATGACATGATTTAAGTCGATCGCATGGACATTTAGTTGTTGGCCTAGCTATATATTTAGATTTTAGACCCAATAAATGAAAATTATACCTTAAAATGCTTGATAACTAAATCAAACTTGCAATTATTAAGTTAGTAATTTCAAAGCCAAATTTAATATTAAATTCCAACTATTATAATAATACTTTTTTTTCTGAAATTAATAGAATTATTCAATTTTACATAAATTTAAGCATTGTTTTAACAATCCAAATAAATCCTTATCCCCCTTGCCCAGAATATTCCTTTTACATTAATGTTTATTGGTTTAGTGACTTTCATGAAAAAAGAAATATAAAATCAATATTATTTGATTGTTCAAGGAAAAAAAATATATATAATGAAAAAAGTGGAGAAGGAGATAAATTAAGCAGGCTTTTCTCTTAATTAATTTTTCTCGCATTTATGTGAGGAAATTTATTTATTTTTTTCAATTATAATATATCTTTAATTTTTTATATACAAAATACCTTTCTTTCCTTAATACTTCTTTTTATTACTGAAAAATCACAATTATTTTTCCACCTTCTCACTTAGATCCTCGTAACAATTGTAACAGCTCTAAATATGATTTTACTTTATTATCGTATTATTATTATTATTGAAGGGATTATACATTCTCTAATGAATATACATGGATATGTATATGTATATATGCATAATTGGTATGTGTATGTACAGACAGATTTGTTTAATTTGTTTGATATGGAAAGGAATGTGAGTTTACTAAGTCGGTATTATAAAATTTTCGGAAGGTGTTGACTGACTCACTCTCTCATGCACACTTGCACGCAAAGGTTGGGTTACGGCCTACGGGACCAAACACTTCGTGGTTCAATCTCATGCCCTGTGCCTTATGTTACGCCACTAGCTTCTTTTATACTATTCAACTCTTAAGTTATATCAAATTACAATATATCTATCTACCAAAAAAAAAATTACAATATATCTGTATTTTATTTTATAATTCCACCCAAGTAGAAATCTAAAGATTATATAAAAGTGACTGGAGTCATGGAACACCGGAATTTAAAAACATGCAAGGATTAAGTAGATTTTAATATTTTTTAGGTCCGGTATACTTTTATATTGAATACTAAAATGCATTTCCACTAATGTTTATAAATGGATATATTGGTCAAGCGTGTGAATGAAGGTATTTGATCGGGAAGTTAACTTGCAACAAGGGAAAGGCAACATAAGCTAGCCGAGATGGATCTCGGCTAAGACCCTCCGATGCTTAAGTCAGTTGATCGGTTTTGTATAGATTTGAACAGAGTAAAGGCGTTGAGAATAATTAATGATGGGTTCTTATCATAAATGCAATGGTATTTATAGTATGTTTATGTAAACCAAGCTTTGGTGGGCCCCCTAGACCAAGTAGGTCGTCATGGGCTGATGTGGACGACCCATAAGCCTAATGGTATGGTCAATAGGTATTAGTTGGCTCTCAATTAATGAGGTATAGAGTTTGGTGGCACCCCCATAGCCTGGACTGACGGATCATTCAATGCCAACAGGGATCTGTTGGATCCGGTATGGTTCTAGTCGATCACGAAATCAATTAGAGGGGCCAAGGAGATAGGGTTCGAGGGGTCGAGAATGCGGACATGATCGAGAGAGGAATCGTCCGGCCGGGCTCGTCGGGGATGGTTACGAGAGGTTTGCCAAACCAGTCGATATATAGGCACCTGGTCGGAAGTGCCTACAAGGACTTCGAGCGGGGGGAAGTGGCGAGCGTGGCGCGTGGTTGGCGGTCGAGAAGGCAGCTCGAAAATATGCCACGTCAGGTATGATATGCACTATTCTCATGCACACAGACAAATTGCATGAAACAATTGAAACTCAACGTTTTCCACAAGTTTTAATAATTCATAAGTTTCACAATATTCATGACACTGAACACACTATAGTTTTCAAATATTCAGTTACCTTGTAGTTTTTCATCAATTATATCAGATAAAAGGTACATTTTATTGATGTGGCACAACAGGAAAAACGCTAGATTCCAGGGGAAATATTTCGCCAGAGTAAAACCGAGGGAATTCCGGCGAAAGTCTAGTGGAACAGGCGAAAAGTTAAATCCGGTGAAAAATTCCCTTGGTTTTAAATCCGGTGAAAAATTCCCTTGGTTTAATTAAATTTATTTATTTTAAAAAAATTTAAACCGATGGAATATTCCGCCGGTCTACGGCCAATTGGTGATTCCCGGAATTCCGTCGGTTTTACAATTTTCCGCAGGAATTCTGCCGGTTTTATCCCTCGGAATTTGACTTTTTCCTTGTAGTGTGGTAAATGGTGCAGTAATAATAATAATAATAATAATAATAATAATAATAATAATAATATAATAATAATAATGCCGCAACTGTGTGGAGTAGCCAACAGCTTACCATACTAAATTAAGTATATAATACAGTGATATATCATTAGTCAAAATAAGTATGACAATGCTAAATTTAAATAAGCTAACAGAGAATGTAATCACTTTCGAATAACTATAGAAAATTGGTTTATATAATTTGCTGTAATGAATTGGTATGTAATTCAATTATTAAAAAAAAAAAGAATTGGTATGTAATTCATAATTACTTATTATACGAGTTATGTCTGGAAAATAAAAAGCTAGAGACAATTATACCCAAGGGGTTAGTTGCCATGAGTGAATACTTGATGTGCCAAAACTCCTTTTGTAGTTATTATCTCTTGAAATCTACATATAGGTAATCAAAACTGTGTGTGTGTGTTTTCTTAGGGAAATTTGACCGTAACCATGCTCTTATTTTCACCCTTTTATTGGTTCTCCACACAGTTCATGAAATTAATTGTTGACTATTTTTTAGTTGTTCCTTCTACTCACTTAAAATGTTTATGATAAATTGAATATATGTATATATATTTTGATGAGTAATAAATTGAATAATTAATATTGGAAAAAGTGTGGGACGAACGACAGAGGTATGCGACCGGTGGATTAAGATTCGCCAGCTGCCGCGTTTGTGACTTTTGAGTAATGAGTGCAATTAGAGTTTCTCAATTATTTGAATTATTATCGATTAAGTTTATAATACTTGATTTGACGAGGAATAGGACTTACATTAATTTACAAATGTTGATGGGCTGTGGCTATCGAAATGAATTTAATTTCAATGAATTTGACAAAAAGAAAATTTTCATAGTCGCTAGGTTCTCTTAATTGAAAAAATCGTGTTGGATATCTTGGCTTAAAACTCTTTTATATATATATATACTAATAACATCGCACATTCTATGTATGTACAAAATATAAAAAATATATATTTTAATTTAGTATTTAATTTTTTTAGAATGAAAATATAAATATATTATTAATTTTTTTATAAGAATACTTTATTAAAAATTATTTGAAATAATTTATTAAATTATAATAATTTAAAAATAAAATAATTATATGAAATAAAATTATATGATAAAGAATAAACATAAAAAGAAAAAAAATAATTAATTGTAATTAGAGAAAGTGGTTTGTAGGTTGAAAACATGAATTTTTTAAATTGGATGTAATATTACAATATTAACCTTTTTATTTACTTATTTATTGCATGTGTTTACTAATCAAAATAATAAAATTGATACATCAAAATTTGGTATTCGAATTGAATCGATTTGATATAAATTTTTAATTTTAGCCATAATTTTGCATCTCTCTATTTATTTCAAATAAAATTGAAAGATAAATTTTATAAAATTACATAAATAATCGCTATTGATGAGATAAAAATAATTTTCTTTTTATAATAATATAAAAAAATATATATATATATATATATAATTAAAAAATAAAAAAGAGTGATGAGTGTAGTATTTATCTGTCGTAACTTTGTTAACCCTCCCGTGAGGCCCATCATCTTGCCTTACCACCATAATTACAGGTACAATCATTTGCGCCACTTCAAATTCCCAAAACACCCTTGTGCACCCCTCTATGTCAACTATCCTAGCCTAGCCTGCATATTCTTATCATAGGTCAGCGGCCACTCCAGCATCTCCTCCGCATAACTTGATTATTACTACTAAGTACTAATTTTGTTAATTCGTCTAAATATTATTATGCAGTATATATATATATATATATATATATATATATATAATCTAAAAACAGCAAATCAATAATCGGATTTTTGAAATTTTGTGTTGATTTACTTCTTCTTGAGTAGATTTCAGTCAAGCATCTAGTTTTAACTCACATTAAATTAGATTAAATACGAACTCACATTCATAATAGCTGATTACGAAAATTGTACTTTTTTATTGCGATGATAACTCCTAATTACATTAGTTAACATTGTAAAAAGTCAAAAGTCTATCAATTTAACCATTGATAAAATTTAGTCTAAAATGCTTTCGAGTTGGAAAAATTTATTCTTCATTTGTTATTTTTTTGGGTAAAAGTAAAAGTGAAATCTTAAAGTCACAGCTTGAGCCTTAATACGAACGGTAGCTTTTACCAAACATTTTCAACCCTTAAAACAGAAGCGTTGGCGGCTTTGTTTGGTAGCTTGCTTAGTGTAATACTCGTAATTAATTTTCTTGATTAGAACAAAGTCTTCATTAAACAAATAATTAAATTATATTTATATAACCCGAGCACAATATTCTGGTTTCTTCGCTGTCCATACAATTTTTTTTTTTTTATATCCCACATTTTTTCTTATCTCTCTCTCTCTCTCTCTAACCTTCCTCGCGTCTTCTTCCTCCAGCCTAGCACGCACACACAAAACACACACACATAGGGATAGAGAGAGAAACAGAAACAGAGAGAAGGAGCATACAGAATTAGTTCTATAATCAGTTATTTTTTCCATTCTTGTTTTTCCTAGATAGACATTGATTTTCTCGGATAATTTCCATCGGGCTAAACGGAGTTTCAAGATTCGAAGTAGTCATCAATAATCTTGCCAGATTTCACGCAACAAACTGATTCTTTCTACATTCCGGGGTTTTTTGTAAGAGATCTGAATTCTTTTCTTCCTCCGTCGGCCAATTGAGCTTCGGCCCACGTAATTAAAAACCTTCCGCCGGAGTTCCTATCTCCGCCGATCTTTTTTGCACATTCAAGATTCCAAGGTTTGACTTTGTTTTTCCTCCTCAGACTTCAAACTGATTTTTTTTTTCTTTTTTTTTTTTGTTCCATTTAATTTCTCTGTATGGTTATTTCACTGTTGTTAGATACAGTTACTGCTCTGGTAGTTAGGACCAAGAAAATAGATTTCATGTGTGACGCGTGGATACATTGTTGGATTCGTGTAACGCTGGGGTTTTAGAAATCCGTTAAAAGGCCCCTTTTTTTTCTGGAGTAGTGTTGTTTTTCTGTGTAATTTTCTGATATGGGGATATATCTGTGGCTGAAACTGTAGATCAACTCGTAGTCAATGCTTTGATCTGCTGAGTCGTAAATCCTCTTGGAATTTCAACCGTCGAGCGAAAGGGGCTGGTTTTTTGTGAAATCGAAAATGATGCGAATGAGTACTAGGAATGATTCATTGCCGCAGCAAATGAACGGTGGTCAGGATGGCGGCGGCGGCGGCGGCGGCAGAGGTGGTGCCCAGAAGGAATGGGAGCTCAGGCCCGGCGGAATGCTGGTCCAGAAGCGTACGGATGCTGACCAGACCCGCGTTCCCGCACCTACTATCCGCGTGCGTGTCAAATACGGGTCCATTTATCATGAAATTCATATCAGCTCTCAAGCCACCTTTGGTAATTCCAAATTGCCTTCTGTTCTTTCAATCCCAATTGGGAATCTTTGTACTTTATTTTTTTGGTTAATTTTTCGAATACTTGTTTGTGTTGAATTGATGGTTTACATTTTTGGGGGGTAATGCAGGAGAATTGAAGAAAATGTTATCCGGGCCGACAGGTTTGCACCACCAGGATCAGAAGCTATTTTACAAGGATAAGGAGAGGGATTCGAATGCATTTCTGGACACTTGCGGCGTGAAGGACAAGTCTAAAATGGTATTACAGGAGGATCCTATTAGCCAAGAGAAACGGTACCTAGAGATGAGGAAGAATGCCAAAATGGAAAAGGCTGCGAAAACCATCTCAGAAATCAGCTTGGAGGTCGATAAGCTGGCCGGACAGGTAATTTCTAGTGATTAATTAGTTGAATTGGACTCAACTCTATATTTGTTTGAAACAATTTATTGAAAATTAGTTATCTATTGTCTGTTTGATTAGGTTGCATCGCTTGAAACGGTAATCTCCAAGGGTGGAAAAGTGGTCGAGAAGGATGTCATTAACCTTATTGAGTTGTTGATGAATCAATTGCTTAAATTGGATGGCATCAACGGTGATGGTGATGTCAAATTACAGAGGAAAATGCAGGTAAGAATTTGGATTCTATAATGCAGTTCTTGAATGTATGAACTGATACAGTTTTGTAGTCTGATTTGATTCTCTGAAATTTTGAAGGTGAGAAGAGTCCAGAAGTATGTGGAGACTCTTGATATGTTGAAGCTCAAAAACTCAACGCCAACAAGCAACGGGAACCACATCCCGTTGACACCCACTGAACCTCAGCATCAGCAGAGGTATTCAAATGGGAACGTGTCTTCACCCGTTTCCAACGGGAGCGTTTCATCCCCTGTCCAAAATCAGCAAGCTAGGCATTCCTTTGGGCATTCTTTACTCGATTCCCCACCGCATCAGCAACCGTCCAGGCACTCAGCCTCGGGGGGCTCTGTGGTGATAACTACACAATGGGAAACTTTTGATTCTACCCCAGCACCAGCGCTTGGCGCCCCTTCAACGAGCACAACTCGTCCCGCACAACCTAGTTTCACCTGGGATTTGCTCTGAATCGGTAGAAAAGATGAAAAAAAGCATGACTGTGGCCGTGTGGATGTGCATTTTGGATTTGTTTTTTCAAGTTGAGTTTGGTATCTGTTCTCCATTCTTTTCTGTATTTAGAGTTTTGTTAGATTCCCCCTCTCTTTGATATGTGATTCAGTTGAGGAATAATGGGGCTCTCTACTTTACTTATAAGGGCTGAGTTACCGTGATAATATTTGTGTTCTTCGGCCATTCGTCCCCATTGAAATTTATCTTTTTTCTACTTGTAATATCTTCCTGGTGCTGCTACTCATCATCATATATACCTCTATAAATTTGTATGTAAATTTTTAGACCTTGGTTGTTCCAGTTGCAATGAAATAGTAGTTGGTTTTAGAACTTTCTTTAAATATTGTGCCCACTTGTGTTCTGAATAATGGCCAATTATTGAGAAAGAATGATTAATCTTTATGCGTTGCTTCCTATGGAGGGCGCATAAAGACAAAAGGGAAGATGAAGTGTTATAAAGGAGAGGGGTATCTGTAATGGAATAACTAACACATTTGCCCACCCCCTAATCATGGAAAAGAGTTGTAAGCATAATATCTCTTTCTTTCATGGCCCAATTGAGGAGTGTGAATCAGAGTGTCCCTGCATGTTTTTATCGTCGCGTCTTTTGTCTGAATTTTTTTTTTTTTTGGGTTGTCTGTACGTATATGTTTGTCGATATTTATTGTTTAACAGGTTGGAATTTTGAATGTTGTTGCATCAGGGACCTCATGTTTAACGAACCTTGAAAATAATATGTCGATTATTAGCAGTCTCACAGCCTGGCAGGTTCCGATTGTAGCACCAACCAACTAATATAATTTAGAAGTATATGTAGGGGGATACTCTACTGTTTACAATATCCAGTCGAGTATTTAAATCGTCTGCAAATGATTCTCCTTGCCGCTCATTGGAAATTGTGCTTTAAGGAGGCCAGCGGGGGTCAATCGTTTCTACCCGCTTAACAAGTAATTAAGATGATTGATCAACTACAACGATGGAGCTCTGATTTTCGAACAGAGGAAGGGTGAGTCAATGATTTCCTTAAATTATCTTGAAATACATGTTGGGCCCAAGTTTAACATGTGAAAATGTTTGTGGATTTGTCACTTCGCTGCAGGCCGAGATTTTGAAAATTTAGATTAAACTACTTCAAATCTTTCTTAAATTAACGCCTAGCCCACTAAGTTATTGATGACAAAGTACCCATATTGGGCCGGTTCGTCACTTTGGGTTCGTGGATAATGCAATTATATGTGCCTAGCTTCTTCTTCTACTCGTATTATTTCAAAAAGTCGAGATTAGTTAGTAATTTCAAACTTTGCTTCAAGCGACTCCTTGAAGTTCAACCCGAAATAGTGTCTATGGTCCAGATATATTATACAGCAATAATCATTAAATGTTACAATTCTAATGTGGTTTCATACGGTATAGAGAGAGAGATTTGGTGATCCTAAAAGGGTTAGCTCCATTAATTAGTGTTGCACAAACGTTCCAATCAGACTAATTGAAACCAAATATTTGCTCAATGAATTAGATTCCTTCAAGGGTCTGAAACTCTTCAAATGTGCCCAGTAAAGATTCCAGAAAATCATCGTCCTCACGCTGTAACAAAGTTAAATTCACATATCCAACAATTAATGAACATTACCAACAAAAAAAAATAAAATCCAATGAACCAATCTAATAAGAGAAATGGCGAAATCTTTAACTTACCTGTGGCTCAGTAGGAGATATATTAGACTTATTGAACTGAGCAAAAGTGCCAAATTCCAGAGAGCTATTAGTTAAACCTTGTGTTTGCTGCTGCTGCTGTATTCATCAGTTTTTAAACAAGAAAAAATAAATTGATTGAGTTGATAAATGCTTAAGAAAAGTATCAAATATTTGTTAACATTAACTAGAAAATACCTGTGGCTGACGCTGGATGTTCATCTGATCTACTAAATTACTTGTAAGATAACCTTGCCCCGGGGGTTGTTCCGTGGCCATAATGTCCAATGCAGGCAGATCGAACAGGAGACTATACACTGCCGATTCATGAATTTGCCCTTCATTTCCCGTATTTGCAAGCCAAGATAGATTCTGGTGATCTTCCATAAAAGCTGACGACAATTGTATTCCATCAGGGGTGTTGTCAGGCATTAATAGCTGATCAATACTGAAAGTGTTTGAATTCCAGCCTTGGTAATCTACGCAGCTTCCTGATTGAGGAAAGTGTTCGATGTTTGAGATTTTATATCCAACGTAGTTGTTCTGGTTTATCCTGGTTGAGCCAACAATTGAAGAATCAAAACAGGCTTTTTGTCCCTCCATTGCAGGGCTTGTCTGACAATTGTTCTGCGCGTGTCTGATAGACTGGCGATCATTCTGAATCATGTCTAGCAAACTTCCCGATCGACTGGAAAGTAATCGGGATTCTCCAGTTCGACCGCCAAACAGCATAACATCCTGAGCGCTATTAGCACCTGCAACTGGAGTGTTTCCAGGATTTTGATAATTGAGTTTGCTGAATCTGTTGAGCCTTAGGACTGAAGGGCTTGTTCGTAATGATGCGAAACTCGATTTGGAGCTTCTGCGACTTGAACCTTTACGATCATCGCTGGAATTAATCTTGTAGCTTGCATCCGAGACTCGTCTCAGGAAGATTCTATATTTCTGTATGTTTACAACAAAAGAATGAATGCGATCAGTAAGTAGGATCTTACTGAATTATTTTTGTTTCTTTAATTTTCCCTATTCTTCAATGATTTTGCAAAAGTTTTGTTAGTAAACGCATATTGATGAATGCAAGATATATGTAATCAATATATAAGCAGTAGAATCTTATTGAGGCACACGGAAATATGGACCTGCAAATGACTTGCTACATTTTCTCTAGTCAATCCCGGCACATTCATGACCTCAAGAATTTTCTTCGGAACAGCTCCTACATTACATGAAATTAGAAAAATGAGGCAATAAGAAACAATTACACTAATTTACATTTACTAATTTCAAGTTTTATATAGATCTATATGGGGCAAATGCTTACTCTCAAGGCCAATGGTCCTAATAGCTTCCAAGAACTTGTTATGCAGTGAATCAGTCCAAATCACTTTTGATTTTTTTGTCGAAGCAGACTTAGAATTGTCTGCGGTGTTTGCATTGGACCCCTCATTTTTCGGGCAAGTTTTTCTGTTTGAATTCTTCTTAACATGCCTGCCTTCATTCATTTCTGATGCAGAGATGCTTATTTCATCAGAATCACTTTTGCGATGAGAGGTTGTTTCTTCAGAAAATAATTCTCAGTTTGCTCCGAAATAACTTGACGTTTCTTTTTACAGGCTGCAATTTGCCTCAAATTCCTGAAATCATCTGGAGATACAGGCTTGGATATGAATAATGCAGCACCACTCGAAACAACACCCGCTTTGTTGTCAGCCGACATTACTGCACAACCAAAAAAGTAAATACATAATCATAGATGGTTACATTACAGGAATCTACACTAGAGTTTTAATGCAGTCATTGTTAGAGATCAAAATTTTCAGATTTTTGGTAATTTATATGGAGGCAAAACTCACGGACTACAGGCAAATTGAATTCTCGTGCAATGGCTTGTTGTAACTGAAATCCATTCATATCTGGCATGTGAACATCTGATACCACCAAATCGAACGCATCCCCTTGGATTCGAAGCGTGCACAAAGCATCGTTTGGGTGCGCGACGGTCACAACTGGGATTGGAATATGCAGAACAAACCATAATTAGAAGTGATAATTTAGTAATTCTGGTAAATACAAGGAAAACTTTCTAGTATGTAGATCATCATATGGATTTTGTGCTAGTGCTTGTGCCTATGGCTATGTATACCTTGATACTTGAACTTCTTAAGTATTGCAGCAACAATGGCAAGGCATGTTTTATCATCATCTACAACCAAAATGCTGATCGTATCGATTGATTTTCTTGATTCACAAGAGTAGCTTGAAAAAATTGGTTCGCTTTCCATGTTCTCTTTTTCTGTCTTTCAAAAGGGGTTGATAAATTTCTGAGAACTGATAAGTATAATGAGGAATAATATATATATGTATATATATATGCACTTTGATCAACTGTTTCTTTGGTACAAGAAAATGTGACACAAGTGAGATGCACAACACATTTGGAGGTGTCTTTCATTTATGATTTCCCACCATTTTGTTTGTGTTTTTTTTCCCAGTCTGTTTAAGTTCTATTTCTAAATCAAATTCAAAATTTTAGAGTAAGTGGCAGTTAAATTTTCATGATGTTATTAATGCTGAAGATCTGAGTCTAAAAGTTAGCATTTATAGCAACGTACCATGTATTAAGACGTTCAAATTCAGGTTTCTTTACCAGGAAGATTTGATGAAATACTATTGTTTCAAATTTCCAATTTCCAATTTCATATCTGTCCCATTTGAAGTATAATTAATGGTTTTCCATAACAATTAGGGATGTAGTCCAGAATTAAAATTTTGGTGGAAATGAAATGATGTTAAAACTTTTACAAAGCATGGAAGATAATTCTCATTTTTAAGGGGGCAAAATTGTAAATATATAAAATAATATACTGGTTAATGTTCGAAATTAGTTCAATAATGGGATAGTTGATAAAAGTGAAGTAATGACTCCTGTTTTAGTGGACCAGTCAGAGTCTCACTAGTTTCCCAGTGAATCGATCATACACGCGTTAGAAATGGTGTTGGCGGTTATTAACTGTCAACCGTGTTTTTGATATATCCAGAAGACCTCCATGCTTATTTGCTTGCGCCAACATTAATCTTTCCCTTTCAACAACTTAAATATACACATATCATATTTTATTAATACCTTTTCTTTTTTGTTTATGTTTGTAATGGTTAGCTGATCATAAGTTTGTTATTAATATTTAAATATTGATTCAAATTGCTATTGTTCATGTCCCAGGAGTTGTAACTCAGTGGTGAAGCCTCGAACTTGACACCATTTGAGTTTGGGATTTTGGATGCTCTTTTCTTCTCCCATTCTCTCTTGGGTGAGTATATGTATAGAATATCTCGAGCAGATTACATTAAAAAAAAATTGCTACTATTAATATTCATAATATACTAACCAGCGTATTTATTATTTATTATTATTATTATTGTTGTTGTTGTTGTGGTGGTGGTGGTGGTGGTTGTTGAAGAAGAAGGTGAAGTGGGCAATGTACTCGATTAAATTAAAAACGTGGGATATATGTCGGGAGCAATCACGTTCAGAAACTAAAACTATTCACATTTTCACTTTGATGGCTCAAATTCAATTGAAAGGACATAATTGCGAGGCATTTTATTGAACAAAACGATACCAAACAAATTGCCAGCCTACTTGAAATGGACAGTGGCAGTCTCAACTCAGCTTCCTTGCAATCATTGAAAGCCTTTTTTCTTAGTATTGCGATTGGTCCCAGGGATACTTACATTGAACTATTTTAAGATTTGTCTAAGTTATAAATTAATTTCTTGATTTTTGAAAACTACGCAAATAACTTTGAGGAATGCAAACATGTTACGCATTCCGTCTACTACCGTTAGAGTTCTTAAAGGAAATCGTTAAATGTTTATATGTTCTTTCTATTTTACCATTTTGGTCTAATTTTGACCAAATTTGATTAATTTGGCAAGACTGAAAATATCAACAAAAACACATTGCAATGCAGCACCGTTGACACAACTAGGGTATTTTAGTATTACAAAATTAGTTGAGTTTGATTAAAATTTGATCAAAAGGGTAAAATAGGAAGAACATGTAAAAATTTAACAAGTTAATATGCTTAAAATATTTGCATACCTTAGGATTATCTGAATAATTTCTAGAAGTCAAAAGTTTAATTTGTAATTTGGACAAACTTGAAGATACTCCAGTGTAATTATTCTCCCATAATAATATAAATGTAAAAAATGTCTCATGGCGGAAAATTATCTTTTACTTAAACCGAAAACATATACAATTTACATATAAAATTTAAAATTATATATAATTAAATGAAGAGAACCGATTGGACTCGGCTCCTTCCACACATAATGAAAGCAATTGGGATCTCATTCTTTATAAATCTCCAACCCTTCAGGGCCAAATGACACATGATGAAATAGAAAATGATAAATTACATTTCAAATAGTTACATTATTGATTCATATAAAATATAATTATAATTACATTATTTATAATATATTATCTTATATTGTTGAAAAGCAAACCCATGTATATAGAAATCAATCTTAAGGGAGGACAATTTAAAAAATTGGTTAATTAATGTTTGTACCATGTACATTATTCGCATCCCACGTTATTTTACCAAAGTACTTAGGTATACTCCTGATTATATATGTGGTGGAACCTCAAACATATTAATTTGGTACAACATCTTAATTAGAGCCATGCATGCATATTCATTCAATAGGTGGATTGTTGTTTATATGATTACATCCAAATGGGCATTTTTTTCATGGACTGGATGTATGTACCCTACATTTCACTTTTAATCATGTATTATATATTAATTTTTAAAAAAATACATATAATACGTAATTGAATTTAGATTGCATAATGCATGATTGGGATCAATACACTCAATCCATATCTCAATTTTTCCATCCAAAGTAATCATTTTCACAATCCAAACATCATTATCCTACAATCATAGGACCAGTCAAGAGCCTTAATTTGGTCCACAATTTGTTGTTAAAATTCAAATTTTCAAACTTATTTAGGACGGCCACGATCAAAGGACCCCAACACCATTATTTGATTATCAGATTTTTCCGTACAAAAGAATTCCGGTTTGGCTCCCACACTTACTTTTCCCCCTTGCAGAATTATTTGAACAAAAAAAACAAAAAAAAAAAAAAAGAAGGTCAGCCTTAGAATTCAAGTTGTCTTATTCTTTCTTTTCCCTTTAAAAAAAAATGAGAAGCTGAAATAACATATGCATAAGGCTAAATGACACTTAGTCCTGTAATTTAGGCAGTTTGATACATTTGGTCCTATATATTCGCTTCTAACATATTTAATTTTGTATATTTTTAATTTTCGATATATTTGGTTATGAACTGACAAATTTGATCCTAGGACCTTAAATATTTGGTCATCGACTGACAAATGTCGTCCTTTATCTACGCAAGTTTGGCCCTCCCTCAATTTTCTGACCAAATTAAATATTTTTGGCCTCATGTGAATTTTATGTGTGTCCTATATATTTACCTCCACATTTAGTCCTATAAGTTTTCAATTTTCGACACATTTTATCATGAACTGACAAATATAGTCATTTATTTTTGCAAGTTAGGTCCTCCCTCAATTTTATAAGTGAAAGCATTTGGTTATCAATGATATTTCTTGTACTATGTCTCCGTTTCTTAGAAGCTTGGAAGAATTGTCAACAATTTTTTTTTTTGGCCGCATTCTTCAAAAGTGGCATTTAGGAATCATAATTGAAATAAACGAAGTTTGGAGAAAAATCGGTTGTTCAGCATTTTCAATAATTTGAAATTATTTTCATTGACATTGTGAAATCATGTTGTTGTTATTATTTTGTGGCTTCAATGTATAGAAAATAGTTTTATATGCTTCCACTTGAATATTTCATTGGCTCGACTTTCAATTGATTTGTTTGAATGATAGTGGAAAGAAAGACAACAATCAGATTAGAGAGTGGAAAAATCAAAAAGTATTGGAAGCTTATTATGGGATGCAGTTTACCTAGAAAATGAGTTTTTCACTAGAGAGTTAATTATGCAGATGATGTTGGCATGTATGCTTTACACAACTGATGGTACTCTCTATGTCACATAAAGCGAGTGCGCATATGAGTGCGTAAAATTTAACAAAAAAAATTGAGTGCGAAAGCACCTTAGAGCATTTAATAAAAATTTATTTTATATATAATTCTAAACATATTTATTCAATACAAAATACATTTGAAGATGTAGTATAACTAAAAATAATTTTGTTAAATGTTACACTTGAACTATAATATTGATAATTTAATGTTATTGAATAAATTTGTCTATCTTTATTACAACCTAAAATTCTTTTCGTACGAATGCTTAATTTATAAACAAAAAGCTAGTTGGACGAGTACCCTAAAAAAACTTGCTTATTGTCCTCATATATATACTTCCTATACAAGTAGAATTACTATATACTAATTACATAAGTAGAAGTTTATTTGTATAGTATTTAATTAAGATATGCATTAATTTTTCTCAAGGGAGTTGGAAGAGTTTATCTATTAACTAAATATCAGACCTTTAGTATTTTTTTATATTATGTCTAGTGTGTGACGAGAAAAATTAATGCGAGAATTAATAAATTTTAAGTTGTCTTAAAGCTAGAACTATGCGAGAACTAAGCACTCAATTCATCAGTTCGAGCATTGAGCGCGAGAGCCGTGGGGGTAATATTAGAACTATGTGACCAAGGGCGCTCCACAAAATTATTAAGTTTGTATATGAAAAAAACTTGTCAGAATATATTAAGTTTCTATATGGAAAAAACTTATCAGAATAAAATAATATACATGTTATACTAAAATTGACCGGACCGGATCCCCTACCCCATAATAGTGCCCCATCTCCTGCCCCACACTCTGATTGTGCGACACGTGTAAATCTTGAAGATTTACTTACCAAATTAGATAATTTAAAAAATACAATTAACGGGACTAAACATTCTTTTGGTAAATTAATCTTCAAGATTTACACGTGTCGCACATCCAGAGTGTGGGACAGGAGATGGGGCATTATTATAGGGTAGGGGATCCGGTCCGAAAATCGACCACCTAAAGAATCCACATAGAACTCACTTGCGGTTGAAAATATTTAATTTGGCAAGAAAATTGAGAGAGGACCAGACTTGAAAAAATAAAAGATTGTGCCTGTTAGTTCAGGACAAAATATGTCGAAAATTTAAAACGAAAAAAGGCCTCATTTTATTAATTTATATTTTTGTATGGTGAAAATAGTGGGAACCAATTATTTTTGATGGAAAGTGCGAACTAATTATTAATGAATTTGGGATTGAAGAGGAAATTTCATAGCGGCTACTGAAGAGTGAAGACTATATCCATTGAAGTTGGTCCATCACTGTGTCATAGCACACGCTTGAGCACTTGACCAATGCTTTGATGACTTGAACCCTGGCCCCTCTCTCCTAGTAAAGTCCCACCTTTTCTCTTTATTATTGTATGTTGTTCCTGTTAAAAAGTGCAAACCGTGGGCAGCCACTCCACCAGCCTGGTGCCTCATCACCATTTCCGTGTCTGAAAATTGTATTCGTATCCCATTGGCAATCGCCCACCAACGCTTCACTATAATCACTTTAAACATGTCGATATATATATATATATATATGGATATATATACCTCTTCATTCTCACTCATCCCTTGCAACTCAAAAGCTAAACAACAAATCATCACTCAGAGAAAAAAAAGCACTTTTTTGGATTCTTCTGAACGCAGATGAGCTACTACTATTCTTCACCCGAAAATGGAACCGGCAAATTAGCCAATTTCTCCGTCGAAGAAGTGATCAACTTGGCTTCGAACAACCCCAAAAAGCGCGCCGGTCGGAAGAAGTTCCGCGAGACGCGCCACCCGGTCTACCGCGGCGTGCGGCGGCGGGAATCCGGGAAGTGGGTCTGCGAGGTTCGAGAGCCCAACAAGAAATCAAGAATTTGGCTAGGGACTTTCCCCACGGCGGAGATGGCGGCCCGCGCACACGACGTGGCGGCGATAGCGCTGAGGGGGTGGACGGTTTGCCTGAACTTCGCCGACTCGGCTTGGCGGTTGCCTATTCCGGCGTCGACGGATGCTAAGGATATCCAGAAGGCGGCGGCAGAGGCGGCGGAAGCTTTCCGTCTCGAGATGGAGTCGGCTGAAGAATCGAAGGAGGAGGCCTCCGGCAGTGTGGCGTCGCCGGAGGATTTGGTTTTTGTGGATGATGAAGCGGTGTATGGGATGCATGGCTTGCTGGCTAATATGGCTGAGGGGTTGATCCTGCCTCCACCTCAGTATATTGATGATGTGGACATGTATGCTGCTGATGTGTCATTGTGGAGTTATTCTTTTTAAGTTTTGTTTCTAGAAGGTACTAGGATTGTTTATATCTCCGTACTTAAACTTTTTTTTTCCTATCCTCTGCTACAAAATAGTGCTGCATCTCTTTCTACATTCATCAATGCACGCCACGTGTATTAATGAGCGGTTGAGATAAGGAAAGAGATTTATTCAGACTTATCTCAACCGTTCACCAATACGTAGCGTGTATTGATAAGTGTAGGAAGAGATGTAGCACTTTTTTTGTAGCAGAGGATCCGAACTGGTAACTAAGAATATAGTAAAATCTTTGAGTGGACCAAATTGTAACATGTAGATATATATATATATATATATATTTCTGAAGAAATAAAAATTTAAAAATTGTAACACATTCGATTCGTCCACCATTAGAGAATTAGTAGCTTTGATGGTAAAATATTTGAATAGTCTTAAATATAACCGACGCGAGTAGTTTATATGTATAACTGCTCTTGATATATCCGTCCTCTTTTATGTTGAAGTCAGAGCAGAGCAGAGCAGAGCAGAGTGGGAGTTCCCCCACAAAAAAAGACACAAGTCAGGTTGCCCTATATTGAGCATGTACAATATTTGAGCACGAATTAGTCAGAATCGAATAGTTAAGATAAAAATAAACAAATAAATAAAAAGATGAACATTAAATATGGATTCTGTGTTAAACATCCTATAGTGATCTCATCATCAGCCAAATCAAGAATTTGTCGGGCCGTGGTTGACCCGATTCCTTATCAATGATCAAATTGACAAACCTATCCAGTAATCAAGTGGAAAACAAGTCTCCAAACCCCAACCTGCTCAATCAAGAAACAAGAAGAAACTCACAACAATATGCTTTCCACAGAAATGCATCAATATTGTGAGAAAAAACGACAAAAAACCAAACCAAAAAGGCAAAAAGAAAAAACACGGGTGAAATCTATAGATGGATTCGCAAGGAGAGTTGATGTAATTTCATAAAAAGCTACTTTTTCTTCTTCATGAGAGTTGAAGTTCGGAACTCGCTATCATCCCTCACAAAGCTCCACCATAGGTAGGTAAGCGGAATTGTCGTTGCGTGCCAAAGAGCATGAGCATCAACGAGTCCCCGGTATGGAGGGAAGTCATAAATCTCTAAGAGCATTGCAAGAGCACCTCCAAATACGACCACCCACACCTTCCTGCGGGACGGGTGACGGGTAACACCTGCCCACACTGCCCACAACAACATCTGTACGGCAGCCGCTGCCACGCAAACTTTCATGTTCAATCCTGCAAAGGATGTTATCATCTATCAGTATCAGGTTTCTTGACTATATATTCAACTTGGACAGTAACACTCAGGCTTTCCACCCAAAAAGAATATTAAATGACTCAAACAAGAATACTAGTGTAGTGTGCTTACCAAAGTCAAATTGATAGAAGTTCAAATACAAGATATGGGTTATCACAAAAGCAAATACGGGAGCAGCAACCATAACCCTGGCAGCCTCAAGTCTCACATTGAAAACTCGTACTATAGCTAGGTAAAGGGAATATCCCAGAAATGCCACGGCAGAAGAGTAATCCAGCCTCTCGGTCAACTCAACATCTCTGCAAGTGTATACATAAAATCTCAATGTAAAAACTAAAACTAGAATATCAAGCTCAAAACTACCATAAAATCAGTTTGCATGTACATAGAAACTTAACAGAAACACTTAAGAAGCTACACAAAGTAGAACCTCATAAACACATCAACACAACAATTCTCAGAGAATGCTTCAATAGACAAATACAAAAATGAAACAAGAACTCAGATACAGAGATATGCATGTTGAAATTTTTTAATAACTTGTGAAATTACAGCTCACTTATGCAGAAAAAAAGGATGGAAAAGGAAACAGGAAAATAATGATGCTCACCGACTGTGAAAAACTGCGCTCCAGAACCACGTATTCATTGCAAAGATGGCATATATATGCCACAGGCCCGTATACTCATAATACGTCTTCTTGTTTGGTCTAAAAGGCAGCTTGTAATTTACAAGGATGCAAAAGGACACCCATCCATGAAACTGTACAGCAAGATTAAGAGCAGAGAAAGCCACAGAGACTGGTTCCTGATCAATTTAACAGCATTTTAGTATGCCCCTATATAAAAATGACAAATGACATTACATGATGAAGGCCAAGAAACACCTCAGTTTACCTGAATCCCATAAATACGTTTGAAGGGCCATTTGCCATGATACTTGTCAGGCTTGTAACCAAGTTTCTGTCTTTCTTCTTCTCTAGATAACATGCAGTGATAACGACAGTAACTTTGGCAGTCCCATTGCTTCCACTGTACATAAAGTGGCTCCTGTAGATACCATCGCCCATCAATGGGATTCCCATCAGAGGAAAAATTGCAGTGTTGGTAGCATGTGTTCCCTACACATCCAGTCTTTTCGCATTGCCCAACACAGGTCCTAGCATTACCATCAAAGTTTAGCAGTAAAAGGTAAATCAGTTCAATGAGCCACATTAAATACAACTGCAAGTACAAGCCACTGACAGATACAGTGCATGTCACAAATTTGTTGTTAACTGAGCCATCTTTGCTACCATTAGAAGTTCAGGAATAGGCCCTCATGAATATAATGAGCTTTAGAAAAGTGAAAAATGTTGTAAGAAGCCAACAAACAAATGCATGATGAGTTTTCAGTCTACGACTATCCAAGCTCTGAAATGAGTGAGAGAAAGACGACCTCTTAATTCTATATTCTGTAATGCTCAATCAATCCCCCAGCCAAACAGGGACAATTATTGGCCTTGCTCATCTAACTGAAACAGGAAATGGAAGATCTTCCACCCTTCCACACCGTAGGGTGGCCAATGACAATTTTAGACTGTATGCTATTTTTCATTTTCACAACAGCCAATAAAAACTCGCCCTCTACCATTGTTACAGTTACTTTGAATTGATTGATAGACAATTGCACCAATATGAGTTCTCTGCCACATGCCACATAGCCAATGAAGGGTCAAAACTAATCCAGAAGGACTTCTAACCAAACACAGGATTATTTTGATAAATTTACCAATTTTCCATCCAGCGAACCAAATGAAGCCTAAACATCCTTCTTGATCAGTTGAGAGTAAAGGAGTCAAAATGGTCTCCGCTTGGGTAAGGACAAAGTTATCCTGTTCATCAAATAGTGAGACATTCATCCTGTATTTATGGTTCATTTTTGCATGGACTAAGACAGGATTCAGTCAACCAATGCAGTATGGTTGTCTTGATCTTGTCAGCACAATGTAGTCCACGAACACTGAGTTCAAAGTTAGAGCGTGAAATGAGCACATAATTGCTTATATTGTCCCTATAATGAAGTTCACTGAAGAAGGTTCTAAAAATGCTGTATAAGCAGCAGGAAGGGTGGATCTCATTTGCATGCTAACTACCATCAAAGAAAAAAAAATCCTAAGCAGTTGGGACAAAATTATGACAATGTCTTTTCCTATTATAATATGAATTTCTTTCATGGATTCCAATCTCTAATTTTAAGATCCAAAAGTTCATCCGAAACCATTTTCTGGCATTGAGACCAAGGGAATCCATCATATACACACAAGTCTCATTTACTCACTGGCTAAATCTGCATTTGTCAACAGCCATCATTTTTCACAATCTCAAATCCTCCCTTCAGAACTTAAATTTATAGTTTAAGTTTTCAATAAGCCCTTCAAACAATAACCAGAAGCATCACCCACACCAGTTCTAGAGAATGTCAACACCAGAAAATCACAGTTAGATCCTTTTTCCCAAATCTCCCATCTGCAACATTTTCTTACTGCAATTCTAACAACTGCAGTTGACTATAGAAACTCTTCGAGTCTTTCGCAGAAAATTAATGGAGTATGCAACAACATCCAAAAAAATCAAAAAACACAAAAAAAAAAAAATCGCCCCTTCAATCCCTTAGCAATAAAATTCTACTATAAGCTCGATTGTCCAAAGAATCATAACGCTTGCTGCGAACTTACTTCACAACTATTATCAATTAAAAAAAAAAACAACCCTTATAACATTCAGATTCAGATACTTGAAGTCTAATAAAACTGACCAAATAAAAAAAAAAAAAAATTTTGAGCTTCGCGACCAATTCAATATGCTTACTGGTAAACGGGATCAGCATCACCAGGGCTCCCTTGGAGCAACCCAAAACATCCAGAGAGTGCAACCAGAAAAAGAACGAACACCGGTCGGCCCATCAGATTTGTGACTATGTTCTTCGCCAAATTCCAAGCGAAAGTAGTAAAAAGGTCAGAGTAATAGTGGGTTCTTGAAAGCTTTAATTTTTCCGCAAACGAAGATTTGGTTTTGATTGATCAGGTTCCAAATAAATTGGACGAATTGTAGTCCTAGACTTTATATGTAAAGCTTGAAGATAATGATTAATTAAATGGTTTTTTTTTTTCTTTTTACTTTGAGAGTGTGGGCGGACAGAGATGTGTCGATGGTGGACGTGAAGGCGATGAAGGAAGGGTTCAACTGTGCAGGATTTTCAATTTTCACTTCCTCTCTCTCTCTCTCTCTCTCTCTCTCTCTCCTCTCTCACTCTCTGTCCACCGTTGTGTTTTTGGTGAAGAGATTTGGGATTTATCTGCAGTTCCCATGCTCCAATGTCTTACAATTGGCTTTTTACTTTGAGTTACAACACGCATCCCTACATAAAAGCATGATTCTTGGGAACACGATACAAAAATGTGATTGACATTAGTTACATATGGGATTTGTTTGAGTTGGAATTTTAATTATAAAATATTAAATTTTAATCATGTGTAGAGTTCTTAGTTAATATGTCCTGTAAATTTGTCTGATTTAATATTTTTTAAAAAATTAATTGAAATCTCCTAATATTACCCTCGATGAGGGTTGTTATGGACAAGTTTTATGAGTTTGACATTCAAACCACATTTTAAAATGCAACTCGAAATGCATAAATAATTTTATACGTACAGTTGACGAAAAAAATCGAACAAGTCCAAGGAATAAAACATCATTTTTTAATGAAATATAAAATGAACGGGTATAGTTATTGTTACCATAGAGTATGCTTTAAGTTATAGAGGATCATAAATTATTATTTCAAAATTGGCATATTAATTACAAACGTATTATTTCAAGATAAAATAAACGTAGTTCAACTAATAATACATTTTGAATGGTTTTAAACAACTTATAGATATTCTTTAATTAGTAATTTTGTATAGAATTTCCTGGTTTTATCCATCAAGAAATAATTTGTTATGTATTGTAACAGTCCGAAATCATCCTTTGGAGTCCATTGTCGCAGTAAATACTACATTCGTTTTTATTGATTTAAAGAATGTGATAGAATGTGCATTCTTCAAACAAAAGCATAAAGTATTTCATTCATGATAAATAATTGCAAAGAATTTAGACAAAAACGTGGACAAAATTCAAACAATACGAACCTTATGTTGAAATTATCTTCATAACAAAATAATTTCGACCAAGTACATCGTAAGATGAGTCTCCATATTCGTAACTCAACCTCTTTTTCGTGAAAAATATTGCATGCAACATAACATATAGAAGCATTGAAAATTTTCAGATAAAACAATGTAAAAATTACAGTCAATTGAGAGCAACTCTGAATAAAATACAAAAGTATCCTAAGAGTGATAAATCTTTGGATTTGATCGTTTGACTCATAGTGTTTTTATGACTTGAATTTAATGATGGTCTCGATTTATGCAAAAAAGTAAATTTCAAATTGAATTCTTATTGAATTGGATAATGTTTATCTAGTAATATTGGATAATGTTTATTCATTAGAAATGAATTATGCTTATCCATTAATATTGGATAATGTTTATCTTTAATATTGGATGATGTTTATCCATTAGAAATAGATGATGCTTATCTCATCTCTGTTTGTCTATAAATAGATGAGCTTAGCCATTCATTTGGAGTAGGAGAAGTGAGATAATTTTCAAGACAAGTGAGGTTCTTTGAGAGTTTTGAAAAATAGAGAGTCGGAAAATACTTGAGAGATAAATTCTTTGTGAGAGAATTGTGAAGTTGTTCTCTTGGGGATTCGGGTTTAATTAGAGAATATTTTATCTAATTGTTATAACTCTCTGGAAAGCTCATTATAGTGGAATCGCTCCTTGCCTGTAGCTGTAGGCTTGTTATTAGCCGAATCACGTAAATATCGTATCATTTTAATTTTCGTTCGGTTTTATTAGCAAATTATTGTCACCTATTTTAATTAAATGTACTACTTGATTTTGGTGATAGTCTAATACATAAAAAAAAATAATAATAAAATTTCTATGTAACACAAAACATTAAATCCCTCCAAACAAAATAACTCGTCTACGTTATAAGAAATTTCGAAAAAAAAATAGGAATCTGCAAGGGCCAAGGGGCTGTGGATTCTTCGAAACGAAAGTCGCAGAAGGCAATCATGCGCTTTAAGCAGGAAATGGTAGGCACTGTAGAGAACCGTGGGAAATAAAATGGTCGATGAGCACCGGGACAAATGAGCAGAAATCTCGTGACACACGAGCTATGGCCTGCATCCTTGTGGCCACTCAGAGGATGACACGTGGAGGATCTGGTTATTTTGCATAGATGACCTTCCTTTGTCCTGTAATTACCCTTTTCAACAATTATGCAAAATTTTATGCATTTCCATTATTTTTGTTGTTGTATCAAATGAGCCAAAATAAGTCAAACCAGATATGGATAAGTTAAAGATTTCGAGGACCACTAGAGATAATATATTGGAAAGTCTCGTATTTTTTATATGAAAAGAATTCATCACTGTATATATATTACATGATAAAATATTACTTTATTATAAATAATGGCGATATCTAGTGTATGAGTTCCAACTATTAAAAACTAATGATAAAAGATTATCTCTATTAGTTAGCGACGTGTATATAACAGCATCTCAATCGCAGTTTTAATATTGACAACATGTACAAATTCTTGTCACTATTACGACTGTAAAATTATTATTGTTTCAAGGAAGAATTATTAAATTATACCAACGATAAGTGATAATCCTTCTATTGCGATTTAAATTCTTTCCGATCATGATTAAATATATATAGGGGCGGAGTTAGAAATTTATTTGGGGCAATTTTTTTATAAACATAAATAGTAAATACTCACTTGAGAGTAGAGAGAAAACATAATTAAATACTCACTTGAGACTTGAGAGAAATATTAAAACGATTTTACTATCCAAATAAAAGTTTAAAATAATACTTAAAAAAACCTAACAAACTATTCCTTATTTTCAAAATAAATAAAATGGGCAATAATGTTTTGCTTTTTAAAAAAAAACTCAACAAATTAAGTTTTTAACCATCTTAGACGAAATTGCTATAGTTCCACAAAAAGATATGTAATTAAGACTCAAATAGTACTCATTTGTCCTCCATCATCAATGAATATAGTTAAAAATTATAAAACATCTTCACTTATTTGTTTCTTTTTTCATCATCAAATCCACTAAGTCACCTGGCCCAATCAAATATTAAGTCTCGAAAGTTAAAACAACAAGATTCATTCAAATTCACTAACACCAATCAATATTTATCAAAATTCATCAATTTTAATATTCATAAACTATCATTTTTTTTTGTTTTAATCAAAGCTATCTATTAGAATCAATCAAATATATCAATACATCAATATTCTCAAATTAAGACCTAAGAACATACAATTAATCAAATACATCAATACTCTCACATGAATATCCAAGAACAAACTATCACAATTTGTGACGATCAAATATCAAACTACTAATAGTATAAACAAACTAGTGCACAACTAGAACAATACCCGTATTCATTGAAATTCGAACTCACAACCTAAGGGTTGTGGGGTCTCCACCTTACCAACAAGGCAAGGCCTTATCGGCAACTACCAAGATTTATTAACAACCACACAATTCAAATTTCTACCGAAAAATGAATTACAATCAAAGAAATCAACTTATAAATTAAAAATTAATTACACGATACCTTATTGTAATTTGTCTTTGGAGAAAGATGTTTAAAAGTGGAATAAGATTGTTAGGGTTTTTGTTTGGTGAGAAGACAGAAAGATGGAATAGGTTGTAGACAAATAAAATTTACAACCAATTAAATGCTGACACGTGGCAAATAATATATTAAATATCAATATTATATTTTCTATTTTTATTTGTGGAATCTACTCAAATTTAATTCCTAAATAAAATAGTTAATTAATTGATATTTTAATATATATTTTCTTGGCCAATCAAATAATGCCAAGTATCAAATTACAATATTTGGCAAATAAATATAATATCTTGCAAATATATATGCTATGTATTATAACTTTGGCAATAAATATAATATCTTGCAAACATATATGCTAGGTATTATTATTTTAGCAAGTAAAATAATATCTTGCAAATGTATAAGCTAGATATTATCATATTTTGGCAATTCAAATCGTATCTTTTCATTAAGGAAATGAATTGCTAGCAACTTTGAGCCGACCAATCAAATTGCGCCATCTCGTCAAGTAAACATGGCAAGAGACTCTCCCCTACACCTATAAATAAGGGTCTTCTCAACAAGCCAAACACACACAGAAACATACATTGAAGCATAAGAAGTCTTCAAAGCAAGAAAAGCGAAGGAAATCCCGCAATTCTCTCAAGAAGATTCGAAGTGATCAAGACGAAGTTCCTTACCAACAAGGCAAGGCCTTATCGACAACTACCAAGATTTATTAACAACCATACAATTCAAATTTCTACCGAAAAATGAATTACAATCAAAGAAATCAACTTATAAATTAAAAAGTAAGTACACAATACCTTATTATAATTTGTCTTTGGAGAAAGATGTTTAAAAGTGGAATAAGATTGTTAGGGTTTTTGGAGAGAAGAAAGAAAGATGGAATAGGTGTAATAAGATTTTTAGGTTTTTATTTGAAGAGAACAAAGAGAAAAAGAAAGAGAAATAATTTAATTATTTATGGTAAAAATGAGTGAGTAAAAGTAAATAATAAAAAATAATATATAATAGTTAAAAGTAATATTTTATTTTATACTTAATATTAGAAGTCTAATCCATGATTTTATATTTTTTTTGGGGGGGGGGGGGGGAGGGGGACAATTTTTTTTTTTTTAATTTCAATAATTACATATAAATAAGTGGATTTCCGGAAGGCCATTCAATTCGCGGATCAAAATAGGAATAATGCAACGTGAGTCATGTCTGCTTCTAGAAGTGTTTGAACAATGAAACTTGAATAATTCATGTGATTGGCTGCGAAAACTTGACAAATGAATTTAATTATTAATTGATATAGTACTGGAAGAGAGACGCAAGTAAATTATCAATAAGGAAAGTCTGAATCAAGTTTTAAATTTAGCTATTAATTCAAAGGCCAGGCCTATTCATTAATTTCTCACATGCATATATGTATATATAACCATATTTTTCGAGCATATCTATCAATTTTACATATTTTTATCATAGTTTTCAATTATTATTAATCTATATATGTTTATTTTTCATAATTTTCAATAATATGCGGCAAGTAATTTTCAAGTGGATGCAAGTGAACATTTGATCAGGGCAAGCATCACCTTAACTAATTATCTTTATGAGATATATAAACTTGTGTTTCCACAAACATAAAACAATGATTTGAACAATAAAGAGAGTTGAAACACATAACATTTGGAAACAGACTTTAGACTAGACAAAGTTTCAATAATAATATTTTATCATTTGAATAGTGAAACAAATTCAATAAGGAATTAAACATTAAAATGAAAACTAATTAACCAATTCGTCTCCTTTTACTATAATAATGTTTTGTCATTCACTCCACCGTTTTCACTTATGCTGGCAAAACATGCGACAACACCATCATCTCCAGTATTTTTCTCCCAAAACTGGACGAAAATTGAAAGGGGAAGATTACAATTATTTTTTTTATTTTTTTCCATTCATTTTTCTTTCTTCCAAACAATCATATGAAAAATTAAAATCTATCCATTTTCTCTCATTCCCTTTTCTGTTCTCTCATTTTTTTTTTCATTTGCCAAATGCACTGCTGCGTAGCGTGGGCATTTTGGGTACCTGGATAATATTTATTCATTAGAAATGAATTATGCTTATCCATTAATATTGGATGATGTTTATCCTTTAATATTGGATGATGTTTATCCATTAGAAATAGATGATGCTTATCTCATCTCTGTTTGTCTATAAATAGATGAGCTTAGCCATTCATTTGGAGTAGGAGAAGTGAGATAATTTTCAAGACAAGTAAGGAGGCGTTTGGCCCATCGTTTTTGAACTCATTTTCTGTTTTTGAAAAACTGAAAATGCAAAATCCCATTTGGCCCACCATTTTGAATAAAGTCATTCTTCAAAACACGCTTTTGAAACACCTTATTTTTGAGAAGAGCTTTTACTGTGTTTTGAAAAACAATTTCTCATTTTCTCCTTCCCAATCCAAAACACGGGGTTAGGTTCACTGTGCACTTAAAATTTCTGTTCAAGAGTGAAAAGAAAATTCTGTCTCCCACAATCAGATCTGGAGCTTGCCTTCTTCCACATCGACGATTCAAGCTCGTTGGTTTCAGGCGCAAGAGGCATCAAGAGGAAGAACCCACGACCCTATTTCAACGAGATAAGGTTTTGATTTTGATTTTTTTTTTAATTTTCTGGTGAAATTTTTAGAAACCCACCTAAAATGAGGGGTGAAAGATTTGAGAAATATGCTTCTAATGTTACGGGTTTGTTCGTTTTATTATTATGCTATGATTTCGTATTTTTATGAATAACTTTTGAGGAATGTTTCATGACTTTTGCCAAGAGGAATGTTTTTGAATAACTTTTGAGGAATGTTTCATGATTTCGTATTTCATGACTTTTTCCAAGAGGAATGTCTTTTTTTCTTATTTTGTAACTGTAGTCGAAAAAAATGAGGTTTTTGCAATTGTGTGGAGATTGAGAGCCAAGAAAATTGTAAAGCAGAAAGTTACATGACAAAAATGCAATGTTGGTCTTAATTAGTTCCTCCAATGTAAAAATCCGGTTGAATGGAGTTATTGTGTCTAATTATTTCGTAAAAATTAAAAGGAGAAAAAATTGAGGTTAGTGTGTTGAAGATAAAAAACTGTATTGTATTTAATCTTATTTTTTTGTCATCTCTATTTGTTGGAAATGCTCTAACAGTATCAATCTTGTGCTTGTTTGCTTTAAAATCTAGGTGAGTTTTCAATACATTTTGGTATACGACTAATCCTTATGAACACATTAAGCATACAGTGGCTACTTAATGCAAAAGTAATACTCATTAATTTGTCTCATTAAACTATCTCCTGGAATTGATTGTTCTACCATCTCACTCATAATTGTTGCCAATTGGATGAAATGTGTTGTGTAATTAGCTTATTTAACTTGAATGGAAAAAAAAAAAAAAAAGAAATATGGGCTAATTAGACAGTAATCTAATGAAATTTATGTGTGAGGTTTAGCAATATGAGACCTTCTTCTAGTGTCAAGTCCTTATATAAATTATGAAATAATTACTAGTAGTTGACATCTTGTGTTACTTTAACTTTGTTGGTGTGAGAGTTTACAAGTCAAAGTGCACTAGTAATTATGTGCTACATGAATATTCTTTTGGAGCTATTGTTTGTTGCATTGCACTTTGAACTTTCATTGGGTTAGCGTTAATGTAAACAAGAGTGCATTCTATCTGACTTAAACATGGTTGTAGATGGAGAACAATGAGGATTTTGGCGATGATAAATTGAATTGGACCCCGAAAGAGGAGGAATATTTGATTCAACTTATGGTGTCTGAGGTTAGGAAAGGAAATTTGAGCTCCTCTACTTTCCATAAAAGAACCTGGAGCAAAATAGACAACGAGATGTCAGAAAAATTCAAGAAGAAATATACTGTGGCTAAGTTGAAACAAAAATTCAATAGATTCAGACAAAAATGGAAGTTGTTCAAACAATTAATTGAGTCAACTGGTTTTGGTTGGAATCCTTTGACTAACACTGTCGAAGCTTCTGAGGAGAATTGGGCCAAACGAATTGCGGTAAACAATTTTCGTTAAAATCTTTCTCTTATTAACTAATATATTTAATTGTAATATGCTTTAAGTACTACTAAGTAAATTTATTTTCTGTACCAATCGCATCAAGGTTTTACTAAATGAACTTAATATTTATTTATAGGAAAATAAGGAGTACAAACAATTTCGTAAAAGGGGTTGTGATTATTATGAACTCCTTGGTGAGATCTTTTGTGAGACAGTTGCCACTGGCAAGCTTGCACGCTCCTCTACTCAAGGGCCTTTGAACTCTGACGAAGAACACGAGGTTGAAGAGGTTTTCCTTTATGGATCAGGCTCTAGTGCCCCATTCCAAACTGAACCCATTGAACAAGGTGATGAAACGGATGATATCGGGCCATCACCTACTATTAAAAAAAATAAGAAAAGGAGCAAGAGACATGCACATTCATGTAGTGCATCAGGTAGTCACAGCCATGTGGAGTCTCCTATAATTGATGAAGCTTGGAGCGCTTTTAGGGATGCCCAACTCTCAAAAAAAATGTTATATGATAAAGTCTCTGGACCTTCAAAGGAGGAAGAATGTGTAGACATTCTTGAGGCAATGGAGGACATCACTACCGAGCAGTATATGAAGGCTCTTGATAAGTTAGGCGACTCATCTTTTCGTCTCATGTTTGCCCGCATGTCTGACACAAGACGAAGACAATGGCTCCAATCTCTAGCTCCCTAGGCCCCTTTGCATGATATTAGATTACTGATGTGATAACTTTGTTGAAGCATGCTTAGATAGATCTTGCAATTAGGCAGTTGAAGTGAAGTTTATAGATTTGGCTTGATGGCTTTGTAATTAGTAACTTCAAACTGTATCGGTTGTTTTGTTTTATTGTTGGATGTATTTGTGACTATCTTATTTAAATTATTCAAAATTTGTTTTCAATTTGCATCATTTGGTGGTACAAGTCTTCCAAAATTTACTTCTATGTTCATTTTTTATTTACACAGTTGTTTTAATTTGACTATCTTTTTGTCTCATAAAATATGTTTATGAATTTTCAGAATGGAGATGCCTATAAATGTGAACTTTCGTATCAAACAGCAGTTTAAAAGCATAGGAGTAAACTTAGAAGGTGTTCCTCTATCTGACTCAGAAGAAGAACTTGATGAACTGATGAGTTTAAACAAACTAAGGGCAACACAAGTGCCTACGTTAAAAAAAAAGTTCCTTGTAGAACTTCAACTCTTAGTGGAAAAGCATGGGTGAAAGAGTTGCTAGAAGGGCATCCGACAAGGATATATGAGAATTTGCGTATGGATAAAAGTACATTTCTTATGCTTTGTGATGTTTTGCAAGAACGAGAATACTTATTGGACAATGTTGAGCGTCGTGTGGCAGTCGAAGAGGCTGTAGCCATTTTTCTATATACTGTAGGTCACGACCAAAGACAGAGAGTATCTGCCGAAAGGTTTCAACATTCAACTGAAACAATTAATAGGCATGTCAAGGAGGTAATGCGTGCCTTATGTAAGCTCGCCAAAGAAATCATATGTCCTAGAGACTTGAATGAAATCCCAAAGGAAATTGAGAATAATCCGAAATTATTTCCTTACTTCAAGGTATGATCTACTGTAATATTTGAAGGTATATATTATTAGATTGTATGTTATTTGTATTTTGGTATATATACATATATACTCTAAAAAAAAACGCTATCTATGTTACATATGACATAGATTTCCCGATTATTGTGTGTTAGTTTGATTAACCCTATACATGTTAATATAGGATTGTGTAGGTGCTATTGATGGAACTACCATTTCAGCATGGGTTCGTGCCTCTAAAGCGACTGCATTTCGTTCAAGGAAGTCACAAATTAGCCAAAACGTTCTAGCAGTGTGCAATTTTAACATGCTTTTCACTTTTATACATGCGGGATGGGAAGGCAGTGCTAATGATTCTAGAGTCATTAGAGATGTAATCACCAGACCTGAGTTAGGTTTTCCTACACCACCACATGGTCAGTTTTAAATTTCACAGAGCTTCATTAGTATGCTACTTATTATTATTATTATTATTATTATTATTATTATTATTTTGTAGGTAAATATTATGCAGTGGACTCAGGGTACACAAATATGTTAGGTTTTTTAGCCCCATATAGAGGCACAAGATATCATCTTGCTGATTTTCGGGGACGTAGAAGAGGTCCTCGAACATGTATTGAGTTGTTCAATTATCGACATGCTTCGCTGAGAAATGTCATTGAGCGTTGCTTTGGAGTTTTGAAAGAACGTTTTGCAATATTAAAAGGAAAAATGCCAAATTACATGATGAGTAGACAAGGTTCACTAGTCATTGCATGTTGTGTTTTGCACAATTTTATTCGTATGTATGCTACTGGTGATCCTTGGTTTGAAGATTGGGATATGCAAAACATTGTTGTTGAAAATGAAGGTGATGAAAACATGCATGTCAATAACGCAACAGAGCCTATATTTTACATGTCTCAACAACAAACTCAACAAATGGCGGCACTAAGAGATGAGATAGCTTCCCAAATCTGGAATGATGTCATCAACTAAGTTGTGCTAGTTGTTAGATTTGTCACTCCCTGTATTTGATTCCATGAGAAGGTGATTGTGAACATTTACGCAATTAGTATAATTTCATTTTGGTTGTAAATTTATATATGTTATCTAATGTTTATATGTGGTTTTTATGGATAAAGTAGAAAATAGATAAATATATAGTGGCAAGAATTTGAATAGTAGAAATATTTCATATTGCATTTCTGTGAACACAGCATAAGATTGGAAAATAGTTGCAGAGAAATTTTATTCCATAAAATCATGTCATCCAAACACGTTCTTGTTTTTTTGTACTTCAAAACAGTTTCATCCAAACGGATTCTGCAAAAACTCATTTCAGGATCAATTTTCAGAATAACCATCCAAACAGCCTTTTCCATTTTCAGAAACTTTAAAATCTATTTTACAAAATTATTTTACAAAATTGTTTTACAGTTCGTTCAGAACAAAAACAATCCAAACGGCCCCTTAATGTTTTGTGTTACATAGAAAATATATTTTTTTTTTATGTATTAGACTATCACCAAAATCAAGCAGTACATTTAATTAAAATAGGTGACAATAATTTGCTAATAAAACTGAACGAAAATTAAAATGATACGATATTTACGTGATTCGGCTAATAACAAGCCTACACCTACAGGCAAGGAGCGATTCCACTATAATGAGCTTTCCAGAGAGTTATAACAATTAGAGAAAATATTCTCTAATTAAACCCGAATCCCCAAGAGAACAACTTCACAATTCTCTCACAAAGAATTTATCTCTCAAGTGTTTTCCGACTATCTATTTTTCAAAACTCTCAAAGAACCTTAGGGGCCGTTTGGATTGTTTTTGTTCTGAACGAACTGTAAAACAATTTTGTAAAATAATTTTGTAAAATAGATTTTAAAGTTTCTGAAAATGGAAAAGGCTGTTTGGATGGTTATTCTGAAAATTGATCCTGAAATGAGTTTTTGCAGAATCCGTTTGGATGAAACTGTTTTGAAGTACAAAAAAACAAGAACGTGTTTGGATGACATGATTTTATGGAATAAAATTTCTCTGCAACTATTTTCCAATCTTATGTTGTGTTCACAGAAATGCAATATGAAATATTTCTACTATTCAAATTCTTGCCACTATATATTTATCTATTTTCTACTTTATCCATAAAAACCACATATAAACATTAGATAACATATATAAATTTACAACCAAAATGAAATTATACTAATTGCGTAAATGTTCACAATCACCTTCTCATGGAATCAAATACAAGGAGTGACAAATCTAACAACTAGCACAACTTAGTTGATGACATCATTCCAGATTTGGGAAGCTATCTCATCTCTTAGTGCCGCCATTTGTTGAGTTTGTTGTTGAGACATGTAAAATATAGGCTCTGTTGCGTTATTGACATGCATGTTTTCATCACCTTCATTTTCAACAACAATGTTTTGCATATCCCAATCTTCAAACCAAGGATCACCAGTAGCATACATACGAATAAAATTGTGCAAAACACAACATGCAATGACTAGTGAACCTTGTCTACTCATCATGTAATTTGGCATTTTTCCTTTTAATATTGCAAAACGTTCTTTCAAAACTCCAAAGCAACGCTCAATGACATTTCTCAGCGAAGCATGTCGATAATTGAACAACTCAATACATGTTCGAGGACCTCTTCTACGTCCCCGAAAATCAGCAAGATGATATCTTGTGCCTCTATATGGGGCTAAAAAACCTAACATATTTGTGTACCCTGAGTCCACTGCATAATATTTACCTACAAAATAATAATAATAATAATAATAATAATAATAATAATAATAATAATAATAATAATAATAATAAGTAGCATACTAATGAAGCTCTGTGAAATTTAAAACTGACCATGTGGTGGTGTAGGAAAACCTAACTCAGGTCTGGTGATTACATCTCTAATGACTCTAGAATCATTAGCACTGCCTTCCCATCCCGCATGTATAAAAGTGAAAAGCATGTTAAAATTGCACACTGCTAGAACGTTTTGGCTAATTTGTGACTTCCTTGAACGAAATGCAGTCGCTTTAGAGGCACGAACCCATGCTGAAATGGTAGTTCCATCAATAGCACCTACACAATCCTATATTAACATGTATAGGGTTAATCAAACTAACACACAATAATCGGGAAATCTATGTCATATTGAACATAGATAGCGTTTTTTTTAGAGTATATATGTATATATACCAAAATACAAATAACATACAATCTAATAATATATACCTTCAAATATTACAGTAGATCATACCTTGAAGTAAGGAAATAATTTCGGATTATTCTCAATTTCCTTTGGGATTTCATTCAAGTCTCTAGGACATATGATTTCTTTGGCGAGCTTACATAAGGCACGCATTACCTCCTTGACATGCCTATTAATTGTTTCAGTTGAATGTTGAAACCTTTCGGCAGATACTCTCTGTCTTTGGTCGTGACCTACAGTATATAGAAAAATGGCTACAGCCTCTTCGACTGCCACACGACGCTCAACATTGTCCAATAAGTATTCTCGTTCTTGCAAAACATCACAAAGCATAAGAAATGTACTTTTATCCATACGCAAATTCTCATATATCCTTGTCGGATGCCCTTCTAGCAACTCTTTCACCCATGCTTTTCCACTAAGAGTTGAAGTTCTACAAGGAACTTTTTTTTTTAACGTAGGCACTTGTGTTGCCCTTAGTTTGTTTAAACTCATCAGTTCATCAAGTTCTTCTTCTGAGTCAGATAGAGGAACACCTTCTAAGTTTACTCCTATGCTTTTAAACTGCTGTTTGATACGAAAGTTCACATTTATAGGCATCTCCATTCTGAAAATTCATAAACATATTTTATGAGACAAAAAGATAGTCAAATTAAAACAACTGTGTAAATAAAAAATGAACATAGAAGTAAATTTTGGAAGACTTGTACCACCAAATGATGCAAATTGAAAACAAATTTTGAATAATTTAAATAAGATAGTCACAAATACATCCAACAATAAAACAAAACAACCGATACAGTTTGAAGTTACTAATTACAAAGCCATCAAGCCAAATCTATAAACTTCACTTCAACTGCCTAATTGCAAGATCTATCTAAGCATGCTTCAACAAAGTTATCACATCAGTAATCTAATATCATGCAAAGGGGCCTAGGGAGCTAGAGATTGGAGCCATTGTCTTCGTCTTGTGTCAGACATGCGGGCAAACATGAGACGAAAAGATGAGTCGCCTAACTTATCAAGAGCCTTCATATACTGCTCGGTAGTGATGTCCTCCATTGCCTCAAGAATGTCTACACATTCTTCCTCCTTTGAAGGTCCAGAGACTTTATCATATAACATTTTTTTTTAGAGTTGGGCATCCCTAAAAGCGCTCCAAGCTTCATCAATTATAGGAGACTCCACATGGCTGTGACTACCTGATGCACTACATGAATGTGCATGTCTCTTGCTCCTTTTCTTATTTTTTTTAATAGTAGGTGATGGCCCGATATCATCCGTTTCATCACCTTGTTCAATGGGTTCAGTTTGGAATGGGGCACTAGAGCCTGATCCATAAAGGAAAACCTCTTCAACCTCGTGTTCTTCGTCAGAGTTCAAAGGCCCTTGAGTAGAGGAGCGTGCAAGCTTGCCAGTGGCAACTGTCTCACAAAAGATCTCACCAAGGAGTTCATAATAATCACAACCCCTTTTACGAAATTGTTTGTACTCCTTATTTTCCTATAAATAAATATTAAGTTCATTTAGTAAAACCTTGATGCGATTGGTACAGAAAATAAATTTACTTAGTAGTACTTAAAGCATATTACAATTAAATATATTAGTTAATAAGAGAAAGATTTTAACGAAAATTGTTTACCGCAATTCGTTTGGCCCAATTCTCCTCAGAAGCTTCGACAGTGTTAGTCAAAGGATTCCAACCAAAACCAGTTGACTCAATTAATTGTTTGAACAACTTCCATTTTTGTCTGAATCTATTGAATTTTTGTTTCAACTTAGCCACAGTATATTTCTTCTTGAATTTTTCTGACATCTCGTTGTCTATTTTGCTCCAGGTTCTTTTATGGAAAGTAGAGGAGCTCAAATTTCCTTTCCTAACCTCAGACACCATAAGTTGAATCAAATATTCCTCCTCTTTCGGGGTCCAATTCAATTTATCATCGCCAAAATCCTCATTGTTCTCCATCTACAACCATGTTTAAGTCAGATAGAATGCACTCTTGTTAACATTAACGCTAACCCAATGAAAGTTCAAAGTGCAATGCAACAAACAATAGCTCCAAAAGAATATTCATGTAGCACATAATTACTAGTGCACTTTGACTTGTAAACTCTCACACCAACAAAGTTAAAGTAACACAAGATGTCAACTACTAGTAATTATTTCATAATTTATATAAGGACTTGACACTAGAAGAAGGTCTCATATTGCTAAACCTCACACATAAATTTCATTAGATTACTGTCTAATTAGCCCATATTTCTTTTTTTTTTTTTTCCATTCAAGTTAAATAAGCTAATTACACAACACATTTCATCCAATTGGCAACAATTATGAGTGAGATGGTAGAACAATCAATTCCAGGAGATAGTTTAATGAGACAAATTAATGAGTATTACTTTTGCATTAAGTAGCCACTGTATGCTTAATGTGTTCATAAGGATTAGTCGTATACCAAAATGTATTGAAAACTCACCTAGATTTTAAAGCAAACAAGCACAAGATTGATACTGTTAGAGCATTTCCAACAAATAGAGATGACAAAAAAATAAGATTAAATACAATACAGTTTTTTATCTTCAACACACTAACCTCAATTTTTTCTCCTTTTAATTTTTACGAAATAATTAGACACAATAACTCCATTCAACCGGATTTTTACATTGGAGGAACTAATTAAGACCAACATTGCATTTTTGTCATGTAACTTTCTGCTTTACAATTTTCTTGGCTCTCAATCTCCACACAATTGCAAAAACCTCATTTTTTTCGACTACAGTTACAAAATAAGAAAAAAAGACATTCCTCTTGGAAAAAGTCATGAAATACGAAATCATGAAACATTCCTCAAAAGTTATTCAAAAACATTCCTCTTGGCAAAAGTCATGAAACATTCCTCAAAAGTTATTCATAAAAATACGAAATCATAGCATAATAATAAAACGAACAAACCCGTAACATTAGAAGCATATTTCTCAAATCTTTCACCCCTCATTTTAGGTGGGTTTCTAAAAATTTCACCAGAAAATTAAAAAAAAATCAAAATCAAAACCTTATCTCGTTGAAATAGGGTCGTGGGTTCTTCCTCTTGATGCCTCTTGCGCTTGAAACCAACGAGCTTGAATCGTCGATGTGGAAGAAGGCAAGCTCCAGATCTGATTGTGGGAGACAGAATTTTCTTTTCACTCTTGAACAGAAATTTTAAGTGCACAGTGAACCTAACCCCGTGTTTTGGATTGGGAAGGAGAAAATGAGAAATTGTTTTTCAAAACACAGTAAAAGCTCTTCTCAAAAATAAGGTGTTTCAAAAGCGTGTTTTGAAGAATGACTTTATTCAAAATGGTGGGCCAAATGGGATTTTGCATTTTCAGTTTTTCAAAAACAGAAAATGAGTTCAAAAACGATGGGCCAAACGCCTCCTAAATCCCTCCAAACAAAATAACTCGTCTACGTTATAAGAAATTTCGAAAAAAAATAGGAATCTGCAAGGGCCAAGGGGCTGTGGATTCTTCGAAACGAAAGTCGCAGAAGGCAATCACGCGCTTTAATCAGGAAATGGTAGGCACTGTAGAGAACCGTGGGAAATAAAATGGTCGATGAGCACCGGGACAAATGAGCAGAAATCTCGTGACACACGAGCTATGGCCTTCATCCTTGTGGCCACTCAGAGGATGACACGTGGAGGATCTGGTTGTTTTGCATAGATGACCTTCATTTGTCCTGTAATTACCCTTTTCAACAATAATGCAAAATTTTATGCATTTCCATTATTTTTGTTGTTGTATCAAATGAGCCAAAATAAGTCAAACCAGATATGGATAAGTTAAAGATTTCGAGGACCACTAGAGATAATATATTGGAAAGTCTCGTATTTTTTATATGAAAAGAGTCATCACTATATATATTACATGATAAAATACTACTTTATTATAAATAATGGCGATATCTAGTGTATGAGTTCCAACTATTAAAAACTAATGATAAAAGATGAGGGAAATTCTATCGTTAGTCACAGTTCGTAGGCAACTAATGTTAGTCACCTTTAATTATAGCCATTAGATGCGTGATATTTAATCTTAACCATTAATCTTTATATGATCTGCAACTTGTTATGCAGGTAAATTGAAAAGGTTACCTGCTATACAGGTTAGCAAGGAATTTTTTATACAACTATTATTATAGTAAACCATTTATGGCCCACTAAATATTAACCAATTAAAATTTTATTTTTAAAATAAAAAAGAAAACCATGGTACTCATTATAATTTTTTTATTTTTTGAATATCATTATATCATTATAATACTGTGGTACCACTATAATCAGTTAATTTTTTTTTATGTTTTAATACCATGGTACCATTATTTTTATTTTTAAATTATAAATACCATAGTACTTTTTATAACTTGTTTTTTTATTTCAGAAATGTGTATTAACAAGGATAATTAATTGAAAATTATGATAAAAAAATTAAAATTCTAAATTGATACCATAATAAATATTATTTATAACTCAAAAATTTGACTATGTGTTAATAGTTGATAAAATCTACATTTAATTTAATTTTTTAACATATTTCAAAAATGTGTCACATTCATTATGAATTATTTTAAGAATATACATAGAATATGAACATCTATTTTTTAAAAAAGAAAAAATTATAAAATATGGGTATCATTATTAAGTAAACTGTTTATATTATCCATAGATTTACGTCAAAATGATTGCTTTGTAGTGATATTGAATAATGTATTTTTGAAACCAAATTGTATGTATAAAATACAAAGAGAGGAACACAACAAGCATTAGTTGGTAAAAGAAAATGTGCTTTGATTGTTAATGGAGATATGCTATGAAACACAGTAACAATAATAATAATAATATAAAAATCATTTATGGATTTGAATAGTTATGGTTAATATGTATACTGAAATATTATTTGCACATAGTTTGTTTGACTTATTTAAAATAAACAAAATAAATGTAAATAGTTTATTTGAATTTATTTATTTTTCCTAAAATTTGTATTTTATTTGTACGTCTATGAATTCATATAATATTTTTTATACTAGCGAGTCAATATTTTTAATGATAACTTGGAGAAAATATATGTACTTATATGATTTAATGTCGAATATTATTCGCCCCTTATAATAATAATAATAATAATAATAATAATAATAATAATAATAATAACAATAATTTTAGTTAAATTCATCCATGTGAACACTTAAAAGAAAATAATAATATTATATTCTGTAAGTAATGAAATAAATTATGATGCAATTTTTATTTAATTGATGCTAAATATTTAAATTGTAGTAGAAATAATTTATCCTAAAAAGTCTTAATAATTAAGGATTTTTTTGTTTAAGGTTAATAATTAAATGAATGATTTGAGAAAGAGATAGATCGAATATGGAACGTTAGAGAGAGAGAGAGAGAGAGAGAGAGAGAGAGAGAGAAATTAGGAAATATGGAGAGAGAGGGGGAGGAGAGAGAAATTTTGACTTATGATAGCGAGTTGTTCAAAAATTTAAAAAACCTGCAACTTATTAAAATATTTTAAAATTGTACACATGTCATTTTTATAGAGGGTAACTAAGATTAGTCACCTACGATTGTGACTAATCATAGAATTCCCCAAAAGATTATCTCTATTAGTTAGCGACGTGTATATAACAGCATCTCAATCGCAGTTTTAATATTGACAACATGTACAAATTCTTGTCACTATTAAGACTGTAAAATTATTATTGTTTCAAGGAAGAATTATTAAATTATACCAACGATAAGAGATAATCCTTCTATTGCGATTTAAATTCTTTCCGATCATGATTAAATATATATAGGGGCGGAGTTAGAAATTTATCTGGGGCAAATTTTTTATAAACATAAATAGTAAATACTCACTTGAGACGAGAGAGAAAACATAAATACTCACTTGAGACTTGAGAGAAATATTAAAACGATTTTACTATCAAAATAAAAGTTTAAAATAATACTTAAAAAAACCTAACAAACTATTCCTTATTTTCAAAATAAATAAAATGGTGAATAATGTTTTGCTTTTAAAAAAATACTCAACAAATTAAGTTTTTAACCATCTTAGACGAAATTGCTATAGTTCCACAAAAAGATATGTAATTAAGACTCAAATAGTACTCATTTGTCCTCCATCATCAATGAATATAGCTAAAAATTATAAAACATCTTCACTTATTTGTTTCTTTTTTCATCATCAAATCCACTAAGTCACCTGGCCCAATCAAATATTAAGTCTCGAAAGTTAAAACAACAAGATTCATTCAAGTTTACTAACACCAATCAATATTTATCAATATTCATCAATTTTAATATTCATAAACTGTCATTTTTTTTTTGTTTTAATCAAAGCAATCTATTAGAATCAATCAAATATATCAATACATCAATATTCTCAAATTAAGATCTAAGAACATACAATTAATCAAATACATCAATACTCTCACATGAATATCCAAGAACAAACTATCACAATTTGTGACGATCAAATATCAAACTAATAATAGTATAAACAAACTAGTATACAACTAGAACAATACTCGCATTCATTGAAATTCGAACTCATAACCTAAAGGTTGTGGGGCCTCCACTTTACCAACAAGGCATATCGGCAACTACCAAGATTTATTAACAACCATACAATTCAAATTTCTACCGAAAAATGAATTACAATCAAATAAATCAACTTATAAATTAAAAAGTAAGTACACAATACCTTATTATAATTTGTCTTTGGAGAAAGATGTTTAAAAGTGGAATAAGATTGTTAGGGTTTTTGGAGAGAAGAAAGAAAGATGGAATAGGTGTAATAAGATTTTTATGTTTTTATTTGAAGAGAACAAAGAGAAAAAGAAAGAGAAATAATTTAATTATTTATGATAAAAATGAGTGAGTAAAAGTAAATAATAAAAAATAAGATATAATAGTTAAAAGTAATATTTTATTTTATACTTAATATTAGAAGTCTAATCCATTATTTTTTTTTTTTTTGGGCGGGGAGGGGGGGGGGGGGGGACAATTTTTTTTTTTAATTTCAATAATTACATATAAATAAGTGGATTCCCGGAAGGCCATTGAATTCGTGGATCAAAATGGGAATAATGCAACGTGAGTCATGTCTGCTTCTAGAAGTGTTTGAACAATGAAACTTGAATAATTCATGTGATTGGCTGCAAAAACTTGACAAATGAATTTAATTATTAATTGATATAGCACTGAAAGAGAGACGCAAGTAAATTATCAATAAGGAAAGTTTGAATCAAGTTTTAAATTTAGCTATTAATTCAAAGGCCAGGCCTATTCATTAATTTCTGGCATGCATATATGTATATATAACCATGTTTTTCAAGCATATCTGTCAATTTTACATATTTTTATCATAGTTTTCATTTATTATTAATCTATATATGTTTATTTTTCATAATTTTCTATAATATACGGCAAGTAATTTTCAAGTGGATGCAAGTGAACATTTGATCAGGGCAAGCATCACCTTAACTAATTATCTATATGAGATATATAAACTTGTGTTTCCACAAACATAAAAACAATGATTTGAACAATAAAGAGAGTTGAAGCACATAACATGTGGAAACAGACTTTAGACTAGACAAAATTTCAATAATAATATTTTATCCTTTGAATAGTGAAACAAGTTCAATAAGGAATTAAACATTAAAATGAAAACTAATTAACCAATTCGTATCCTTTTACTATAATAATGTTTTGTCATTCACTCCACCATTTTCACTTATACTGGCAAAACATGCGACAACACCATCTCCAATATTTTTCTCCCAAAACTGGACGAAAATTGAAAGGGGAAGATTACAATTATTTTTTTTATTTTTTTCCATTCATTTTTTCTTTCTTCCAAACAATCATATGAAAAATTAAAATCTATCCATTTTCTCTCATTCCCTTTTCTGTTCTCTCATTTTTTTTTTCATTTGCCAAATGCACTGCTGCGTAGCGTGGGCATTTTGGGTACCTGAACTGACCTGAATAAGTACGATCATTTTTTTTCCTGTTCGGCTCAAGTACCCGGAACCCAACAAAAAGTTTGAGTCGGGTATCAAGTAGGAGATTTCTACCCGAAATACCCAATCTGGTACTCGAACTTTAAATTAAAAGTATATATAAGTCAAAATTAGTAAAACATAAATCCTAAACTCTTCGTCCTCTCGGTCTCCCTCTCGCTCTTGACTCTCTTGAACTCCTGCCTGTCTCTTCTCTCACTTTGCTCTCTCGGCTCTATCTCTCGTGGGCAGCAAGCTGCTGCCGACACACACTCATAGCGGTATAGCATGTAATGATTATAGTTGGTTATCACTAAAAGTATGAAATTTTAGTGACAGGTTATCTCATAGTGAATTTACAAGTATCAGATATGGGATTTATATGGCCTATGGGCTCTCCAAGCTCACAAGCTTTGCTTTTGGGGTGTGGCTCTCCATGGGTCATACAACTTGGTATTAGAGCATCCACTACCCTCTCAGTTGCAATTGTGCGGCCAAGGGTGGTGATGCCGGCATTGCAGTGTTTGTCCAGGGCTAAGTTAAGCTTGCGCAAAGCTAGCCCATGTTAGCGCTAAGGTTGCAAAGCTTGGTGGAATGTAATGATCCTCACTGAGAGTATGAGATTTTAGTGAAAGTTTAGCCACATCAAATGTATAAGCATCAAATGTGGGGTTTATATGGCCTATGGGCTCTCCAATCTTACAAGCTGGACTTTTGGAGTGTGGCTCTCCCATAAGTTATAACACGAAGGTCAAGTTTTAATTTGGGGCTAGGGTATTAATTTTGATGTATTCTTCTGTTGTTATAGCCTTTTTTTGACCCATATTCTCCTATTTTCGTAATGAGATCTTTGAAGTTTTTCTCTTTTTCTTTTTGAAGTGTAATCTTTGTGGAAAAATAGATTACAAATTTGATGTTGTTACCTGTTGTTGACCGGTGAACATTCTTTTGTTTGTTTTTTTTTAAATAAGCGAGTACCTGATTCTTTCGGGTTGGGATCGGGTAACAAAAAATGCTACTCGACAATTCAGGTACCCAACCCTAACTTCCAAAAAACCCGATACCCGACTTGATGCGACAAAAACTTTGATAGTCGAGATTTGTTATCGATTGGGTTGTTAGGTGAAATAAATAAAGTGTTGGCATAAAAGAATTCATGAAATACAATCTTTCCTACCATTGAACAATGGTCTATTCCTCTCAACCTTGAGATAAAAGAGAGAAGTATGGGTGCTGCGTTTCAGTTCTACTTCCCCAAAGGGAGAGACCAAAGTGGGACAATTTGGTCTCATCGATCCTTAGTTTGCCAAAAACCACAGCTCCTTCATGGGTGTTCCTAGTGCCTTTTGTTTATGATGCCTCATATTTTATTAAATTTAAGCAATTAAACATAAAACAGATCTACTTTTGGTGTAGGAATAAGAGTACCACTAACATCAATATCTTGTCAAAAGCTAATTTAGCATAATTAGTCTTTTTTTGTTTGAAGTACTTAGTCATTGTTAAATACTATTATAAAAAAATAAAATAAAACACATATAGTATAGTATTACGTTTTGTGTTGTGAACACTTTTCTGTTTGGGCCCTTTTTGTGGCAACAAGCCCAATGAGCCACAAACGGCCCTAACTGGAAAACCCAGGCGTTCCCAATCTCGCTGCTCAAAGTACGACACCGTATCACAGTTCTTTCATGAGAATCACAGATTTCCCCGCTTTCATCTCCTCTCTCTCTCTCTCTCTCTCTCTCATATCTGTGCGCGCGCGCGAGCGCGTGTTTTTCGGTTAAGTGCTGTTAAAGAATGATGGAGTTTGAATCGGCTGCCACCTGAATGCGCACCGCATTAAGGTACCTTTTTCCACGCATTGAACTTTTCCTGAAAACTATGGATTGCCCAAGTATTTTATAGCCATTGATGCTTATGTCAAGGCTCAAGCTCATTGCTCGCTCACTACTGACCTCCGTCCCTTTAATTTAAATTCATTTTTTGAGTTAATTGGTTCTATAGAAAGACTGTACTTTTGATATTCTGTGACAATTTCATATCTTTGAACGCATTATTGCACAGTGTAGTTCAAACTTGATGCTTCAATTTACTTATTTCCTTTTTTTTTTTTAAATGTGTGTGTATATATATATATCTTAAAGATGATTCTGAAGAGTAATTCCCAAAATAAGCAGATGGGAAAACAACTTCTGTGTTAATTGGCTGGATTTCTGTTTGAGAACAACACTCATTAGGTTACTTGCAACAATCTCCTTTTCTTGTGGGATGATTTAGATTCATCATTTTTTCCTCGTTTGATGTTCTAAAGTCTGGAAAATTAAAATTATTTCAGTTATTTACACAATGACTGTGCGTTAGGTCTTGGACTCGTGGTGAAGGAAATGAGAAAGAAACCTTCCTCTTTGTTCAATTTGAAGTATTTCTTTGTTTGGTTTAAGGGGAAAATACAAAATATGCGCAGACATTATGATTAAAGACATTTGTTAATTTATATCAATTATGTGTATATTTTCTTTAATTTCCATGATATTCAACTGCATTAGAATTTTGAATTTTCAGTTGTTTATACTGTCCACTAAGGAGAAAATCAAAGAAATTTTGTTTTCAATAGCTTTCCCTTTTCCCTTGCAGTTTAATTTTGGTAATGACGAGCTATTTTGTTGCCTTTTGATTGAAAAGTTGGTGCGTGAATTGCTGATAAATTCATTTCTTGCAGGGTATTGAAATTGATTGAGATCCTTAGTTATTGCGAATGGAAAACTCTGTGGCTTTGAATTCTGTTGGCCTTCTCAATTATGGCGTTATTACTAAACCTAGCGACTACCATTGGAGGTCAAGAACTTTTACTTCAAGATCCTCGCCGAAATTTTTCAGAGTTCGAGCCGTGCAGGACAATGAAGGACCCCGGCGATTGGTTGACATCATACGAATTATACCAGAGGCATCACGGAATTACTTTAGAAGCCCTTCAAGAAGGGCGCTTTTTGGAGGTATATCCCTCTTGGGTGGCTTCTATGTCGCCCAAACAATCTCTCTGTCTTTTGGAGCTTTAGGCGTCAACGATGTAATTGCTGCAGTGCTGTGTGTTCTAATCACAGAGTATGTGACGAGGTTCTATTATAGCAGACCCAAGGTCACTTTTCCTCTTGCCCTTCTGAACAACTTCAAGATGGGTTTCACTTATGGTCTCTTCATTGATGCTTTTAAATTGGCCAGTTGAATTGCTCCAAGTGACTTCTTGTCAATGCTACCAGTAGTTTGAAGTCCTGGAATTGTTCATAGAGTATGTGAGAAAGCATTGTGATAATTATTTGAATACTTTTATTGATGTAACTATTATTTGCTTGTTGTCCAATGTCTTGAAATATATCAAATGATAACAGTTATTTCACAAGGTTTTACTAATTTTAGCCTCTCTCTCTCACTCAAAAATAAAAAAATGCATGTAAGATTTAAGAATAATTTAGTGCCAAGAGGGAGCCTAAGTTAGCTTCAAGAGGTGATTGATGAACTATAAACATCCAGAAGCTAATAATTGTTATCTCAATCTTCAATAGCAATTGTTATTCAACTTTAACAGTGTCGAATCTCATGTTATTCACTTGAATTGTGAAGCGTGCTAACTCTACATGAGCATGGCGCTGCATGAAAGAAGATCCTGCAACTATCTCTGGGACTTTCTGTGGTTAGCCAACTTCAATAGCTATCCGTAAATGTAAATTTTCCAATTATATGAAAATTTGAATGTATTAGAAGTCTATGATACAAGTTTACATAGTCGACTTGCTGCAATAGCAAGAATTCATATCAGGCCCTGTAGAAGTACAATCATCTTTCCCCAGTGAGCTTATTCTTGCATGCCAGCCAACACCTTAATGCCAGTGCCCCAAAATAGTTAGACCTGCTCAACCAAAAGCCCTTGTATGGCCAATTTTGCTTCCATTCTGCAGCAGGGATACAAATTTCCCAGAATTTCCGGTGCATTTTCCTGCTTCGCTTAAGTCAAGCACCTGGTTGTCTCTCCAAGTCATATGATTGATCAGAGCACGGACTAGGAAAACTAAAGACTTCTATTAAATGATGTCTTGATTCGAGCTTAACACTGATTTTTGGGAAGTCAAGATATTTCAAGGTTCGTTTCTATAGAACTCCAACCTAATGGCTTCAGCACATCACCCTTGTCAATCAGTTCTCTCATTTTCATAGCATCATTCCATCTCTCTGCACTGGCATATGAGTTAGATGAGAGTACATGGTTCCCACCATTAGTTGGATCTAATTCAAGCAGCTTGTCGGATGCAATTTTGGCTAGAACCAGATTACCATGAAGCTTACAAGCACTTAGTAATATCCTCCAGACAACCACATCTGGGAATACAGGCATGTTCTTTATGAACTCATATGCCCTTGAAAGGTTGCCAGCCCGACAAAAAAGATCTACTACGCACCCATAGTGCCTCATTTCTGGTACCAAGCCATAATCTTTTTGCATACTGTGGAAAAATTCCAATCCCTTATCCACCAAACCAGCATGGACACAAGCTAGCAACATCCCAACAAAAGTTCCATGGATGGGCCTTGTACCTTCCCTTAACATTTGTGAGAACAGTTCAAGAACGCGATCGGAATCACCATTTACAGCAAGACCAAAGATGACTGAAGTCCATGACACAGAGTCCTTTTCTTTCATTTCATTAAATACTTTCAATGCCTTTTCAACTGATCCACATTTGCAATACATGTCTATCAGAGCATTCTCAACATAAATGTCTGATTTTACACTATTATTGCTTATATAATCATGGATTGCCGTACCCACATCGAGTCTTCCTAAATGTGCACAAGCAGAGAGCACACTAGCTACCGTGATCTGGTCAGGCTTAACCTTAGCTGCCATCATCTCCTGGAAAAGCCTGATAGCATCTTCGTGTTGGTTAGCTTGAGAATAACCCGTGATGACAGAAGTCCAAGAAATGACATCTCTCTCCGGCATTTCATCAAAAAGCTTCTTTGCTGCAACTAAATCCCCCGCTTTTGCAGCCCCAATAATCATTGCGTTCCAAGAAACAACATTCTTCTCAGTCATCCTATCAAAAAAACTCCGGGCCAATGCATACAAGCCCCGCCTCCCATACAAATCAATCAATGTATTGCCCAAGTACACATCAATTTCAACACAGTTATCCTCAATGTACTCCACCATAGAATCCACAAGCTTCAATTTGCCTAAATAATTACAAGCTAGAACAACTTTCACCATAGTCACAGCATCAGCATTCACATTTTCCACCCTCATCAAATCAAAAAGACCCAGAACTTCCTCATATCTTGCACATTGACTATATGCACAGATCAACGAGTTCCAAGAAACCAAGTCCTTTCCATCCATCTCATCAAACACTCTTCTCGAAGAACCCAATTCACCACAAAAACCATACATATGAATCAAAGCATTACACATATAAAGATATGATTCGAACCCAAGTTTCAAAATATGAACATGGACTCTTTTTCCGTATGAAACGTCCGGAACTCTAGCACAAGCTTTGCATACAAATATAAAAGTGAGATTATCACCGCGCAATCCTTGCTCACGCATTTTATCAAACAAGTTGAGGGCATCAACGGGATTATCACTTTGAGCGAGCCCACGTATCATGTGATTCCAAATGGGCAATGTGGGCCGGTCTATTTCCACGAAAGCCAAACGGGCTTTGTCCATAGATGTTTGAGAGAGAGCATAAGATTTGATAACTTGTGACATCGCATTCGGGTTCCTATACTGGTGGGTTCTGATGAAGTGTCCATGGAGCTCTCTGATCGGATCATGTGGGATCCGAGAGCTGGAAAAGGGGCCTCGTTTTGCGGTCTTGGAGGTGGTGAAGTGGCGAGAACAGGCTCTGGCGGGTTTCATAAGCAATCGCGGGAAATCAACTAAACCTTACGAGCTACGGAGCAAGTATAGTCGTTATGTTGCACATGTATGCAGCCAGGTTGCACCTTTCAAAATATTAATATATCGTGTGCATTTTATACAGCATTGCAACATTAAATATACTTATAACCTTTCAAGAGAAAAATTTACAGCATAAAAACACGTAAATTGCTTAAGATTTTTCTCAACAAGGCATAATTCTTTTCACTTTTTTTTTATTTTTTTGAAATACTTTTCATATCTATTATATAACCATAGTTTGATAAATTCAAGTTAAATATCGCCATATTATCCTTGAATTCTTGGATTCAACTGATCCTAATTATTTCAAATTATGGAGAAGATATCTTCTTGCGCGCACCCAAATTTGGACCATATTGGATATGAAATTGATTTTGAGCTGTGTCCTATTTGCAAATTGCTAGAAAATTTTGATGTGCCGAAAATGTGAAACGGACTAATTGCTAGGGAAACTAAAAAGGTAATTTCACTTTCCTAGTGACTTTTTTTTTTTAGCACGCCCAAGAGACCAATTCTAATGCCTCTTTTTCATAGCATATGGTCCATTTTTGTATTATTCCGTGGGGTCAAATATTTGTGATTCATTTAGACAGGTGTCTAATTTCTTGGTTGAGTTTGCTGAATTTTAGTCTGTAGAATTTGGTACAATAATTGCAATATGATTGACCCGACGAGAACTTCAAGGAAAGTTAAAAATTAATAAAGGTCCTCCATTTTATTGCACTCAAAAGTAGCGATTTGATATAAAATAATTGTCATATTGTTACTATTATTAGGGTTGTAGCTCAATAACGAGAGTTTGAATCTGTACTATTAAGATTTTAGGTTAGATCACTTTTGTTCTTTCCCATTTTTCTATGGGTGAGTGTGTGTGTGCGTGTGTAGTGTTTCAATTGACATTTATATGGTGTTTTGAGTTAATTGTATCAAAAAAAATTATAATATCGTTACTTTAACGACATTTTAGAATATTGATATAAAAAGAGAAACTTTAAAACAGAATAATACTGCAAGAATCTGGCCGTTGATAACTTTCTTATCTGCTTTTCAAATAATATATAGAGGTATTTGACGGGGAAAAAAAAAAGGTCCTTACCGTTTATGATGTGATAAAACCATCAATCATACGATATTTGTTTTTTTTTTTTTTTTTTCCTTTTCCCCCCTTTCGTGACAATGATTAATCTATAATTTAAATTATCATCATTAGAGCTTGCGTGCTACATCTTCTCAAATCTTAAATAATTTGGACTGCTGGGAAGTTGTTGTTAGGAAGTTTGCATCGATGCCATCTGGTGATTAACTTAAAACACCTTTTCAAATTTCAATTTTGCACCAAAACATCATTATGGCTTAATGTCCTTTTCTAAGTTTGTCTTTGGGTCGTTAATTATTGATGACTACCAATCCTGTAAGGTGGGATGTGGGGGGGAAACATATGTAGTTCCCTTTCATCACACAAGAGGGACGAATTAGAGATATAAATTTCAAGTGTCAAGTTAAATATTTACATTATATATCTAAGAGAGTTTTATTATTTCCAAGAGAATAAAATTTTGGATTTTAATTATATATATAGACCTGGATGGGGAATTTCCCCAACAATCCGGCTTCTCCTCTTTTAAACCTCAACATATATATTTCTTCAACTCTTTTTCGATCAGTTTGATCTAATGAACTCTTCATCTCAACCACTTTCAAACAATTAATTATGCCAAAGTGCTTGTCTTGACAGACAACTCATAACTGTCCAATTCAGAAGAAAATTACAGGCCAGTTGATTATAAAATCAAAGTTAATCACTACAATGAAGTAGAAAATTAACGATAACATTCAGGTAACGATTATATAAAATACGGATAATTACACTCACCTTCTCTAAATTTAGGTAAAATTATGAATAACCCCCTTTCGTTTCAAATATTACAAATATCCCCTTGAGGTATGTATAAGTTTTACAAAATTCATCATATTTCAAGGCGGGACTTAATTGCGAGTTGTATTTCTTGTATTTTTTATGGTGTTTTTGAGAGAAAATTTACATGATATTGATAAGTCAAGATGTAAAAGCTATATATTGAGTCAATTTAAAAAAAAAAAAGAAAAATAGTGGTGTTGTCGAATTATATGGTGATGTTCGGCAATGGTTGTCATGATATAAAATAAAATTACTTGGTGAAAATTGGTGGAATCACAAAATTGATTGAGGGTTTTTGTTAGGTTTGGCGAACCATATATCTTGGTGGTTGGGTTAACTACTAGAATGTGTGAAAGTTATCGATAATTTCGAAAGTTATTGCCAAGTTGGATTTTTTTTTTTGTTAAACGACGACAAATATAAGGGGGCATTGATAATTTTTGAAATAAGAGGGTGTTATCCATAATTTCAACTAAACTCAGTGGAGGTGAGTGTAATTGTCCCTATAAAATAATCTATCATCAATTATATTTAGTGGCCAAGAAGTTTTCTAATTTATCATGAAAATGATTTTCCCAATTTTAATAGTGATAAAAGCTTTGTCTAACCCATCATCATGAACTAGTAATATTGACATGCTCGACGCTTGTGCATAGTAAAAAATAATTTGATTTAATGATTTACTAATTTTTTGGTAACATCTATACTATCAAAATATTTTTAATAGATTTATAAAATTAGTATTCAGTAAAAATAAAATAATTTAAAATAAAGAAAACTAAAAAATAATTATAAAGAAATTTTAAAAAATGATATTGAAGAGTATTAGGAGATAAAAATGATAGAGAAGGGAGAGAGGGTTGGGGGGGGGGGGGAGAGAGAGAGAAGGTAGGGGAGAAAGATTAAAAGGAACGAGTAAGATGAGAGGAGAGGAAAAGTGAAAAAAGAGGGGAAAAAAAAAAAGAAAGGAAATTGATAGACCAAAAATAATTACTAAAAATGCTAACCTTTTATATAATAATTTAGATAATTAGTAACACCTCTATATATTAGATAATAAATTCTTTCTACATAATTTGTGTTTAATTCAATAAAAATGACCATTGAGGATTCTTTGATTTAATGACAAGGAGGAGGCCCGTTTACCAAAAAGGCCACATGCTTGATTTCTACATATAATAATTTGTTTTTCTACTACAAAGGAGCCCGTTTCTTTAGTTGATTGATTGTGAGACATAATAGTTATTTTGATTTGAATTATAAATGGAATAATTTGAATTGTAATGTTAAAAAAAAAACCAATTATATACCTAGTAAAGTAACGCCTATTTGATAAAATTAGTTGTGCGCACACGTGATACATGGCCAAATTTTTTACTTTATACAATACGCAAACTATTTTGGAGGCGCATGAATATTAATTTCTATTTATTTTCCTAAAATCAGTAACGTGGCCGAAAAATAATCGGAAAATTTGTACGGCTATCTCCAAATATGTATAGGGGCGGCGTCGCGTGGTATGAGGCTTAGACTTATTTTATTGTGAGTAGTTTATCTCATCATTTTCAATCCACCAAAACAATATTGTTGGATTATATTTCATTTTCTGATCATATTTATTTAACCCAAATATATATTAAGATATATAACGACAAAACGTGCACGTAAATGATTAATTATACAACAATATTGAGATTTTAATGGTCAGTTATTGTAATGACCCTCCCATAAAAAATAAATAAATAAATAATTATTGTAATAACTCGAAATGTGAGACCCAATGATGAACTCCAATGTGGACGAAGTTACAGTTTCATTATTAAGTCCTCCAAAGTACAAACTACAATAATTCTGTATGTTACCAACCTTTTTCATTTTTATCATCTTAATTAAGAAATAAGTTGATGAAGTTATTGGCCGGTAACGTATACCAAACATTGGATATCCAATTAGATACAAGTCTCCTTTATTAGTTAATTAGTTGTGGAGAGTGGAGAATTAACTACTATTTAATGACCATTTCTTAAATATGCAAGCTTAACAGATATATACTTACGCTATAATTGATTGGGAAATAAATAAACCTAATAATATATATATATATATATATATATTATTTATAAAAGAAATGCGAAGAAAGAAACAAGTGAACTAATTAAATCTATATTATATTTTTATGTTGATAAGTCAAGTATAGAACCAAACGTCTTTGAACTTCACCATTTCATTTTGTTGCATCTACTCTTGTAGATATGTCACACACCATGTATTTCTAACTATAATAGACCAGAAATATAGACCCTTATGGAAATATTTGAAAAACAAATCCTCTTAAACTTTTCACTTGAACTCAAATTAAAATTAAAATTAACCTTGATGTATATTATCGTCCTTTATTAAAATTAACTGATATTGTCAAAACAAAAAATCAACCTTCAAATCTCAAATTGGGAAAATTTTTAGATCCTCGTTACATCAGTCACAGTATCATTTTCAATTTTAATTTTTGTTCACTTTTTTTGTTTAACTACATACAACACACACACACACACACATATATATATATATATATATATATATATGTGTGTGTGTGTGTGTTTTTATACAAATGTCATTATATCTAAAAGAAATAAATATTAGAGTCAGCCACAACTTGCCCATATTATCATACAATTCGACCCACCTAAACCTTTATGAGGACCATCCATATAACCATCACTTCACAACATCTTTATGTCAACCATATTAACATAGCCTCTCTCTCTCTCTCTCTCTCTCTATTCCCATCGGAGATGGCACCTTCTACCAAATACAAATATTACATAAAAGCATCAATGGTTGTTGTGGAAACCGCCTCACTGTGTTGTGCCATCAGCATAATGGCTCTTATCGTTGTAATGTTGAGCTCCACAAACGACGCTGCTGAACATGAAGCGCCGATCAGGGGAAAGCAGCTGGCGGAGCGGCCATGCGATGAGATATACGTGGTCGGAGAAGGTGAAACCCTCCACACCATCAGTGACAAATGTGGTGACCCTTATATAGTCGAGAGGAATCCACATATTCATGACCCCGATGACGTTTTTCCGGGCCTTGTCATAAAGATCGTGCCTTCAATTTCCAGGAAGTTGTCGAGACCGTAGTTGCGCGCACACACACACACAAACACACACACACACATATTCATTTTATGTATGTATTTGTATATACATGTGCGAGTGTGTGCGGTTGTACCAATCAATAAAATTGAAATTGGAATAATTCTTCTTGTAAGTATATATATAATTTGAAGAATTACCGATACTTTCCATGAAATTTCTTTGAGATATCACGTTCTTCATATTATTACCAAGTTTTGGTCCTTAATTGCTTTTTTTGTTTCAAGAATACTAGCTACCAAATGTTTAATTCTGAGCACTTCCAGGATTAAATGCATCTTGCACTTGAGGGTGTACTAATTATTATTAAGGGATAATTACATTGGTTTACTAAGGTTTGCCTAAATTATAAATAAAACCCTCGATATTGGAAAATTACCTATCAAACCCTGGAATTTACAAATATTTTACAATATCAACCTTCTGTCTGCAAACGTTAAAGTTTGTAACGGAAACCGTCAAATTTTTGTTTCGTTCTTCCTATGTTACCCTTTTGGTCAAAGTTTGAACATATTTGACTAATTTTTTGAGACTAAATGTCCTCTGGGTTAAATCTGATTTTGTTGTAACCCTCATTACTATCAAATATTTCTACATGTATTAAACCCAAACGGCATTTTAGTCCTAAAAAATTAGTCAAGTCTATTCAAAAATTGTGAAATAGGAAAAACGAAACAAAAATTTGACGTTTTCCGTTACAAACTCTAACGTTTGTAAACAGAATGTTGACATTATAAACATTTGCAAATCTCAGGGTTTGTTAGGTAATTTTTCAAAATCGAAAGTTTTATTTGTAATTTAGACAAATCTCATAATATCTCAGGTAATTATCCCTTATTATTAATTGCTTCACAAGGAAACACATATAATTTCTGGATACGAGATTGTTCATGTCCCACATCGGTAATTGCTTCCATTGATTAGTTGCACAGTAATGTACAATTGTTTTAGTTCAGCAGTCACTGGTAAAGTCATTTTCTGAATGACATGTTAGACGCCGCGTACTTTTCGAAATTGCATATAGTTAGGTCAGTCTATTCGATGGTTAAATTTTTAATTTTGATCCAAAGCTACTGGACTGAAAAAATATTAAACTAAAGTCGATTATTATTATTATTTTTTCAATTGTATGGTTAAATTACCGCCAATAAAAGCACTAATATCTATTTATTGGATTAACTTTCAAATAATTCTTTTGAAAGTTTTTTATGTATGTGTTAAACAGTTTCAAAATCTCTTTTTAAATTGAAATTTGAAACATAGTATAGAGGAAAAGGCTTGATCGGTTAGACTTGTTATGTTTGCTCATATGAAACCTTATGGACTAGAGTTGAGAGAATTTTGACTAGAGTTCCGCATTCGCACTCACAGGAATGAATTGTGTGGTATGGTAGAGATGAGTTTGAAATATTAATATAATAATAATAATAATAATGAAAAAAAAATTAAACAAGTTTTTTCTATCTATAGAAAAAGAAGTTACTAGCAATTTAATTCTCTTGTTGAGTTGAAGAATCTTTAGTTCGCACGTTGAATGATTAAGATTATGATAATCCTGATTGGCCACTAAAGGATATGTAATAAACAAAATTTCATTAGAGGTCGTAATTAGTTTGGAATTATTGCGTTGGTGACCTGTGAAAAGGAAAACAAAGGATTGAGTGCTAATACATATATATTTGGCACTAGAACGAACTCAATCACAACATAAATATCAACACCTAATGATGGTGTATGGTCCTGGATTCGAACAAAAGATTCCTATGTTCAAGGATGAAAATGGTTTGCTGGTTAGGCCCCGATCTGCAAGAATGAAACATACGTGAGTCTAACCGATAATATCTTTGGTGAAGGCTCTCTAATGCTCAAATCAATGATGTATTTGAGCAGATAAGCGGGAGGTAATGTACTCTAGAGAGTTAATACAGAATTAGAAATCGTACCCCTGTGAATAGTGGAGGCCTTCTATATATAGTAGGTCGGGGGAGGGTAGGCCGAATTAGGGTTGAGGAAGCCTATTTTCTGGCGTTCGTATGAGGAATATTCATTTAACGCAGTGTAGTGAAGACTTTAGATGCAAAGATCTTTTAGAAACTACCGTTGCACTAGAGGACCACTTAGAGGAAGCGGTGGGGGACCACTTTAGAAAGGGGTAAGCCCCTCATCAAAGCGACAAAAGTTCTTTGAGGAGACACTTGAGGTCGTAAGGCCCTGAGGCGAATTGTCGCGGAGGTTATGTCCTCTTGGATCCAAGCCATATGGAGACAGCCTTGCTCGGAGGGTGCCACGTCAAATGGCCCAACTTCTGGGTGGTGTGACCCGGTTGGTCCACATCGTTGGAGAATATCCACCTGGTGCATGCATGTTCCTTGTACACCACTAACTAATATATATTGTATTGTTTCAATGTGCAATGGGTAAATTTTGGTATTAGATTGATATTATATTTAATTTCACTGGGAATTATGATATAAGTGTGTACGTAAAAATTATTATTAGCTAATACTTATTAATATCTGGACATGCTAGCTTTTACTTAATTATTTCTCCTAGAGAAATCTTGATAATTATATAGTAAGTAGTTAATGAATTACATATGCATTAACCCATGCATGTAATTATGTATATCCAATGTTTTGAAAATTAGATAGTCGGTCCGACCGGTTCAATTGTTGATCGGAGCTTAATCCAGTCTGATTGAACTATAAAACCCACCCATCCAGTGAACTGACCTTGATTGGTGAATATCGGCTAAAAACAAGTTCAATCGGTGCCTTTTTTAAATCAGACTGACGATTCACTTTTTTTTTTTGTCTTTTTTTTTCTCTCCTTCATCATTCGCACGAAAAGGCCTGCAAACCCGGAACCCCCTTCTTTCTCTCCTACAGAACAGCAAAGTGGCAACTGAACCGTCACCCCTCTGTATCCTTATCTTTATGTATATATTCTATATTGTGTTATATATTATTATATTTATTTATGTATCAATATATATAATCGTTTCTTCTTATTTTTGAGTTTATTTGAGTAACAATATGATGCGGTCCGAATCTGGTTCGTCCACGTATCGGGGTGTGGTGTACTCCGAAATAGTCTTGCTGGTGGTCCACCTGCTAAAGAGGGAGGAACGCACGTGAGACTAGCCGGTTTTGCCCCGGCGTAGGCTCTCCGACGCTCAAGTCAGTGTATAGTTCAAGAAGAAGCTGAATAGTAATCGTATGATCTTGGTTTGCAAAGTAAGGTATGTCTTACCCTTGAGTGGAGAGCCGTGTGGAGCTTTTTATATGAGAGTGATGAGCTTGATGTGACATGGTTGGTGGGATCCGGTCACTTTAGGCCCTGTAGCTGCTCTAATATGTGCCTTTTGTCCCCCTTTTCCAATCTTTTGGCTGCTATTCTCACTCATCATTAATGAGGGGTCATACCCGGCATTAAATGGATATCTTGGGCATTTATGACCAAGGATTGTATTTATGACTTGGCATTTAATGCGCCCACGTCTGATGGGATGGACCCATGTGCCAACGAGATGCAGTAGGTGGCAGTGGGCTGCGCCCGCCAGTAACCTCTAGTAGTACTTGTCCCGTCAGAATACCCATCTTTGCAATGGCTAAGCGTGGGATTTGGCCCTCGATGGAAGCACCGTCGAGGGCAATTTCTCCATTCGAGGGCACCCTTGTCAGCCTGTTGTCGCCTTGTGGGTCTTCTTGAGGGAACGAGGCTGGCTTGTAAGCCCTTTCGAGGGCCTTTGCGACTTCGAGGGCAGCAATTCTATACTTGGGCAGATGTGATTTTTGGGAGATTACGATGACGTGGCATGGTGAAATGGCACTTGACTCATCACAATACCTTACAAAATGTTAATCATACCAAAAGTTAGTTTCACAAACTACAAGGAAATGAGTATATTAGTGACAATATAACAAGTGATAATAAAAAAGTTGTAACCAATTATATGCATTTTGTGACAATAAAATTATATTGTCACAAAGTATAGTTTGCATAATATCAATTGTCACAATATAATGTAAACAGACAAAACATAGTGCAAATTAATAATTAGTGACACACATATGGTAACAACTTAGTGACAATAAAATCTTATTACAAATTAAATCTTAATGATAATTTTTTTTTGTCACCAAATTATCACTATAAGTATATCACTAATTATTAATGGTTGTCACTATAACATTAATTCTTGTCACTTGCTATTGAATGAATATTGTGACAAAATAAAAGTTGTTGTCACTAAAGAAACTTAATTAGTGACAAAATAGAAGATGTTGTCATTTAATACAATTATTAACGATAACTTTTATATTATTACTTTTATATATTGTCATTAATATTATTTTTTCTTGTAGTGTACAAACAACCACTTAAATTAATTACAAACTCAGCATATATGGCAAGAAAGTGAATTGAATTTATTGTAAAAGTTGAGAGTTGAGACTAATTATTTGAATTTATTTCTATTTCTTTGTTAATAGCTACAATTATTTATATACATATATAAATAAATATAATTATTATATTTATATATATATGTGTGTATATATATTTATTTGTTATGACATCACACAGATCGATCTAGTGGTCGAACTGGTCAAATCAATCAAACTGATAATCAGTAAACCACCAATTCTATCTCAGGTCCAATTTTAAAAAAAAAACATTGTTTATACCTCACCAAACTCGAGATACCTTGATTAGCTAATTATAATGTCTTCAGTTCTTTGAAAATTCTTGTTTTCTCTAATAATAATAGTATATATATTTATTTGAGAAATAATAATTATATCACAACACATAAATTTTCAGTTAATAATTCAATACATTCATATTAAATATCTATCAATTTAAAAAACTAAAAAATAATAAAATATTAAAATTACCTAAATGAGATAAATAGCCAGATATACGTTGGACGAGGGCCCACCTTGACGCTACACGAAGACCTCATCTGTTTATATCAAGCAAGAATTAATCCATTTACAGTTTACTTTGTATGCACCGATTTTACTAATTCATGCGTGATGGCGATTACACATGATATATCGATTTCTCACTAACTTAATTGCTTGCTGCCAAGGCAATATCTGATAATCAAGAATTAAATTCCTTTTTAAATGAACCAGATAAAGGAGCAATTAATTAGAATGGACTTAAAGCGTAAGATATGAATAAATTGCCTTTTTTGCCCGACTTTAACGATAACAACTACTGCCTGCGACATTTAATGAATCTTAAATGCATAATATAATTAATGCTAGCTTAATTAAGAGAACATGTATAAATTTCACATAGCCCATAGGATATGTAAACAAAAGTCTGACCAAGGGTGCGGACAGATAAAAATTGTTGTCTAACAATAATAGTGAGACGTGTTTCTCTCTCTCTCTCTCTCTCTCTCTTCTGAAGAAATTTTTTCTGTGGCTCTAACTTGTTCGATGAATTTAGGATTCAAGTGGTGTATTAGAAGCCCATTACTGTTGAGAGTGGTATTGAGCCAGCCCATCAACTTGGGGCCCAAAACAAATGCTACGCATAGTTATGATCAGCTCACCCAATCAACTGCTAATAGGAAAATTGGTTCTTTGAACTGGGCAGAGCCCAAAATATTTGCTGAAATTATGCCAAGTTGGTCAACCAGGGTAGCTCCTGATTAGGGCTGGTAAACCGGTAATATTGGTTGAAACTCAGAGGTCCAATTAATTCGATTGAAGGTTTTGAGTTGGATCTTAAAATTTCATGAATGGGGTTGAAGCAGATTAAATTTTAGTAGGCTTTAAAAACCTTTAGGTTCTACATGGATTCAAGCAGATTTTAGATATATTTATGCAGTTTTTAAATGATTCTAATAAAAAAGAAACTATAATTATATAATACTTCAAAAGCCTGAAAAATGAATGATAAAATATTTGTGATAACACTAAGCCGCTATCAACCTCGTGACTTAAACGCATTACCAACCCAACTCATCTACAATCCATTCTCTAAAACCTATTTGGAACCCAATTCATTTTTAATCCAACTCAATAAAATCCGATCCAACAGTACATTTGCGACCACTAATTTGTGAAACCATAGGAGACCTGCATAGGCGATTCTAATTTTCTATCTTTGTATATTTGATTGTGGAATATTAATTAGGATGCTCGCAAATCAGCCCCGAAAAAGAGTCAATTAAAGAACGTCTTTCATAAAAGTTGGTCAAGTTGCAATAGCGAATTCAAAGTCCTCATATGCTTAAAAATTTATTTCAAATGGGCAGTTTGGTTTGGCAACCGAAACTTTCAAACTTCTTCTCATGCGTGAAGGTTGTTCAAAAGGTTTTAGAGGCTCATAAAATAATTATAGAAAAATATATAGAGTAAAATGAAATTTATATTCCTGTGTTATGTCTAATTAGACAAAAAAATCTTGTGAAAAACATAACATAAACAACCTCATATCTGTTGAAAAGTAACATAAAAAGTCCTAGTGTACTGCATGCGCATTGATTGGAAAAATTATTATATTTCAACTACCAAAATGATCCTTTTACCCTTGTAAATCAGTTTTATTTATTCTTTATTTTTTCATTAAAAAATTAAAAAAAAACCTAACTCCTGATTCATCTTCTTCCTTGCAAACCTAAACTCTAAACCCTAATCCCAACCCCACCCCCCGACTCCTCCCCACGCCACCGTCCTCCACTACCACATCACCCCATCCGCTCAAGGGAGCGAGATCGAGAGATCAAGAAAGACATTACAAGAAAAATAGCATTTAACCATGAAAAATATCCATGGCTATTCAAAAAAAAAAAAATATGTGACAAAAAAAAATAGTCATAGATTTTTCGTGGCTAAATTTTGTAGCTAAATTTGGCGCAAAACTTGGCTATAGCTAAAATTGGTGCGAAAATCCATGGCTAATAGCCATGGATTGATGGAATAGCCACGGATTTTTGGTAGCTAATCCCAACCACAACTTTAGCTACAAAAAATCCATGGCTAAATTGGCGGCTTAATATTTTTTTTTATTTCAATAATTTCAAATTACTATTTTTAGTATCCAATTGAGTAAACTGAACAATAACCCTGAATCAATTAAAATACACAAGTCAAATGATTGAATTTATTTGATTGAATTAGTTATTCGTTTTCCCAATAGCTAATCAAATTAGTGATTTTTTGTTAAATGTATAAATCAAATATTTGTAGTTTGATAATTCAACTAGTCAATTAATACATATGTAATCATATCACCTTAAATATGTAGTTTGATTATCAAGTAATTTAAATGTGTTTGATTCTCAATTAATACATATATAACCTAAATTTCACCTATAACTCCCGGATTTTCAGCTATGGAAAACCCATAGCTAATATTTAGCCACTAATTATCCATGGCTATTTAGCTACGGATTAGTCATGATTTTTCGTCGCTAACGGAAAATCCGTAGCTAATCCATGGCTAAGTAAGTGATTAGCCACGGATAAATTTAATCACAACACTTTTAGTCACGTAAAAAATTTGTGGCTATTCGATTAGCCACGGATTTTAGCCAATATACATGGCTATTTTTATTTTATTTTATTTTTATAGTGAGAGAGAAGAAAATGAAGGAGGAGGAGGAGGAAAGGGATAGGGGGAGCTGGGGGGGGGGGGGTTGGGGGGTAGCGGTGGCGGTGGTGAGGATGAAGAAGAAGGGGGATGAAGGAGGGGGCCTGTTGAGCTCTCTCTCTCTCTGAAGCGGGCGGCGGGAGGCATGGACGATGCGAGGCGGACGGCTGCAACAGCAAATTTGGGTGTATATATATTATCTATATATTATTTGATATATTTATATTTATGAATTTTGAGTTAATATATTAAAATATAAAAGGTTGGTAAAATTTTCTTTTTAGCTTTGTTAAACTAAAAGTCAGTTCTAAGGGGCAATAAGTTACTTTTCAAAATTTTTGCTCTTAATTAGATATACAAAGGGGTGTTGGATGCATTTTATTCAAAATACATAGGTGTAGTAGTGGCAAATAGACATCTTATGCATAAAATATTATTAGTCTTTTCTTTTTTTTTTCTAAATCACTACCAAAAAACACTCCCTTCACTAAAGGAAATTTTGTGACAAAAAGGTTCTGTTATAAATTTAAGGAATTTGTGATGGATTAGTGGCATAATTCAATGTAAATAGAACGAATGAAACAATCAGTGACAAGACATTTAATAACAGAATTTTTATAAACTAAATCCGTCATAGAAATTTAATTTATAGTGTATACGTTCGTTTCTGAAAAGTATGCACATTCTTGTAGTGAATGTACACTTAGCACGAATTATTTTCCTGCAGCTTCAACACCAATGTAATTCGAATCTACTACCATACAATACAATCGCGCAGCATCTTTCACTGTGCTCATGCATCAATATACGCAACCTTTCACTATGCTCATGCATCAATATGCGCAATGTGAATTGATGAATAGTCTAAACTAGCCAGAAAGAAAATTTATGATGTTGTAATTCACTGATGTAATTAAAAATGAATCTGATGATGAATTACCTGATTTTATCTGGTCAAAGACATTCGGGCAGAGTCTTTCCAATCTCCGAAAAGGCAACAAAAACTGAAGGCCAAGGCCCAAGGGACGATGGAATGAACCATGCATATGCCACTTTATGGATGTATGAGTGTTCGACACGTATCATTTACACTCCTTTCAAATGCTTTTTAATTCTCCAGGCTCCAACAATGGACCAGGGATAGCTCAGGCGACGAATCTGTTGTCCATGTAAAGTGACTTTCCCAGAGAGGCAAATTTCAAGGATTTTGTCCGAGAAAAAGCAGACTCGTCCCAGAGGATATCCAAGGCATAATCTCAGCATATGCCAATATTTCCTCATTGGCTGATATATATATATATATATATATATATATATATATATATAAGTAACACCAACACAAGGGTTCATTCATTCAAGAATGCATATTTGAGGACATGATAAGCGAAGCACTTATAGGGCTACTCTTATTTGGCATGCAAATTGCAAATTGCAATGAGGATTAATTAAGTGATCGAAGCGTATATGCGTATATACTGCGACAGCATGCCAAAGGAGAGTTGCCCTGTGAGTGATTCTGCTTAATAATGCAACAATCGTTGCTAATTACAACGCAAAACCTGCATTTTACAGGCTAGCTAGCTGGATTAACATTTTATCGGTGCATTTTCTGTTCCGGATATTGTGGCTTTTTCTTGGAGCCCTTGGTATAATCTCATGGCCTTCATCTCAATATTCTTCATTAGCTCAGGGATCAGGTTCCAATCATGTGCATGTTAATTCACACCAAAGAGTTGTTGTTTTGGTTCGACCGTTCACCAATACACGTGTCGTGTATTGATGAGTGTAATAAAAGATGCAACACAATTATGCAATTGAGGATCCGAGCTGTTTTTTAAATCCCTATGTCCAAATATATTTTCGGCTTCTAATAAAAAAACTTTCAATTACTCTCTTGCTTTTCGGCAATTATTAGACAAAGTTTCCTTACCTAAACATATATACATTGCACCCTTCAATTGTTGTTCTCTCATTAGTTACCTTAATTTTTTTTTTCTTCTTTTCGAAAATCATTAGTTACCTTAAATGTTCAAATTATAATGAAACTTAAAATTAAATTCAACAACATAACTGAAGTTACATAAAAGTCCATATAAAAATTAAATTGGTAGAAGTGCATTTTGCCAAAAACATCTCGAATATCTAGAATTAAGATTAGACGAAGACAAAAGACTATATTCTTCTTCTTTAATATAAATTCAAGCACCCAGAGATTGTAATATTCATCTATTATATTTTGAAGATTAAAAAACAAAACATCATTCAAACTCGTCTTAATTTTAGCAATACTCTTCTAACAATATTAATTGCACTAATCAATAGTTTTATGGATTAATCTTTAGAGCTCAAATAAAAATTACAAGACTACTTTCCGGAAATAAAGAAGCACTAATTATTATCAATTTATAAATAAGCACTAATAGCTAGTAAGTAAAAGATGTTTTTAAATGCTATAATTAAAATTAAGTCGATCAGGAGACCTTAATTTTGTTTTGTTTGGACGTTGTTCATGACTCATGAGTACTGATGGTACGACCCTTTTTTCTTTTTTTTTTTGGTGGAACAGATGGTACCACCTAAGTACACATATATGGTTATAACTTAGAAATTTGTAGTACACCACCATCTCTCACCAACTACATATCTGCAGCCTTCCATATATAGCCTGTAGACCAACCTGATTGAAACAGACTAACAGACCCTTATCCCATGGATTAATTATGGAAACTTCTCCTTATTTCAGGAAATTATTCGAAGGACCGGATGTATGTACTCTGCGATCCACATTTAACTATATGCTATGTATTAAATTTTTTATAAAATACATATAACACGTGACTAAATTTAAACCGCATGGCACATGGGTGAGACCCATACATCTGGTCCATATAAGAATTTTCCCCTTATTTAAATGCAAAGCTGGTCAAACCATTTTTTGTTGTTTAAACGTTACCATAAATACAACTCCTTAATTCCTTCAATATCAAGTGTTTTCCAGTCATGGTGGCAGGTTTAATTTTACATAATTCTACCAATACAAAAATTGCGGAATCATTTTTTAATTTTTTTGACATAACCAATTCACTTTCACCATTTACTACATATCATAGAGATAATTAATTTCTGTACTATCATTCGAAATTCTGCCAGTAATATATTTTGTAGTGTATAACATCGATCTATTATTTTCTCTCTTAGTTTGTAATTAACATAAAGGATAAGCTAAAACGATTCAACAATGATCGTTTAAATAATTTATTATGGGGTACGGTCTAAGATTCTATTGTCCAAGTGGCAATGCTTGGTCGTAAAGCGCAACAATCTACGCTTATTCCAAACGTATTTTTTTCTTCACGTCAATGAGTGACGTAAAAGTATCAAAAAATAAAGTTCCATGCATCAAACCAGAGATTTCTGTACTTTGTTTACTGTTCTACTCACCAGAACTATAAATACCACAATGTTCTGTAGCAACTTCATCATCTCTTCTAGTCCCAACAATTAATCTTTATTCCCAAATTTAACAGTTTTGGCTTTAGCAACATAACATACATATATATTGCGAAATATATACAGTTATGGCTCGTAAATTAATGTTGTATTCTTTGAGCATGATTTTGTTTGTTTTGGCAGCCAGGATTTCGCAGTCGGGAGCAGCCCTTGATGCCCATTATTACGACAAAACATGCCCTCAAGCTGAAGCCATCATCTTCCAAGCTGTTCGTAATGCCACAACTTATGATCCCAAAGTGCCTGCTCGTATCCTCAGAATGTTTTTCCATGATTGTTTCATTAGGGTACGCATAATACTCTCTCTCTCTCTCTCTCTCATGGTCGTGTAATTTTTAATTTTTGTAACGAGGACTTTGCAGGGTTGTGATGCGTCGGTTTTGCTGGACTCGACTCCGGGAAACAAAGCAGAGAAAGATGGTCCTCCGAACTTGTCACTGGCAGCATTTTATGTGATTGATGATGCCAAAGCTAAGCTTGAAAAGTCTTGCCCTAAAACTGTTTCTTGTGCCGATGTACTAGCCATTGCCGCAAGGGACGTCGCCGTTCTGGTAATTAGTTATAATCCTTTACGTAAACTCTTTAACAAATATTGATGGTAAATGTGGAAACCTGGAATCTATCACAAGTCGAAATTGCCATACAATTTTCTTGTTACATGCACTAGCATATACAACTCGTTTATGATAATGTAATGATTGTTCCAGTCCGGCGGCCCCAAGTGGAGCGTGCTGAAAGGAAGAAAAGACGGTAGAATATCCATCGCAAACGAGACCATAAACCTGCCAGCGCCAACCTCCAACACTTCTCAGCTCATCCAGAGCTTCTCTCAGAGGGGCCTCTCCATCAAGGACCTTGTCACTCTCTCCGGCGGCCACACTCTCGGCTTCTCCCACTGCTCCTCCTTCAAGGCCCGTCTCCGCAACTTCAGTGCGACCCATGATGCCGACCCCACCCTCAACCCCCAGTTCGCCGCCACCCTAAAGAGCAAGTGCCCCAAACCCAACACGGATCGCAATGCGGGTCAGTTCTTGGATTCGACTTCTGCAGTTTTTGACAACGATTATTACACAAGGGTTGTGGGAGGGAGAGGAGTTTTTGTGTCGGATCAGTCGCTGTTGGGGGATTACAGGACCCGATGGATTGTGGAGGCGTATGCAAGGGATCAGGGACTGTTTTTCGGCGAGTTTGCGGCTTCCATGGTGAGGCTTGGGAATGTTGAAGTGGATGGGGATGGTGAAGTAAGGGTCAATTGCAGAGCTGTCAACTGAGAGAGATATGCATGCGGATCGGTCTAGTATGATTTTTAATTGTGTGTTTGTTTGAGTCGAGTGATCCTTAATCGGTGTTTTCGGAGGATTAGAAGATCGAATAAATGAGGATTGGAGTGAATAACCTATATACTACGTTTTTCTTGACTTTTGATCCTTTGGTACCCAAATTAAGTAATAAAAATTTCCCGAAAAGACATTATTGCAGGTCAAAGCAAATTTCATTTTCACATATCACAGACAAGTTAAAAAAGTATCATTAACATTTGGATACCTCATGGTGTATCAAAACATAAGAGAAAGGCAAGAACAGCTATCGTGATTCGAAAGAAACGAAATGTATTCCATCAATTAGTACATAAGGGCATAGAAGTTCTATGCAAATATATAAATTCTCTTGAATGGCATTTGTATTTCTCCTTTATAACAAGATGCATTCTATTTAGGTCTCACATATATTCTTCCAAATGGAATACACACAAAATACCAGATATTAGACTAGAATTTGCATAAATTGTTGCAAATGAAATTGAGAAAGATGTACTAGGTTATAAATTCATGAACTGATAAAAACATGAATGCGGCCTATGCAAATGCTACATCAGATCGTAGGACATACTTGACGCCTTTACTGACATTACAAGCTTCATGCAGCATGCACTTATCACCATGAATGTGAAGTAGAGCCATCCCTTCTGTTGGGGCTACCTACAAAATTTAAAAGGAACTGCCCCTTAATAACATATTTGCAGGACACACAAATTGCTAATTGAACAGGATGCAATTGATAATAGGATTGTCGTGAGGATCCATTGGTTGAAGCAAAATGTAACACCACATGAACTAGTCACAAATATTTGCTATCGGCGGGGATGGGGGGGCAAAGAATAGAGAGAGAGGACATACCTCAGCAACCAGAGCATTTCTAGGCCCGTAAAAGACAGTCTCTCCTCCAACCAGTGGCTCCAAAGAATCTTTAGAACTGCTGTCGTGTTTAGACTTGGCTTTACTTTTACCAGGAGTCCCACTTAGATAGATTAATAAAGTATAGTGTGTACGTTTTCCATCTCCAAGATCAACACTTTCATCAATGTGTCGCCCAAATCTCTGACCTGCGGAGTACCTAAAACATGGATTCTTAAAGGTCAATAGTAAGCAAATTGCTATCTTTAAATATAGATGAAAAATTACCACCATTCTTCACCACAGAAACGGCACGTTAGTAATAATTCTGCATGTGCCCAACTAAATAAAAAGGGCATATTCAAAGCCTAAGCGCAACAATAGATGACAATGCTAGCTTACCTGTAAAATCTTATATTCGGATTCAACCCAACTGCAACTTTGCCTCGAATCTTGAAATCCGAAAATAATTTGCTAAGTCCAGCCTCCCATATTGCTTCTGCCAGAACGGGGTCATCAGTGGACATTCTATCATTGTCTCTGTAAGCTTCTCCCCATGCTGGACCAAGACTCCCTTGGTGAACAAAACCGATCGACTCCGCAGCATTTATAAATGCTTTTGATTCAGCAGATGTGAAATAGTTTGGAATCTGAATACCTTGAACCGAAACAGGAGCCAAACAAAAGGTACAATTGTCAGACAAGTTCAATAGAGCCAACAGGAAAGGATAGATGATGGTCGTTCATGATTAACTGAAGCAGAACATTGCCACACGAAAATGCTTAAACCAATTTCTTCAACGCATTATAACCCAATTCGATCTCTAATATACAGCAAAAAACAAAGAATAATTCAGAAAGTAGCATCAGATATTCGAGTCCAGAGAAATTATAACTAACAATACAGAAATTCACCGCATGCATATACCACAATGCCATACTCTTGGAGCTCAGAAACAGAAATCACTGCAGAATTAATTATAATTGACTTAATGCACATTGCCTAGAGAAATTTAACTCATCTTACATTCTTAGCATATCAACTGAACACCCAATTTTAGATACTATAACCCCAAAAACGCCAAATCCCATACTATCAATGTAACAATAACCCCAAAACGCCAAATCCCATACTATCAATGTAACAATAACCCCAAAAAAACCCTGGAAATCTTGATAAAGCATGCATTTTGAACCTCACAAACACAGATCAAAGGGGACGCAAGATTTCAAAAATTTCATAAATTTAACGAAATAAAACCGAAAGCCCATTAAGAAGTAAGGAATTACAAGCACAAAAGAACAAATGAAAAAAATAGAAGAACTCAACCTTGCCAATCATGAACAACCTACAATTTCCATAAAATAAATGAAATATGTAATTACATATGCTAAAGGAAGCTCACAGTAATGAGATCATCATTTTTGAGGCGATTAGTCTGAAGATTAGACTTGGGTTTCACAGATGGCCACTCCGTTTTCGTTTTCTTGTTCGCAGTCGCTGTTTTTTTCTTGTCCCCCATTTTTCTCTTCATTCTCCGCTTCTGTGGAGACACTTCAATCTTCGGAGGAAGATTAATGGGCCTCAATAGATCTTTTCGGCTTTATTGGGCCCCAAACAGAGCCATTGCAATTCTTATGGGCTCTTTCATTGTCCAAATGCATACATTGGACGGGCCTTTGAGGAATAAAACCAACGGCCCAGTATGAAATGACAAGGGAAAGATAGTTGGTATATGATGAACATTGAATGGGAAAAAAAAAATGGTAAACATCAAGTTTGCAACCAGAGACGGAGTCAGAAATTTTGATTTGAAATGGTGATGTCGAATTTGTATAAAATATTAAACGCATTTCTTTTTATATTTTTTGATATTTGCAATTTTATTATTCTATGAGAATCTTGTTTTTTATAAAATAGTTGGTCATGGCCTTTTTTAAAAGGCAATTATTTTCATGATACTATAAAAATCATCTAATCTTACAGATAACCATCTGGGTACTTCAAAACTTGTAACGAATCGTGAATTGCGATGTTTGATGGTGAAAATGGAAAGTATATATGTGGGAATGTTTTAGATTTTTGTGTTGATAAAACTTTTGTCAATGTGCTTTCGATATGGACACTACATAAAAGGTCGCCCTAAACATCTTTTGTCTAAGAATTTGAAGCTATTGTCCCTCGACCGCTCAATTCAGATTTTCCCAACTTATCATTTGGAAATGCTAACTACTTAAATTTTGGACAACTGCCGCTATGATTGTCGTTTTTACTCTCCCTTGTCCTTGCATTAATTTTCACATTAAGTAATAAATCACTTGAGTTTCTTTAGATATATATATTTTTTCCCAGTAAATGCATAAAAATCATGATTTCAATTCTTTGAATTTTTTTTATAAGTAAATCGCTGCAGGTTTATTAATTAACGGGGAAAAAAAAGAAGAAGAAGATTTCTTTGGTCTAATAGTAAGAACGAGACCTCATAATTAAAGAAGTTACATGTTTGATCCCTATATGTGTGTGGGAGTTATCTTCTACTATGTAGTAGTTCGTTTATTCTACTATTTTATTATAGCTTTTTAATTTGGATAGTTAATTATGAAATATTACAGTTGTACTCGATTTTGATTATTAATGTAATTGTTTGTAAAAAAAAAAAACAATCATAAAAATTTCTCCATATGAAAAACTTAAGTCATCAAAAAAGAAAGGGAGGAAGAAAAAAGGTCCTTTAATTAAGAAGATGCATATATAGATAAACCCACTTAAATAAAAACTTTTATAAAGAGATTATTGCCGATATCTAAATAATATGAGAGCCCGTTTGAATTGGCCTTTTTTGTTTGGAAAGATAAGCACTTATTTTTTAATCAAAAAAAAAAAGCACTGGAGTGAAAAAAAATTGTATTTGAATTGGCTTTTAAAAAAAATAGAAACAAAAAAAAAAGCCAAAAATATGACTTTTTTAAAAATTATCAAAAATAACTTCAAATAAAAACACTCTTAACTACTCAATTCAAACACAAGGTTTTCGAGGTTAGGTAATTTCCTTATATATCTCTTTGTTCTAAAATTGATGGGGCCGGGCCACGTTTTAAATCACATAGAGAATTGTTGCCTCTTTCTGTAATGTATAATAAGCAGCCCTAAAGACATAAATAAGACAGGTGTAGACTAATGAGAGTTATTAATTTCGCATTGCAAAAATTCTTCTTTTGTTAGGACTCCACTTTTTAGAATGATTTAATTTAACTAACTAACGTGCACCACGGGTGCCAACGTACATATAGTTTTTATGCCTAAATGAAATGGGGGGGGCGGGGGGGGGGGGGGGGGGGGGGCTTTTATTGGATATGCTTTGAGTCTTAATGGAGGGTATATAGACTTTAATCTTAATTGTGATTCTAAATTAAGAGTGCAAAACATTAATTCCAGCTCTTTTCAGCTAAGACTAGAGCCTGAATTTCTCCATTTGTAATCGTGTGTGTTTGTGGCGCATGAAATACATTTGAATAATAAGGTAATTGATGATTATTACTTATGTTTTATTCATTATTTTTGCAATAACTTTTAAGAAGATTTCAATTACTTAGACTAATGTTTTGTCTCTTTCATTTTCAGCTAAAGTATTATTTATATTTATTTTTATACTTACAACCGTAATTTTCCTAAGTTGATCTTCTGTCAAAATAAGTGGTGGGACCACGTGTCATCAATATTTAAACTTGATGTTTAATTAATTTAAAATAATTAAAATTTACTGACCAAATAAATCCATATTAGAAGAAAATGAAGTCCCTGCTCTATATATATATATACACACACACACACACATATATATATATATATGTTTGAATCAATTCACTTGAAACACCTTATAAATATTAATTAAAAATTTCCCCTTCCCTCCACTCACACACTTTCAAGGAAAAATGGGAGAGAAAAAAAAAGGGTTCGAATACAATCCACTTAAAATATGTTATAATTGTCAAATGAACCCCCCCCCCCTCCCCCCCTACACACCCAAGGGGAAAGAAGAGAAGAACAAAAAGGGTTCGAATACAATCCACTTAAAATATGTTATAATTGTCAAATGAACCCCCCCCCCCCTACACACCCAAGGGGAACGAAGAGAAAAAAAAAGGGTTTAAATCCATAACTACAATGATACCAAGTTCAAGCCTCTACCACTGAATTACAACATCAATGGTATGTCCGTATTACATAATGTAACAAATTTAGAATAAAACAAGCAACAAAATTCAGCTTAACACTCTATGATTGTTGTGACATAAAATAAAAAAAAAAAACACAATGAGTCATAAATTAACACTATTATGTTATAATAATATTTTTAATATGATTAATTAATATTTCTACATACACTACATATATTGATATACATACCTAAACATATTAATTGAGGTTCCATTTCATCTAGCTTTTATACAACAGAACGATTATTATTATTATTATTATTATTATTATTATTATTATTATTATTATTATTATTATTATTATTATTATTATAAGTGGTATCTTCGAAAAAATGAAAATAAAAGAAACATACCTACACGATGATGGGGTTTCTTAAGTTAGTTTTATTACCATTTATTGCATCCGCATGAACTGCCTGCTCCTAGACCTAGTATAATCGATTGATGTCTTCCCTTCTTAAAGGATTAGCTCGCAATTTAATGAAACATCTTACTAGGTTTTAGAGATATTAAAGGATACTATCTAATTAGGTCCAATTTATCAAAGCCCGAGCAACCCTAAAAACTAAAAAGGACCGATCTATGTATACTGTAGCTGGACCACTGCCTAAACCAAAAAATAAAAAATAAAAAAAAACCTAAATACTTCATTAATTATGCCGAACTGCCTCATTAGGCAGCCCCTTGACCGGTCCCCAATTTAGAAATGAAGTTTGAGGTGAAAAGTGTTATAACGTGGTACTTGCGTGAGTAAATAGCTTAATTGTGGAAATAATAAAAAGCCTACTTCTTCCTATGTTTCTATGATAAATTATCCTCGAAAATACTAGGTTTTCCTCTCTCCCCTCTCTCTCTCTCTCTCTCTCTCTCTCTCTCTACACACACACATTTTAGGGCGTTGCTGGTGGCGGGCTGCCCCTCCGTACATTCAATTATCTTAATTAACTTTCATCTATACCAATGACAGTTCGGATAATTTACTGACTAAAGCAAAATATATACAAAAATTTTCTCCTACTTATGGTTAAATTTCCTGATTCTTTTAATTCCTGTTTTATGGTGTCTCCAAAGTTGTTCCCCCCTTTCAATGTTATTCAACAAATAACATATAAGTATATATTAAGAAGAATTGGAGTTCATTTACAAGAAATATCCGTCTCCAAATAAGAAAATCGTACCAACGCATAAATGTAGAGATTTGATTGTTTTTACAATTCACCCCATTAAAATTTAACATAACTTTTAAACGCACAATATTCAAACAATCCCTTGAAGTGTTGTATCAAGTGCACTATGAAATACACTTGATGTATTGGATCTTTTCTTTACATACGTTTATCTGATTCACATGCAGATATTTTAAAAAAAAAAAAATGTGTGATTGAAGATACTCCATTGATAAATACATTTGAAGTTGTTACTAATATATATCTAAAAACTTCATTAGCTCTCCCAATAATAGTGGGAGCTAGGTCCACATGTGTTGGTAAAAAAATATTAAATTACAATTGTACTAATACTAGATTCCCAATAAGGCGATTCCATACACCAACCAAACCACGCACAATCAAAAATTGAATTGATCGCCCACCAGTTTTCATTTAATTTCGACATACCAACCGCATGTGCTTGTTACAAACTAATTATCTAACTCAGGTAATCTCAAGTTTGGTTTAATTTTCTATTAAATATCCTTCTTAATGGAGGGGAGTACAAGATAAATTGTTTAACTTGGCATCTTCGAGCAAATTTATAGTTTTTAACTTGCCAGAGTGAGTTCGAATCGAGCTTCGAGATCTAATAAAATAGAAAAAAAAAGGTTCAAAATTGATTTATTGTCCAATTATATTTTAGCAATTATTTTATTTTTGTATTTTTAAAGAATGAAATTTGACTCGAACCTTGGAAATGTTGAAAATGGAGGACTTGAATTGCAAGAACATGGAAATAAAGGGGCAGTTGTCCCGGAAATAGGAACAGATAAGGGCTGGGTCCAAACAGTGAAGTGACCAATACCCTCTATTATAGGTACAAAGGCCAATCCCTAGAGTGCAATAGCAACAACCCAATCATGTCAACTTCCCATACCTGGTACGCAGTTAACCTCACGCTTTTTCCCAACTAAACACAGGGTTAAATTCATTATTTTGGCAATACATGATAAATGAGGAATGTCTTGCTACAGTACTAAATGCTAATGTAAACCCATGACCACAAGTATGTTTACACCTTGATTAGTACTTACATTTCCAAATTGTAGTTTGCAAATTAACCCCCCACCCCCCCCCCCCCACCCCAAAAGACACGTATCTATATATCTAAGATTGACATTGGCGGAAATTGCAAAAATATCCTTTTTGCAAGGATAAAAGTTGTGATCTGACTAGAAGTTAATTAATATTGTATATATCTAAAGTGTAAATATTCAGACTTTAGCTTTGGGGAAATAATCTAGATACCTCATATGGAAGAATGGTCAACAAAAATCATTTATTTTCCAAAGATAGCTAGGTAGCAACTTAACTAGTTATTAAAAGATAAGCTACTGATCATGTGAATATGATCGTACAACGCTATTGATTCGATTACCAACTCTAGTAGTACTAAGAATTTATTGTTTCGTCTTTCAAACTTCTTATTCCATTTCTATACCAAAGAGAAGTGTAATTTATTAGTTACAAAAACCAGCTTGTCAAAGTTGTTCTTTCAAAAATTACCATCACTTCACTGTTTTCCCAAGCCTTGAAATTAAGGTGGTGTTTGTGAACATTTTTATTTTTAGACAAGTTAAAGTTATAGAGAAAGTTGGAATTTTTTTTGAATAGTAAATGTGAATAATATTTGAAAAAAAAAAGTGAAAAACAGTAGTTGAATTTAGAAAAAATAACTAAAAATTGAAAAAAAAAAAACAACAAACATGTAGCTTATTTTAATTTTTTGTGAGTAAAAGCGGGAAGCAAAGCACTCACTCTCATTTTTTTTCCCAACTGAAGTAGGAAAAATACTTTTTTTTTCCATTTGCTAACATTTCCTAATTGATTTACAGACTAAGTTCCATTTTTTTTATCGTATTTATAGTCAACGTGTTTCTTTTATTTGACAATACGGTGATAATATTTAAGTTGCCTCCAAACTAGTCAAGTGCATCTATAAATTAGGTTATGAATGGCTTATTTAAAATGAATATTCAATTGATGTGCTTGAATTCTTTGACTAAGCTTATAAATAATTTTTTTTCTTGATTTCTTGATGCGAGACGAGGTATATATTTGTTTTATTTTTCTTTTCTAATTAAAAACAAGGTTCCTCAGTACATACAAATATGCTTGAAAAATAATCAGTACAACTATAATCAAATATATATACGTATTGCGAACTTTATATTTAAACTTTAAACTCCTCCTAAATGCAATTCTTGAAAGGCAATTTACAAGTAACTTAAACTTTTAACTTTTTTGTTTTTTCAAAATGAAAAACTCTTTTGATAATGAAAATAGAAAATTAATTATCAAAAATTCTTTCATGAATTGTGTTGATGCGTTCAAAAATTCGACTTAAACACATTTTATATGTTATTGATTTTCTTATTTTATAAAATACATATAAAATATGAGTGAATTTGGATTATTGTATATATGAGTATGACCCAATCACCGAATCAGTGAAATAATTTTCCTTCAAAAATTAATTAATGTCACAATGAGCTTTTTTTCCTCTTAAAAGGCTGATATTTAGATTCAATAATACGAACATATTGACGTGGCTAAGTCCGGATTAGCCACATCGGTGCCAACTCAAAGCATAAGACCAATCGCTGGTTGCCACGTGTAGGGAAAGTCACACATGTGACCGATCCCCGACTTGCCACATGCGTGATGCCTCATCGGGGCCGAGTACAGCTCACTAGTGTGCCTTGGCTTTCGATCCGAGTGTAGCTCGCCAGTGTGCCACGGCTCTCAAGTGTCTCCACGAACCCCAACAGCGGACTCTTCGATAAAGGTCTCTGCCCTCCTCGGGTGGTCCCCCATCATCCTTGAAGTGGTCCCAAAAATAACCTTCTTTGACAATGGTTGTACCCGGCGCATCCACGACACATGGCGAGGAATATTCTTTACACGAATAGTAGGGTTGGGCTGGTCTAACCCTAGTCCGGCCCACCTGCTTCTAATTTCTATAAATAGCATATAATTATTGTTCACAAAGGGTAAGCTTTCCAAATTCACTCTACACACATTATCACATTTCGAATACGTGCTCGAATTCTGACTTGAACGTTGGAGGGTATTCGTCGGAGACACTTCCGACTAAGCTCACGCGTGTGTTCTATTCTTGCAGAATAGGACCTGACCATCACACATATATCATTTACTCGGATCTTTGAACGAACATTGGACCATCTTACTCAAACTATACTTTTGTTCGGAGTGAAGTGTCCCTAGTACGAAATTCGATCACATCAGATATATATATAAAACTTTATAATTTTATGTATGCCTTCGGAATCACTACTTTTCGGTAGTTACATAGTTGCGTATAAACTTTATTATTTCTTTATCTTTGATTCATGACACTTAGCATGGTAAGATGATAATTTGACTACTCCTCTTTATTCTATTAATTTTCTCTGCGGTTATGACTTTAATTTTTTATTCCATTAAGAAAATAAATAATTTTTTTTTTGAAATAATTTAAGAAAATAAATATACATATTCCCTAATGTAATTATTGAGCCAGTGAGCGTCAGCCACGTGACAAGTCGGGCTCCCTTTGGTCGAGGCGTACAACGTTCAAACACAAATAAAATATTATGAGCTATAGATGTGTTGTCAGAAGCCAATTCGTGGGTACATCACGTCATCGTACGATGATGTCGACGTTGGGATGAACCCCCATCTCTCTCTCTCTCTCTCTCTCTCTCTCTCTCTCTCTGCTACACTTACTGAAACTGAACTTTATCAGTAAAATTTCCCATTTTGTGTTAGCTTTCAAAAATAGCTGTAAACAGTGAACCTTTCATTTTTTATTATTGATGTTTTTCTACTGTATATGCCATTTCTTGGCTAAAACAAGATAGGAATTATTAAAAAGCAATGTTCTTTTTTTATCTATAGTATATCTTTTTCATTATTTATTTATTTTTTCATTTGGGGTTTACCTTTTTGTGTGCCTTTCCTTTTTTGTGGGTGAGACTTGACTGAGAAAGACAAGGAGAATAACAGATATATTATCAATAGGGGAAATATTGGGTTTCAATGGTCTCAAAATAAAGAGATTTCTGTTTGCATCAATTACTGTCAGATTTTTTTTTCTTTCTTGAGATGTATAAAAGATCCTTTGTGTTTTTTATTTCTTATTTCTTGGCATTCCATTCGGCAAAATCTTGAATAATCTCTTGTTCTTTAAATCTTGTTCTGGGCCAAGTTCTTCTTCTCCGTACTGTTTATGCTCTCAAGGGGATTATATACACACCATACCTTCTGATTTTCATCTCTCAACTTCATTTATTTATTTTTTCTTTATTTTCAACTGTTTTGGAGCCATCCTCTTGCCCTTTCTCTAAAGTCAATTCTTTAAAAGCTAGGGTTGATAGGGGGTTGTATAGCATCCCTTGTTTTAATTGAGTAGCAGTCTGAAATGTTTTTTGGCATGTAAATTTACTAGGGTTTTTTGAGGTCTACATAAATTTGAACACCACACGGTACCCCCTTCTTAATTCTGGTTTTTGTATGATTAAAATCTCTCTCAGTCATCAAATCTCTCCGGTAAAGCATTTTTCTAAGTTTCTGAGGTGCTAGCCAGCTTTCTGATGAGATTGAAATTCTAAATAAACATTTTCAGATTATTCCTTTTGAAGAAGGGTTTCGTTCATTGAAAACAAATAATCTTGAAGTTTATAATTGTAGAGAAATTTAAAAGGAAAGGAAAATGGTGAGAGGGAAGGTCCAAATGAAGCGAATCGAAAATTCGACGAGCCGACAGGTGACCTTTTCGAAGCGAAGAAATGGGCTATTGAAGAAGGCTTATGAGCTCTCGGTACTTTGTGATGCTGAAGTGGCTTTAATCATCTTCTCCCAGAAAGGAAGACTTTATGAATTCTCAAGCTCCAAGTAAGTTTATTTTTATTTGCTAAGTTAAACAACCTTAATTTTCACAAAATTTTAAGAATTATAAATGTATTCTTTCTGAAATCAAACTAACCAATGGGCTATACATGGATTCCGGTTTTAATTGTTTACTGGGTTTTCACTTTGTTCAATGTGTATCATGTTTTTGTGCTTTCTGCTTGCTTTTTTGTACTTGCATATATTTTTATGGTGATATATATGGCCTTAGACTGAATAATTATCATGACTTTCGAGTACTCTATGCACAGTAACTTCTTTCAAGGTGGCTGTGTGTGTATATATATATATACACGAGTGACTATTGAGGCACAAGTTGATTAATTTCTTGATTGATTAATGGCCCTCTTTTCCTCAGATTGTGTTGGCCATTTATTTATGCAAAACTCAAAGATCTAACATGGCTTAAAAGAATGATCTAATTGGTTGCAGATATTTTTGGCTACTTGATATCAAAGAGACCATGTAATATGTACGTTGTTGAGGGTATTATTTGGTATTTCTATGTGGGCGTAGAGGATTTTATGTGCTAGAAACCTGGATTTATTGACTACTAAAACGTGGATAGGAAAATCTTTTATCTATGTGGGTTTAATCCGTGTGTGTTTTACTCTTTAAACTTGACGCAAACTTTACTATATTAAGAAAGGCCAAAGGTTAAAGTATTTGGAGTGTGTGTGATCATTTGTAGTTTGAATCATCTATGTTAGTTGCTCAGCCTCAGTATAATACACACTCGAATTAGCATATATTGTTTTCTTTTCTTGAATTTGTTTAATCATACTCTTAATATTTACTTGATGTAAATTTGTAAATATATATCAAATATAGAGGTGTAATATTGCAAAGTTTGTAATATGTTACATGAATCATGTCTGGCCACTGTTAGATTGGCTCCTATAACTTGAACTGAAGGAATATTATGGTAAAACAGTAAAAACTTTGAAAACTCAAAGCTGTGCTGTATCATGAGTGGATGACTAGTTTTATGATTAATCTTCGTCATCATCCTTTAGTGTGACGGCCGGTATGATTTGCTGCAAATGTAAAATGCCTGTGGTTTACAAGTGACAAGTTTAATTATTTTGGAAATGGCTACGTATATGTTTGTTCGTTGCTCATTTAATATCTTACTTTCCGACCTAAGTAAGACTTTCTTTGTTTCCTAGTGTTCTTCCGATGTATGAGTGATCAATTCATAGGACTTGGTCCCTTGTCTTCAGCATTTTATCTACTGTACATCTCAATTAGCTGCCATTCCATTCACGTGTTTTTGTCTGGGTGTGACAATGTTCAACGTAAGACTGTGTGGTACCACAATGTTCAGAGCAAAAAGATGATGAAAGAAAAATATTAGATAGAGTGCTTGAGCATGCAGTTAAGTGATGAATATCAATTCACAATCAAGTTAGAAGTTCACGCTATAACTATCAAATTAGTATTTAATAGTAGTGTCAAAATATTCATTAAATAGATACACTGAGTGATAATAACTTTTTTGTGTTACTATAATATGATTTTAAAAGCATAAAGTGATAAGCATTTTATTTAGGTATAAATAACACTTTTTGTGTACACACTACAAGCAAACCCACTAATTTTAGGATTCTAGCTCCACTACTGATATTGGAAATTGATAATCAGAGGCAGAGTTAGGGCAGGCTGGCGAATGCGATTGTCCCCCCCCCCCCCAAAAAAAATATAGAAATACCTTTCGAGTTCTTTGATGAGCCGAACTTGGGCTATCATTTGTCTGTTTGAAAATTCACAAGCCGGCTTGTGAGCTTTTATATATATATATATATATATATATATATTTTAATATTTTTATTTCTTAAACATATGAATAATAAATAACAAATAATATTGACAATAAATTTATATAAAAATATTCAATATTTTCTATAATTTAAATGTTTACGTAATATTTTAAAAAAGTAACAATATTTCATTATCTTTATCTATTTTCTTGTAAAAAAAGATATTAATAAAAATGAGCTCGCAAGCTTCTTGAGTTCAAGTTCAAACTCAACTTTTGGATGAGATGATGAGTCGAGCTTGAGTTATATCATTCTTACTCGAGTTCAGAAAAATAGACTCATCGAGTTTGACTCATTTACATTATTAATTATACACATTTTCTTTTTATTTTTAATCGTCAATAATGGTACTTTTGTACAATTTTTTTCACTATTATTTTTGTCGGCAACATTCCTTAACTAAGTGATGTAGACGTGGCATACAGTACTATCCCTTTTGCGCGCATTTGGACTTTTTTGAGTCTATTTTGAGGAAATTTGGCTTATGTTTTGTGCTAATATGCTTCATTTGTAGGAAAAGAGATGGGGGAGCTGCATGTATATATTTTCAAAATTAGAATTCTCCTTTAGGATTATCAATTAAATGACAAATTTTCCCTCATTACGACATAAAAATATCTTGAAAGTGCTAGAGTTTGTTCTATATATCAAAATAAGTACCAACTTATGTTGATATGGCCTTGACCAAAAACCTCTTCAAATTAGTACATGGTTCCTGTTTAGTCAGCATGATTCTTGCCTGTACCGGAACTAATCTTGTAGCTGATGTTTTACAATTACTATTTGATTGGTGTACAATTTAGGGAGAGTGACCTATCAGATGGCAAATGTATTAATATTTGCTACATAATCAATTGGGTGTGGATCAAATCGAGTGTGGACAAGAATTTTCCATCTACATGTGACATCCTACGTACTTGTTAGATTTGTCACTGTCAAAAGTTAATTTTAGAGTGGGTGGAAAAAGAGTGAGTTCTTGGACAAGGAAACCTTCACGCAAAGATTTAAAATTACTTCAATTTCATGGATTATATATATATATATATATATATATATTATTTTCTTGCTATGTATTATGTATTTATAGGTTGAGACTAGATAGCTGGGGCTCTGTACTTGTCCTGGGAGCCAAATAAGATGAGAAATAACCTCTTTATTAGTCTGGATGTATCTTGAAAAAATTATTAACTGCGGAGTGAAAAGTTGGGAAAATTATTACCTTTTATATTTTTTGAAAAACTTGGCTCATAACAAGTGTAGACATGCATACTATATCAAAATAAAATGTTCTATCGTAACATGAATATAATTAGTGGGAATGTAACAAATAATCACTTGATGCATGTTATTAATTATTATTTTTATATTGTCATCAAATTGTTTGTCAGTCTTGCCATGTCACAATTTTTTTCAAATAATGATTAATACAGACTTATCGGTACTTCCTTAACTTTGTACCAACGAAAGATTACTCGATCACTAGGTTGGCATTGTGTATGTTTTCATAAAAGATGCATTGTGTGGGATATCAATAATTGGGATTCTTTACAATAATGGTTTTACCTTTTCCTTTTTTAATTATTGCATTTATTAGTCGAAGGAACAATGAAATTTCTCCAAAGGTTAGGTGAATAATTACTCATGCTGGACCATCCATCAATAATGTTTTGAGGTGAAGTACGTACATCTATATATATTTTTGTTAATCGAAACAAAAGATGATTGTTGTGTAGTTTGATGCACGATTTTACTAGCACATTGAAGGCTAGTACGTACTTTCATAATCTCCATTCATTGCTTCTCGTATTTATTTAATGTTATTTTATTATTTATACTAATTTGATTCTACTACAATTCCGTGCATTGCCATCTACGAAAAAATTACTTATACAAAACAATGCTTTGGGTTCATACTTCCTACACAAATTCAAGAAATGAGGAATTGAATGTTTATGCGAGTGGTAAGTGAGTGAGCTTGTGTAGTCCTATGGTTTTATTGATCTTTTATGATGCAAGATGGACCATGGAATTTTAATTTTCAATCTACCATGTGTGATGATAATTGTTATTGTTGTTTGCTCATCTTCTATAATTCTTTTTAGGCAAACTGATTATCATTAATAAGATCATTTCACAGTGGTAGGAAAATTTTAAATTAGCCCTGGAGTTTCTCAATGTCATCTCGCTGGTTTCAGTTTCTGAATAAACACTGAATTGATGATGACATTTTTAAATTGAGTGAAAATAGATTCCCAAAAATATACAAACTCATACCTAGAATTTATTTGGTGTTGGTTTCGAAATACCCATATATATATATATATATATATATATATATATGTTTAAAGATAAATATATATTATCTTTTGGCATTTATGACAATTGAGATATTGCATTTTGATCAAGTTGTTGCTATAAGAACATAGAAACTTTTATGTTATGTATGGCGCACACACACGCACACACACACACACATATATATATATATATATATATATGTATATAGGTTGCATTTGGTAGTATTAATAAATTGTGTCTGATAGTGAAATCAATTGATAAATATGCTATAGTTTTGTTATTAATTAATTGCAATAATTTATTTAGTAGCAAGTATTGTTTCGTGAGATATCCTTCAAATTATATTTGGTAGTATATTTTTTTTAATATTAATTTGAAGCAAATTATGAAAAGCTTTTTAATTTAAGCCCCATAATATATATTTAAGGGTGATATAGTAAATTTTAACTTTTATCAACTCAATCCAAATTAACAGGATTACATATTCCACCCCTACGGTGGGATGGCTTATCCCATAAATTGATGAATGAGAAATTCAGTCTATGCTTTATAAGGGCCAGCAAAAATCTATAAAATATAATTATAGGTTTTCACATAAAAATTAAGATACTCCCTCTGTTCCCTTATAATTATCATTTATAAAAGGTTTTCACATAAAAATTAAAGAAGACAATTAATAATCATAATTTTGAATTAATATTAATTAAATAACCTTTAGGAGTCATACTCTAATCGACAAGATTTTTTTAGGAATTAATAATAATCATATTTTGAGAGTTTTTTTAGTACAATTAATAATCATAAGTTGAGAGTTTTGTCAGGAATTTACCAAAAAAATGTATTTATTAAAGTAAAAGGGTATGGTAGGCAGTAAAAAAATAATAAATGCATTCTTGTAAAGTAAAAACGACAAATATTCTGGAACAAGTTTTATTTGCTAAAATGACAATTTAAAAGAAAACGAAGGGAGTACTAAATTGCTGGATGGGTAATTTGGTAAAAGAGAATATTCATGATAATTAGGTTCAGTGATAAACTCACCTACAGCCCTGAAGTTAGTATATTATGGTAACCACCTCTATTGTGAATTTTTACATTACAATTAGACCACATACAAGTTTGCGAAATAATTGAAATCATCCTAGTCATTGACGTTCGTCTTATAAAACTACCAAAAGGTACCCCCCCCCCCCTCCCCTACAAAAAAATGAGTACATCAACAATATAACAAACGATAAAGAAAAAGTGTCAATTATTAAATATGTTTTCTGACAAAAATGTGATTTTGCCATAAGCAAATGTCAATAGTAATAGCATGGTATTTAAATTGTAACAATTGATAAATAATGGCATGCTTATGATGACAAGTTAGTGATAATGAAATCTTATCATGAAATTATAGTGACAATTTTTTTTTTGTCACCAAACTGTCACTCTAGGGATATTGTCAATTATCAATGTTGATAATTTAAATATCAATTCTTTTCATCATTGAGTGATATTGTAACAAAATAAAAGATGCTATCACTAAATAGATTTAATTAGTGAAAAAATAGAAGATATTGTTACTTAATATGATTATTGATAACGATTTTCATATTATCTCTTTTATATTATGTCATTAATATTATTTTTTCTTATAGTATTCACTAATTGAAAATTTGTGATGGAGAAATTTGTCACAAATTTAAGATATTTGTGATAGATTAGTAATAGAATTTAATCTAATAGAATTAAAAAAAATAATTAGTGATAAGACATTTACTAATGAATTTGTTATAAACGAAACCTGTTGCAAAAATTAAATTTATAATGTATTAGTTTATCTCTAAATAGGGCGCATTCTTGTAGTGTAACTTGACCCCCTGAGAAACTAATGGTAGGGTAAGTTTATGCAATATGAAAACCTTATAGAATGTAAATATATTTACATCAAATCTTAGGGGTGCATGTGTCATTATTCCTTCCATAATTCAACCATTAAGGAAAAAGAGGAACTCATAACAAAAAGTGAGATGGCTCTAACTATAGGTGTAATTCGTTTATTTTATTTCATTTTTCTTGTTAAATAATAAGATAAATTATGAAAGGACTTCCTTTTTTCTAACAACTTGAAATCAACATATTCTTCAATTTGAAGGTAATTAATGAAATCTTCTTCAGCCCTTTAACAATGAAAGAGTACATCTACAAGATGTGAAAAGATATGGAAGATAATAATTATGATGAATGGATTTCATATTGCCACGAGCAGTTTTCATATCCCAATAGATTTGAATTTTTAAGAAAATAACAGTATAATTTTGAAAAAGAAATTAGTTAGCATTTAATTTCATGTATCTCTTAATATCTCCATATGAAATCTGAAAAGTTTTAAGAGCTAATCTATATGTCATTTGTATGGCTTGCTAACAGTTAATAGTCCTCTCTATCTCTCTCTATATGTGTACGCTTGTGCGCGCGCGCACGTGTGTAGTTTTTGTTCATGTACTATGTATAGTGTGTACATAGATGTATTCTACAATGTGTAGAACGAATTCTTTACATGGTCACTTGCGCGCGTCTTCATTGTGTGAATCTGATCATATCTTGTTCGTGTTGGATGTTCAGCATGCAAAAGACAATAGAGAGATACATGCAACATGCAAAGCAAGAGCGGAAAACTAATATTGAAGTTGAACAACACGTGCAGGTTTGGCTACTTTCTCCTCATATATGAAAGTAAACAAATATATATATATATATATATCTGTCTCTATTCATGTCATATGAATTAAATTTTGCGCAACTCGAATCATCAGTAATTGTAGAAATAATAATCTTGAATAGTAGATTCTCACTTTTTTATTGCGAAAAATCTTTTTAGAGTACAAAATAACTTTGTCGATCTGTTTTCATGTTACGAAATAATTTAAAAGCCATTGGTTGGAATAAGTGGTGTGAAAGAAAGATCGAGGAAATCTGTAGCCCGCCCTATCCTAATAATTGTAGATATTCAATTAATCAACACAGAGAAGAAATTAAGAATACTTGGACATTCCACCAAAAAAAAAAAAAAAAGAATACTTGGACTTACCCATAGTCTAAACTTGCAAACTAATTTGTGTCTATAATATCTTGCGCCATATGTTGTTTTTCACTTATTAAAAGTAGAAAGTTTTAGCATGACATACACGAGTCACGAGGATTAACAGTGAAGCCATTATTCAAAGATTACTAGGTCTTGTTGGACCATATGAAATTCCTATACTACCTCTTGTAATCTATGTTTGAAATCACAAGTATATTATCCATTTGATTTGTGGTGTGTACTCATAAGTCTACTCAAAGTCTAGTTAAAGGATGTTTGGCTAAGCTTACTTAAATATTTTATAGATTTCTACAATTAATAAAGTTAATAAGATATTTTTGGAGTTTATAACAATGTAGAAGTTTGTTAAGAATTGAAAAAAGATTTCATCGATAGGTGATGGAACTAAAATATGCAAGTATGCAAGTTCTTAACAAAAAATTGTATTTTTCGTCCCATATGTTTGGCTTATTTCAATTTTAGGATCGTAATTTTATGGTGTTCTAAAATAGGACCGTATTTTTTGAAAAATTTTCAATTTGAGAACAATTGAGCCGGAGTAGGTCAAATCGACTCGAAAATGACTGAATTTTTCTTGTTCGATTTCTTGCCAATTTCAAGGTTTGAAATTTTCAAAAGGGAAGACAAACGGATTGTCGATAGATTTTAGAGGGCGAACAAAAGACCATAGGGATTTCTGCATTCTCAATTTGGGGGAAATGGTAGATTAATGGTATTTTTTTTTTGTTATGAAATATAAATCACGTGATCAGCACATGTAGTCATTTCCCTCCAATTTGTTCCACATAGGACACACACATGGCATTTTCATGCAACCTCACGGTCAAAATCCCCAAATTTTAATACACGTCATTTTACCGTTCAATTTTCCATTCAATTTCAATTATTTTCTGGTGGATTTGACCTACTCCAGCTCAATTGTCCTCAAATTGAAACTTTTTTGAAACATACGGTCGTATTTTAAAACACCATAAAATTATGATCCTAAAATTGAAATGGGTCAAACATACATGAAAAAAAATGTAATTTTCTCAAGTACTTAATTAAATGCGTAAATCTTGTTTTCGAAGAATTGGAATGTAAAGTTTGATTAGGCGGTTTATCTTCTGGTTTGTGGCGTAATAGCATGTGGAGATAAATTCATTTATTTTAACATTGTTTAACTATATATTGATCTTATATATATGCGCAGGGTATTAGGGATGGAGTTAAGAACTTTTGTTTAGAGAGAGATTAAATTTTTATAAAATATAAAATAGGTAATTCTATTATTCTGAAGGGTTGAAACTTTAAAATTTCAATAAAATGCGCTTACAAAGTATGCACACTGTACTTTGATATTCTATGGTAACTTTGTGTTATTTTAGCGCATTAACTCTACAAACTATGCACATTCTATGATATTGATCAAACCGAGAAATGTTATCTGTTAAGACTTTCATGTCCGTGTAGTTACTGCTACATAAACATGAATTTTCTCTTGGCTCTGCCTGATAGCGTTTGGATAACTTATTCTCCTTGTAGCATTTAAAGCATGAAGCAGCATTCATGGCGAAGGAGATAGAGCTACTAGAGAATTCCCAACGGTTCTTTTCTTAGTTGTTACTCTTTCCTTTCAAACTTGCTCGAGCTTTTTTAGTTCAGTCGAGTTAAGTTTGTATATGATCAAACATGAACTCTATTGTTGTGTGCATCAGGAGGCTTTTAGGGCACAATCTCGGGGCCTGTTCGATGGAGGAGCTTCAAGAAATTGACAGTCAACTAGAGAGAAGCCTAAGAAACATCAGGGCGAGAAAGGTATGTATTGTATCGTTGTGCGATGAGACTAGAGTTCAGTCCAGAGACAATCTAAAACTTTCATTTGAGAACCAAATCGAACTTTTATAAATTTGAAGGTCAACATTTTGAATTTCGAAAAAGAAAAAGAATACATGTAAAATATTTCTATAGATATTTATATATTTATTTGAGGGGATGACTGCCCTTTGTAGCCCGTCTTGACTCCGTACCTCGTGAGATTTGGAAAATTTTTGTCCGCACCGGGTCGTTTATATCGTAACTAATCATGTGATGAGTGTTTTGCATTTGTCATGTGATTGGTGTATAATTTAGGGAGTGACTAATCACATAGCAAATATATTAACACTTACTACATAATTGATTGGATTCGATCAAACTGCGTCCTTGGCTAAATTTTCCGATTTGATGAGGTTAGAAAATTATTGAACATGTTAAAAATCCGGACAGCAGTTAATATATTTTTGCATGTTTGTTTTGCAGTCTCAACTATTCCACCAGGAGATAGAAAAACTACGAGCAAAGGTATGATCCTATATACAGCAGAATTATATTCGATTAAATTAGTCTATATATGCTGTCTCACCAATTTCCAATACCTAAAAGCTATTTTGGTATTCCAGGAAAAGTTTCTGACTGAAGAAAATGCAAGGTTAAGTGAAAAGGTAAAGTTATACCATATCTTCACCAAAACTTTTAATAATTCAACTTAACATATAGTTATTACATTGAAATCGACATAGGCATCATTTATTTTTATGGTTAAAATTTAAGTGATTCGGCTATTGGTGGTTTAATTGAATATTTAAGAGAAAATTCACAACCAAATTAAACAACCAATAATCAAATCACTTCAATTTTAACCTTAAAAGTAAACGATTCTTTAGTTATTTTCCTATCCCAGATTTATCTCAATGGTAATGCAATGGTCATCTGCGCCGATGTTTCCGTCAAAAAAACCGTGTTTTTTTGTTTGTTATATATAAAAATAAACCACGACGAATAATTTTGCACAACATTGAATTGAATGTTGAAATTAGTGTCGTATGGTTATATGGTACGTTGCAGTGTGGATTGAGGCCAAGGCAAGCATTATTAGCAGCACAAAAGCAGAAAGAAATTGGGAGCCACAGTCAGAGCACACTCAGCTCCGAGGTGGTCACTGAATTGTTCATTGGCCCACCAACAACCAGATAATTGGTTCTAATTAATTAGCCAATATTATTTGACAACTTTTCTATTAAAAACAACAAAAAAAAAAAAAGAAAGGAAATTGTGATATATATATATATATATATATATATATATATATATATGCACACACATATAGCTATGCCAGTATTTGTTTCTTGTACCCGGGTTGTAATAATAAGATTGCACCATTTTCTTCTCTTTCTGTTATTGCTTGTTTGTTTGTTGGTTGAAATATTTAGGGTATAGATATAACTCAACTTCAAAAGTTAGTTGAAAAGGTGAGGATTGTCCAAGTCTTTATTAAGAAAACTACATTTTGGTATTTAGTTGATGTAGGATAGTCAACATACCACCCTTCACTCCCAAGTCGGAATATACAGAAAATAACTTGGAGCATAAAATTAGTATAGTGAATGGCCTAATTAATAATGTAGGACGTAGTCTGTTTTGATATCATGACAAATGACATCATCAACGTGATCTATTTGTGTTGCAAAATTCTATTTTAGATGAGTTGGTCATCCAACATTTTTCACTTCCATGTATTCATTCTTCTTCTTCTACTTCTTTATTTTTTTTCAACGCTCTCAGCTTGGTCCATTTGTTCAGTTTGAAGTCTCTATTACAACATTGTGTTACAATTTTTTTTCCACACTATCAGCTTGGTCCAAATAGTGAACAGTTGAGATAAAAAAGAAAAAGGAAGAGAATTTCTCGTGTTATAAGTTTTTTCTCTTTCCTTATAATTTCAATTGTTCGCCAATATACAAAACGTATATTAATGAGTGGATAAGAAGATATAATATCATTTTGTAGCAGATGGTCTAATTGTTATTTGGGTTGCAAAATCCTATTGAGGAATGTAAAAGTTGTTGAAATTCGGTTTTAACGTTAAACTTTTCCAAACAAGTTCAATAAGTTGTTAATATAGATTTGAAATTCTTAATTTCCAGTATTAATAATATTTAGAGCCTGAATGAGATATCTTAAAAGTATGGGGGTTAATTTAATAGATTTAGATTTTTGAGAATCGTTGCCCCACCTTTTCAATTTGGGCTGAAATGTGGGAACAAATAATTGGGCTTTCGAATATTTGTCAACGACATGTTGCGTTTCTATTAAGCGTCCGACGTTGGGGCTGTTATGGTGTAATTGGATCGTGGGCTTCATGAGTATTTGGGCTCATCCTTTCTTTTCAAACGTGTCTTGTTGTGATACATGGGGACTTCTATAGCGAAATTAGGTCGTGGGTTTCATAGTAATCTAAGAGATTAATATATTTAACCAATGCTATATATAGTACAAGAATACCTACCTTGATCCACACTTCACAATGATACATAATACGATTAAAAAGATTTATATATTAAGCTTGATTGGAAAAATATCTTTCCGAACATACAAATTTAAACCCGACTTAGGCACATCCAACCAATTCTATTCATCAAGTTAACGAACTTGACATTGCTCTTCCAAAAAAAAAAAAAAAAAGGTAAATATATAGTAGCAATTTATCAAAAAAACTCAAAATTGGACTCAAATTGAAGAAGAAATTTGAAATTGGATTGTATGTTACGGTCTGAGCAGCATGATGGTGCGCCCTAGCTACTTATTTTTGATAGGACCGACAAGGAGGCTCATGAGATTTGGACATAGCAATTTGTATGAGCACATGATTCAATTATTGTAGGGTTTTTTTTTTCAAGGGTCGTAATCATATAATTCACAGGCCAAGAGTTGGTTGGGTCGTTATCATATATATATATATATATATATATTCATGCATAAGCTAGAGTTTGGTGAACTCGAGCTTTTGTTTGTTTGGATCGAAAATGGGAAAGGGATAGTGGTTAAAAAAAAAAAAAAAAGGAAGAAGACAAAAAGTACTCATGAGGCTTTACCTTAGTGTTAAACATTGTTGACCTAGTTGGTACTAAGACGATATGAATCGATAGTTTCAAGATATCTAAATTAAGTTTGAATTTCAATTGTGGATGATTTACAAGGTGTTTGACTAAATTTATTTTAAAAAGCTTATATGCTCGTAGTTTTACGAACTTATAAGATGTTTTTAAATTTTATAAACTCCTGCGTTTAACAAAAAGTTATTAAAGTGTTTGGATAAAGTAAGACTTTGTAGCTTATAAGATGTGTTTTTAACTTGTAAATTGTGGTTCTATTTGGTAAGAATAAGAGCTTATAAATTATTTTAAGTATAATGATGATAAAAAATAATAATATAAAATTAATTTCATGTAAATAAATATGTTTTGAGATAATAGGAATGTTATAATGAAAAAAAATAAAGATATTTAAGCCATTTTTATCTTTTGGTGTTGACAACTTATAAGTTGTTTCAAAAAACAATTGGAGGGAGCCTTTTTTTTTTTTTTTTTTTGAGCTTATAAACTCCTTTACTTAAAAACTTACCAAACAAATTTTAGGAGCATATAAGTTTCTCAAAACATCTAATAAGATGTTTATAAACTTATAAACATCTTAGTTACCAAACACTCTCTAACTTACCAGTGTTCTTTCTTTAGTCTATATTAACATATGTTTATATAAGTTTAGAAAGTTTGTCGTTGAATTGATTCATATCTTTCCATAATTCCATTGATCACATGTTCCAAATCTTGGATGAGATATATGTGCTGCACTTATTGATTTCTTTCCAAATTGCATTTAAACACATGTTTCACATCTTTTGTTTCTTTTAGAAGGTTTTACCTATAATTATTCTGATGCATCGATTACATTTGGAACTTGTTTGATTCAAATCTTGTCTCCATTAGGAACTTATCTGTCTGGTTGAAATCAAGAATACAACAACTCATTCGTTACTTGCATAAATATAGTTTTTGGAAATGTGAAATATAGAGTTCTATATCCAAATTCTTACTATCATGTAATTTTTGTTGACTTATTTTTCATTTCGAGGGGCTTTCAAGGTGAATAGGGAGATTTTAAGCACAAGAATTCCTTGAAATGAGTTGCGTTGTGGAGTTATCGATTGCAATGAAAATTCCTACTAAGTGTTAGTGGACGTTTAAGTGTGTTATACTAATACTTTAGAAGAAGTGTTTAACCCCGAACCAATTGCAAGAATCAATACTTTTTCTAGTTTGAGTAGGTTTGTGACACAACAATAATTAACCTTTTTTTTATCCATCCTATTTGAAATGTTCCCAATGAGAATTTAAAATGAGAAATGATTTGATGTTGTTTCAGTAGAAAGGTCTTGATTTCAAAATGCTTGTTAAGTCCAACATAGGTTGTTTTTCATCAATTTCGCTCTGATACGATTTTGGAAGACAAATTCCTTTATTCTGTCTACGGTTTTCATCTTACACGGATATGTACAACTCCAAATCAAGGCTTCTGAACTAGGCGTACAGGAAAATAAAACTCATCAAAAAATGTACATTAAAACGGAACTTAATTTGTTTTTACTTTGAGAAAAATAAATAAAAACAAAATAAAACAACTGGAAAATGGAACAGTGGTCCCTGAGAAATTCTAATTGTTAGTGGCTCTGGGTACTATTTGATTGATTGTGCATTTGGACAAACGTAGTCATGCCCAGCCCGGGGAGCGGATTCGATGCTTTGCTCGTACCGTAGGCCTAACATGTCAGACGATTCTTTTGCTGGATGGGACACACCCACTGCATCAATTGTTAGATCACAAGTCCGGGAACTTTTCTTGTTGCTTAGTCGGGTATTATCGAATTGATATTTTTAATTATGGGATCGAAATATGACAATGTTATGAGTATTAGAAAAGTGAAATTATAAATTTATAATATTATCATACTCAATCTAACGGCTTAAAACATCGTTTAGGTATTGTGTAGCATGATCATGAACATATTAATTTTATAGGGTTGTACATTCTTTCATAGATACCTTTTTTTTTTTTTTTGTTCATTTCAAATTCAAACTTAGGCGATCAATTTCACTACACAACAAATGTTATAGTATATGGATATTTTATTTTCTTTAAATATCATAAATGTGCCTCTATTGATATATATGGAGTGCAATCAGAAAAAAAAAATAGAGGCATTTATTTTAATTTGCCTCCGTATACAACTTTTAAAGGCAAATTACGAGGATAGGAGGCTTATTTAAATTTATCTCTTAAAACTAGTCATTATTTATGATGGGCTATTAAAAATAAAAGAGTCTTCTTAACTCATTTTTTGGACTAATTTATATTCACCCCAATTAATACCCCCAAAACTGATGTACTTTTGTAGTGATTTTAGTTGGCCGGTTAGCGAGTTGAACTTGAACTCGACCTGACTTGGGATGAGTTGAATCTCGCATAAAATTTGGAACATTCAAATAATAAAAGCATTTTATTGAGATATAAAATCACAAAAAATATAATATATTTAAAACTTGGCATAACTTATTAAAATAATATATAATTGTGACGTTTTTAAAAATATCATATTATATATTTGAAGTTATATCACTTCTTTAGAAGTGGAGTAACTAATTTTATCATAATTCGGCTCGAGTTATAGTGCCATTTCATTTAATTTATTTTAAAAAAAGTTCTATTATCTGGTGGGATTTTGGAGTATGACAAGGAAAAGCAATGTGGTATGGTCCGTGTACTGGGGTCACGTTTATCCATTGTAACAGGGCTTCTATTTGTCAGGAATCCTTCAAACAAGTGCATTGCTAAATTATATGTTTCTTTGTTAAATGAAAGTTATCGGCATGTACAGTTCCATACTAGGACATTCTGATATTTGCAAGATTAATGAAATTATTAAACCATGAGCTATTCTATGTGCGACTTAATTTGTTACTATCGGTCTATTACTATCTTTTCAAGCTGCTGATAGTAATTCATTTTTTTTTTTTTTTATTCTGAGGATTTTAGATGATGTGATTTCGAAAGTGTAGTATATTTTCTTAAAGGAAAAAAACATTTTGCCTTTCGAATTATATTCGTTTTTGTACTTTTTTATATAATTATCTTTTATTACACTTTGCAATATAAATTATTGAATTTTCACATGTTATCCACTATAATATGTTTCCCATCCAAAAGTTCATTGAAAAATGGACACATGACTTTTTATTTGATACTAATATTGATCTTGAAGTTGAATGGGTTTGCATATTTGTTATGGTCCATTTTATCATGAATTTTTGAGTCGAAAATAGGTTTGACTGGATAATATGTAAATCATCTGACAAAATATAATACAAACAGACATAATTCAGGGGCGGCAAAGTACTCCCCACTCCCCCAAATTTCCTTTTTTTGTTTTTGAGTAATTATTTGTGTTGCTAAACAATAAAACAGAATATCTAAAATTTGATATTCTCATGGGTGGATTTATTCGATAATATAACTACAATGCAAGAACAGTTTTACAGCAAAATGCTATAGCCAAAAGCAACTTAAACAATGTCGTAAACAAATAAATAAATAAGAAAATACAGTAGACTTATTAGTATTTATTTGCACTAGTACAACTGAATCATCGTATTGAGCCGATTAGTTTTAAAGAAATATTCATCCCACTGACCGGTGCAATGGGCTTGCAATACTCCTTCCAAGATAAGACAGTCCAGAGGTCCGTTTCAAGCCGCACTGCTACTTTGAACCTTACCTCGAAAGCTACTCCACTCAGGCGTTTCATATGCACGCAAAACACACAATATTCAAATAATAGAACGATGCTCTAAACTCACTTGATTAGATCTACGGACGGAGAAACTATTTTTCTCATACTGATCACTTTAATTTAGAATACAAATTTGATCACTTATGTTTTTTTTTTATATGTTTGTTGTGTTTTCAGGGAACCAGGGAACAACTTTTTATAGAAAAAAAAAATCATACAGGATATTAATATCGAGAATTAATTCTGAAATCGTAACTATGGTATAATCGCTTGTAACATTTCAGATAATTAAATCTGAATTCGTAACCGTAAGTAATAACTATCAGTTACTTAGTAATCAATATCATGCATTAAGACTCTATAACCATTAACCGTTTCAAAATTAATGTTGTGCATTAATATTCTGTAACAGTTGAAATTAAGTTAATTTGAATTTAAAATTCAAACATAATTTCAGGGCTAGTTCAGAAATCGTAACTGGTATAACCGCTTGTAACATTTCAGATAATTAAATCTGAATTAGTAACCGTAAGTAATAACTATCAGTTACTTAGTAATCAATATCATGCATTAAGACTCTATAACCATTAACCGTTTCAAAATTAATGTTGTGCATTAATATTTTGTAACAGTTGAAATTAAGTTAACTTGAATTTAAAATTCAAACATAATTTCAGGGCTAGTTCAGTAAAAGATAAGATCGGGACTGTGACAATTCATCCCAACGCCCACGGTTGCGTGTGGGACTATCTATATGCGGTATTTAGTTGTTTAGTTTACACTACAAAATATTTAACTACATAAATACTCGAATTGTCAAGGTTAAATATCCATGCGGGATTTTGCACTTATTCTTTAACACATAGACAACATTTAACGAGACTTTATCTATGGATTTACACCATAAATAACTTCATTCTAGATTAATCCCTATAAAAGTTATCACAATTAAATTCATTTCCGACAATTTGGAGTCTAATATTATATGGAATGTACTTTAAGGAAAGTCACTACTAACGTAATAAGATGCATGATAAGAGAGGCCTTCTCAGACGATTTTGTAATTTTGAAGGGTAAATAGGTCATAATACTGCGTGCTCTTCAGGAAGCTGGAGCTTCGAAGGTTAGAGAGCCTCTAGCAAAATACATATGAAAAACGAAGAGTTTACGTCATTTTTCTATCCCAAATGAATGTAAAAACAAAATAAATTTATTATTGACCAATACCTTTTTAGTTTATAGTTTTGTTGATAAGTTTTCAAATCCAAATATGATAATAGAAATATTTTCAAAAAGTTGATTTGTTTTTCTTCAACGCATTATAGAATATTTGAAAGAATCATGAAAAAGTTTATATATAATTATTTATTTTTAAATTAGTAAAGTAATTTAAAAACACAGGAAATATTTCTTTTAAACCCAAGTTTTATGATGCCTGATGAGGCAAACGGGTCGGAGAAATTAGGATTGATGAGAATGGACTCGACGAGAGTGTTGAGAGTGAGAGAGGTGACTGCTAAGACTGAAGAAATGCAAGCTAGTTGGATGTCCTAGCGAAGGCTTCGGATACTTAAATTAGTATTAGTGGAGCAAGAGAATATCGAGGAGATAAATAGATAGAGTTTCAAGGAGTTAAATTTAATAGAGGCATTAGTGTTGTGTTTATTTAAAGTGATGGACCTCTAAAATGGAAACTCAAAAGATAAGGTTTTTTTGAAGAAAAAAAAATTCTTAGATTTTCTTAAAATTATCATGAGCCCACATGAGTTGAGAGAACCCCTTATGAGGTGAGCGGACAAGAGGCATATGTTAGATAAGGCAAGTATGTTAATGCGATTGAAAGCTTAAGTGGTTTATGGGATGTCAAAGGTTGAGCATTAATGACATTAACTAATGGAACTTCCAATACGGAGTAATATCTCTGCAAAGTGCAAACTCACATTTCTTCTTTAAAAATTCGAGTTTAGTGGACAAGTGCTCGAGAATGCGGATGAGGTAAGTTCTCAACGAAATGAGTCTTTTATGAGGTAAAAGAGCATACGTCCTTAAGGATGAGGGTTCTTGAGGGGGTTGGCCATTGATAAAGTAGATCCGGAAGCAATGAAGGTACAAGCCCTCGAGGAGATTAGCCCTTGAGAAGACGCGTGCTCAGAGAAGATCAATATGTATTTCGACTAGAGAGTTGGGTGTGAATTAATGCAACACCGATTGATGAGAAGATCTAGAAAATATGTACAATAAATTAAGTGAACAATTATATTTGTATTAAATCAATTCTAATCGACTTATTGTCAAAAACTATAGATCAATCTGAATATTGCATGATAATGTAGATAATTCTATATTCACGATTGGAAAGAAATATTTTGTTCCTGTAACCCTTATCCGTTTTAACTTACCAAAATGTTATTTTAAAAAAGAGAGAGAAAAAAATGAAAATGAAAATGAAGTACCCGCAGTGTGATGAATTCAAATTGGACAGATCAAGTCTCTGTCTAGGATGGAGTTAAAAATGGCCATAAACAGGAAGTACCAATTAAAAACTATGAAACATCATGATTTGAAAAAACAAAAACAGTAATTAATATGAGGAGTCACAATGCCACATTACAATAATATTGCAGATCCCCAAATTTAAAATTCTGGAGGGAGATAGATGGTGGATGCACATGCAATATTTGATGTGCCAAAAAAAGAGAGCGTGGTCATTTCGTCATCCTTTCTACTCCCGAGAGAGAGAGAGAGACAGAGAGAGGGAGAGTTGTCCGGTCCTCTCTTTCTTGGAAGTGAGTGATAATAATAAACTGTTAGGCTAATAGCAGACTGAACCACACACAGTTTCTATCTCACTGTGTGTAAAGCTTTAATTTTTGTTGAACCAGTAATCATAATGTGGTCCGAGTTAGCTATTCCGTGGATCCGCATTTCTCGCTTATCACTAAGCCTTAGCAGCAGCTTTCTCTGTCTACTTTCTCAGGCTTTAATCTTGTCATAAAACAAGTATCCCTTGCGTCATTTTCACCCTGATATTCTTGAAAGGGAACATATTTTTTCTCAAACTATTGCTCGTCAAGGAAAATTTATCACATCATGGGCGGCAGAGAGTGGCTGTACTGGGTTGGTGGCGGCCGGCCCTCCTCCAGGAGAGCCAGAGCCAACATGAAAGAGCCTCAAGGCCCTTCTTCAGCTGGCTGCATGTGCGCTGTTTTTCAGCTCTTTGATTTGCATCCCTTTCAGATTTCTCTCAACCACCATAATCCTGACAGCCCTTTTCTTCAAGAAGAGGCCATCTCACCTAAAGGTCTCGTACCCCCCCCTCTCTCTCTCTCACACACACACACACACACTCAAGAGAGAGAGAGAACAGAATCCTGATCGAGTTGATTACTAAATAATCTCTGTTTATTTTCTTTCATGCAGGAGTGGAGGCGCCAAGAAACAGTTTGGAGTTAGAGGAGCAAGCCGCCATGAAAGAACAAGCAAGTTCAAATTTCCCTGTAAGTAGTTGGTGGTGGTGTTGGTTATGTTGTTTTTCTCAGTTTCTTGGCAAAGGGTATCTGTTACTATAATAGTATGAGGCATTTCATTTTCCAATGCATAAATATTAGTTACTCAGATAAAGAAAGATGAGAGTTAATTTTTATAGCTCTCTCATAACTATGATGACACTGCCGGATTTTCAGGCGGGCATCAAAACGAGAAGAACAGAGGATTTAGCCTCAGAATGCAGCAGCAGCAGCTCGCCAGCAACAAAGACCCCAAATCTGGTAGCCAGGCTCATGGGCCTAGATCTACTCCCAGAGCACAACTCTCCTTCATTTTCCTCTGCAAATCCCCCCAAAAAATCCCAAAGAAAAGATAGAAATATCCTCAACCTCAAACAGAAAAGAACATTTTTTGACGATGATATTGGCGTGGGTCCCCGGTCATTGCCAGAGACACCACGAATGTCGTCAGCCAGAAGGTCAGATGTGGAGTTTCACAGGCTCTCCCTTCAAATAAACAAAGAGAACGTAAACGAAGACGAGTTGGCACTCTCATCAGCTAAGAGAAAAAGAGGGAGGACATTGATGAAGCAAGATGACAATTACAACAACAGAAGTCCAGGGCATTATGCTAAGCAGATTGTGAAGCAAGTTAAAGAACGAGTTAGCAAAAGGGTTGGGCTAATTGATATCACCAACACCAAAGAGGAAATCATCAGAAGGGATCAAAATCTTGTTCTGCTCAAGACCAACAACAACAGAGTGTCGGATACTCAAATTAGCCCTCATGATGGCAAGCAATTATCAAGCTCTACACCATCTTGTTCGCCAAAACTCAGGTTTTTAGACACAAACAGGAACAAATCACCCGCGCCCGCAAACTCGGGCACCAACAAAAGTCCAAGAATTTCGACATCTTCGGATAATTCGAGTTCATTAAAGCCTAAGAATCAAGTAATCGTGCAAGAGCATCATCAACAACAACAGCAGCAACGGCAGAAGGATATCAAGAAAGTCATTAAGAACAAAAAAGAGGAGCCATTTGTTCGTTCACCAGCAAAAATCAAAGCAAACTTGAAAGACAAGGCCAAGAAAGCTCCATTGTCGACTGATCAAATTCTCAATATAAGTGGGCCCACACTCATGCCAGTCAAGAAAGACCCTTCTCCTCCTGCCACTAAAGTACCTCAAAAACAGGTAGCTACTAATTTTCTTCTTTTTCTTTTTGGTTCAAAATTATGAAAGTTACTATATAAATATTTACTGGCTCTACACTTTTTAGATGCATATTTTTACAAAGTTTTTTGTTTTTCAAGAAGGTTTTTCGTGTACGTGGTTTTCTGATGAATTCTTTTCAAGCTCCCATGCATCTTGCTTTTTAGTTTACAGTTTACACTTTTGGTCAAAAAACAATGTTCAAGCTCATGGGTGTTTGGCGTTATCTTTGTCTGCTTAATTTAGTAAACAATATTTTAGGATCGAGATGAAAGTTAAATTTTCTTTTTTATAGATTTATAACTATGCGATTTTTTATTTATTGAAAATAAAGAGCAATGATGAAAATTCCAAAAATATGGCTCTTTCACGCCCCTGCCAATTGCTGGGGTATTAATTTTATTTTCAGTTTATATACTAATATATATATATATATATATATATATATATTGGTTTGGGTAAAAATGCAGTCACAGGTATCAGATGCTCTTTCATCGAAAAGGAACACACAGTTATCTAGTAATACGAGCCATTCGTACAAGCACCTGCAACCTCATCAAATATTCACGGTCCCAGAATACGTCCCACCAGACAACACTAACGGCTGCGCCACCACTCCCTCCGCCGTATCTGCGGCGACCGAGTACAAGCATTACATCCAAAGAATCCTAAAACGCACAGGCATCATCGACAGCGCCACCCCACTAACCTTAGGCAAATGGCACACCCCCTCACACCCCCTCGACCCCTCGATCTTCTACTACCTCGAACTCTTCCAACCCTCTTCTGCTGCCTTCTCCGCCTCTGTACTAAGCCGCCGGAGCAACAGGAAGCTAATTTTCCAGCTAGTGGATGAACTTTTGGGCCAAATTTTAAGACCCCACTTCGATTTCAATATTTGGACTTCTCCCATTAACTCGAATGCCGATCATTTTTCTCTGATTGATGAATTATGCAAGAAGATCGATAGTTTTCCGATGGTTAACTGCCAGGTTCTTGAAGACATCGACTCTTTGATAGATAAAGATTTGAGCAAGTCGCGATTAAATAGGTATTTTGAGGCGGAAGGGGAGAGCATTGCGTGTGAAATTGAAGATGAAATTGTGGAGTGGCTAGTGCGTGAAACGGTGTCGATTACGGTCGGCGGCTTCCGTACAAAGGGTGAACGGGGACAGGGACTGGTGGATGGCACGTGGGGGGCTTTCACGTGATGAGATACTATTGGTTGGCTGTATGTGAATCATCCACGTGGTTGTGGAGTGGTGTACTAGTGGGCTTGTATAAAGTGACAAGTGGTGTGGAATTAGGAATTTTAGTTTTAGAGAGCACAAAATGGCAATTTTTTCTTTTTTTTCTTCTTTTTTTCCTCTGTGTGTGTGTGTGTGTTGGGTGTATTTAATTGAGTAAAGGAATTGTGTTCTTGCATTCTAATCATTATTTTTGTAAGATTTTTTTGTTATTTAATAAGCAATATTGGAAATATTTTTGCCCAAATTAAGATTGACTCAATCAACTAGTATTAAATTTACCATAATATTTTTTATGAAAAATTATAATTTTAGGACTGTATGTTGTATCCTCTAACAAATTTAGGACATCAATTTTTTTACTTGTAATTTCAGGATATGAAGTTAAGATTTTGTGGCACATTTAGGATTTCTCACCTCGATTTTTGCAAATTTGTTGGAAAATTGACAAAATTGGTCGGAATTTTATCCTAAATGTGCCACAAAATCTTAAATTCATATCCTGAAATTGCAACGGAAAAAAGTTAATGTCCTGAAATTACAAATGAAAAAGTTATTGTCCTAAAATTATTTAGGGGTATAACATACCATCCTAAAATTATAATTTTTTCTATTTTTTAACATTTAAAGATTGACCACTTACAAAAATAAGTATTATTATTGCATTGTTATTGATTAGATCTATCTAATATTCTAATGTACAACAGAAGTTTTTCTCAATATTAATACTAGAAATTGAGAATTATTTTTTTATTTTTGGTAAATATTCTTTCGGTCTTGAGATATATTTTTTTCCATATAAGTATGTCCAGAGTCTTCAGACAAGACAATTATGACCAACCATATGTATTAAAGTTAGAACTCAAATATTTGTTGCCAAACAAATAGTATGATAGTGACAAATACCAAAATAAGATCAATTTTCAAAACAAAAATAATTGTGAACTTAAATTTAGTGCCAATTGTGTGCATGAGACTTTAGCAATATGAGGATTACACACACACACACACACACACACACACACACACACATATATATATATATATATATATATATATATTATGTCAATCATTTCTCGTAAAAGTTGGCACAAAATGGAGAATGATAAGAAGATGATTCCCAATTTATAGAAAGGTGAGCCAGCAATCAACAAAAGGAAATAGTCCAACCTCAAAATCGCAATAGTAGAAAGGATAAAAAGCTGATTTATTCAAACTTTTTTCAACTTTAAAAAGTGTACTCTTTTCAATTTTCACCTTTATTCCTATAATTGTCCAATAATGTAATTCACTTTCATGTCATGACGAAAGTGAAACAATACCAAACGCGTCTTCCTCTCATCTCAATGTGCATTTAATGAAATACAAAAAGCATATATATGTATATTATTAGTCCGAAACAATTACATAGAATATATGAATAATTTAATTGAAGTAACACCAGCAAGAAAAAGTTATGAAATTAATATAAGTATTGGGGTCAAGTACCTGACTTCAGTGGTTAGTTACCTAATTTTAGTATTTTACCATAACACACCATCCAGATTTAAGTCAATATACAAACGTGTGTGTGTGTGTGTATACACTCACATGTATATGGGCATTTGTGATTTGAATTTGCATGTAAAGATACAAGGAGGGAAATCATAACCGGTTTGAAATTGCAGATAAGCCGAGCAGACACAGGTGCAGTGATTCCAGAATTGTTTATATATATATATATATATATATGTATGTTTGTGTGTGTGTGTGTATTGAAAAGGAAACCTGCAGGTGAGCTAACTATATATGTATATAGACTAATAAGTCTAATATAATCGTTTTCCATAGATAGGTGTCAGTGCTGCTGAAGAAGAAGAAGAGATGAGAAATGTTTAATAAGCATATCAAGATTACTCAGAACTACAAACCATCAAGAATGGGGCCTCTTGTTTTAAAAAATTACACTCAGGTAAAAATAGTCATCACCAACATCAGTACTCACAAAATGGTAAAAATATTTGTTTAACTTTTTTCCATATATGTTAACGATTTAACTGCAATTTACTCCCATGAAATACATGATTCCAAACACTACCTAAACCAATTAATAAAGGGCAGTCCACATCCTTAAAACTATTTAAAGTAAAGCACTTTACACCCTTACTGTAGTTGTATTGTTCATCTCACATTTTAAGACCAATTCTATAAAATTTAGAGCATGCAATGTCATTTTTAAGAGCTAGAAACCACTCAAATTGTTTTAAGTAAAAGATCACAACTTTAAGCAACAGAGTAAAATGCTTCATTTTGAATATATATACATATATATATATATATATGCTTCATTTTGAATATATACACAAATATATATATATATATGCTTCATTTAAATTACAATTTCTATTTTAAAATATTCTTTGTAAAATAGTTTTTCACAATCAAAATGAAATTCAAAACTACTATTTCAAAATCAATAATGAATTTCATTTTTGATTAACCATAATATAAAATTCGCATAGAGTCAATATAGACATAATATAAGAAATGCAGTATGAATTATTATTGAAGTTTGCAAGGGAGTGAGTGTCAATATGTCATGAGAGCTGGGCTGACTGAAGGGGTGTGCTATCATTCCCTGTTAGAAATCATCTCAGTCTCAGATACAGTATACTCTTAGCTTTTTCCTATTTTCTCACTTTATTTTCTTTATCTTTTTTCTTCTTTTGTTTAATTCAATTCAATATTTCACAAGACGATCATTTTTGGGCCGCTGATAAAGATAGCTGATCAGCGTGACTGTCTCTTGCATAACCACATGTTCCACATGTTTGGCAAAGGTCATTCATTAATTAGATATTTTGCTCCTCCTCCTTCTTCTTCTTCTTATTATTATTATTTTGGGTACAGAGATCATTATCAAACATTCGGTTTGGCCAAGGAAAGAAAAATGGAGAGAAAGAAGATTAGAGGAGGAAAAAAAAGAAGGAAAAGAAAATGCGTGAATTTTAATTTTTTGTAAGTTTATTTTGATGTGAGGAAAATGTGTTGTGGAAACGTGGTGGGGTGGTGCAGAAGAATACTTAAATTTAGGAGAGGAGGAAGTGGAGAGGAGAACACACAATTTACTCTACTCAATCAATACTTATTTTCACTCAAACTTTACTAAAAAACACTATTTTACAAGTCGCATATGCTCTTCTAACTCTTTTACTCACTCACCACGCACACTCCACACAAAATGCCTAATAAATTACCACTATTTATAATAGTCTCCTTTTACATGACACAACTTTGAGTACTACTTTCATAGCTTACAAACTTAATTATAGGAAATAATTTTTGTAACTCCTGACTGTTTTTGCCACCATTTTCAATGGCTTTTTGACTTCTCAAAATCAAGATTAAACTCTTCATTTCTCAACAAAATGAACTCATTTTCCGTCCAATCTTTGGGGGATTTTGTAAGCCCATGCTAATTTTCTTCATTCTTTCATTTTTTCATCTGCAAACAAACAAGAGAAAATAATTTCTTTAATTCCTCACATTTTCTTTCTTTCCATTTTCCTCTCTCTTAAACAAACCAAAAATTGGATAGAGTAAACCCGATTTGAATCTTCTACTATATGCTTGTTTAGCATATACTACACTTAGTGGAGGAACTAGGGAGTTGGTGGGTGCGGAATGTCAAGTCTAGATTAAGCTAAATTTTGCATGTATTTTTTTTTTAAATTTTATATTTTGTCCTTCTCCCTCTTAAATAATAGAAATACTTTTGATGTTTTATAAAAATTTGATATCGCTTCTCCAACAAAAAATTTCTTGCTCCGTCCCTGATTACACTAATCAATACACACCATTATTGGCACTAATGAATAGTTGAGATAAAGAAATAAAAAAAATATATTATAATATGAAAAAAAAAATTCCAAAGATTATTTTTTGTCTTATCTCAATTGTTTAGTAACACACATAGTACGCATTTATGAAAATAGTAAAAGTTGTGCAATTGTATAGCAGAAAATTAACAATTGGGGAAAACCCAATTCAATTTAATTAAAGCACAACGAGTAAATTGCATTAATTATTTAATCTAATAATATTAAAAAAAATAACTAACTACGTTATACTTATTATAAGACTAATGAAATACGATCAAACTTGATTTGAATGCATGAAAGATTTAAGAATGGCGAAAACACATGCACGATTAAATGGCATGCAATGAAATTTGAATTTTGGAGCACACGGTAGCATATTATTCGACCCAAAAATGGATTGAATAAGTTGGTGAGGGGTCAACATTAATGATGGAAAGAGATCCAAGAAGCTCTATCTTTGACTGCCACAAATTTATTAATACTCACAGCTCTTTTGAGAAATTAAGGCTATCATATGTGTACGTATAACTAGGATTTCAGTACTGATTACTGGATGAAGTAAATGATGGAAATTTAAATCCTAATGAATCATAAAGGCCATTTATAATGCATCGATATTCTAAAACATCACTCGTATTTATATCTGATGTATATTGAATATATTACCAAACGACATGATAGTTCTCCTATATGTGTTCATTATAATATGTTTAAAAGTAAATAACAATCAAAATGGTTAAACCGTTAATGCCACCAATGTTCTCAAATTTTAAAGTTAGAACTATTTTAGTTTTTAAAATTTAAAATCATTACCTTTTAATTCTACTAGCAACATCGCACACTCTACGTGTGTGCAAATATATATTTCAATTTAGTACTTAAATTTTTTTTAGGATGAAAATATAAATATATTATTAAATTTCTTTTATAAGAATATTTTTTTAAGAATTATTTAAAATAATTTATTAAATTATAATAAGTTAAAAATAAAATAATTGTAAATAGAGAAAGTGGTTAGTGGGTTGATAACATGGATGTTTCAAATTAGATGTAAAATTACAATATTGACCTTTTTATTTGCTTATTTATTGCATGTGTTTACTAATTAAAAGGGTGAAATTGGCATATTAATATTTGGTATCCGAATTGAATCGATTTCATGTGAATTTTCAATTTTAGCCACAATTTTACACATCTCTATTTATTCCACATAAAATTGAACGACAAATTTTGTTAAATCACATAAATAACCGCCATTTGTGAGACAAAAATGGCTTTCTTTTTATAATAGTATAGATATGTTATAAACAAGGAACATTGTAGTCTTTCTAATTAATAGAATTTTCAACCAAATTTTACAAAAAAAAAAAAGAAGAAAAGAAAAAATTGTATGGAGTGCACTTTTCGTCAATTTTAACTACCCAGCTTACTTTTTAAAAACAAATTTAAACAAAAACTGATAAAAAAATGTCTTTTAAATAAGTGTTTTTCGGTGAAATTTTATTGAAGAATTCATCAAAAGGATCAAAATGTTATTTATTTATAATAACAACTAGCAACACCGTACACTCTACGTGTTTGCAAAATATAAAAAATATATATTTTAATTTAGTACTTAATTTTTTTTAGGATGAAAATATAAATATATTATTAAATTTCTTTTATAAGAATATTTTTTTAAGAATTATTTGAAATAATTTATTAAATTATAATAATTTAAAAATAAAATAATTATATGAAATAAAATTACATGATAAAGAATAAACACAAAAATAAAAAAAAATCAAGTAATTGTAATTAGAGAAAGTGGTTTGTAGGTTGAGAACGTGGATTTTTTTTAATTGGATGTAATATTACAATATTGACCTTTTTATTTTCTTATTTATTGCATGTGTTTACTAATTAAAAGGGTAAAATTGACATATCAAAATTTAATATCCGAATTAAATCAATTTCATGTAAATTTTTAATTTTAGCCATAATTTTACATATTTCTATTTATTCCACATAAAATTGAAGGGCAAATTTTGTAAAATCACATAAATAACCGTCATTTGTGATATAAAAACAACTTTCTTTTTATAATAGTATTAGCATTCCTCGCACGCGATTCCCAAGCACATATAAATTTAAGTATCTATTCTTTATAATAAGGTATTAAGTGTCTGTTTTTTTAATTATAACGTGATATTTTTTATTTATTTTTATTTTAATCATATAACTATCTGATTTGATTTTTTTTTCACATATTATAAAATTGCATTAATTGTATGGTAGTTTTAGTTCTATAATGTGGGTTTTCCTCAAAATGTGGATGTAGTTTAATGTGGTGGTATTACGTTTTTAACCTTACTTCATACATAGGATAAAGATATCGAATGATAATTTTTGGAATTATAAAAATTGGTATCTAAATTGATGATAATATGTTGGGAATGTTCAATTTTGCCCGCGATATTATAATTATGTTGTGATTCCACTAAACATTAAAGGGCTAAAATTGTAAAATATAAGAAATAATTGTCATTTCAGATACAAAAATAATTTTCTTTTTATAATAGTATAGATGACCAAAACATAACAATTTAAATTTTAGGAACTAAAGTGGTTATAAAATGAAAATTTAGGAATCATGAGTGACATTAACCCAAATAAAAAAAAAACATTGTCATGTCTTTGTTAGCTACAGAGCATTATCCACAACGTGAGATAAATTTTGAATGCATGAAATCTTTTTCATATACATACTACTGAAAATTAAAGCTCTCTAAACTATTTGAAAAATATATTGTTGCTTAAAAAACCATTCTCTCTTTACATGTTTTCATAAAAGTCAATTTTTCCGATTATATGGTAAATTATATTAGTATATTTCCTTCCTTTTTTGGGCACGCATATCGATGCACTCTTGTAAATTTTTTACCAATTCCGCATAATGTGCATGTACATATATAGATGTTAATACTAACAAATTGTATACGTATTTCTACATCAATTTATTAAGCTTCTAATAAATGTCATATTATTATATTTTCTATGTTGCAATATCCGTACATTCTAGTCTAGCATTATAAGGTCCTGTTTAGATAAGCATAAACAACAGTGTTTCTTGAAATCATACCTTTTATAGTAGAATTTTATTTTTTAAATCAAGAAATTTTATGTTTAAATATAGTAATTAAAAGTTCTTTCAAGGGTGTGTTTAAAAAAAAAGATTTTTTCAAGAGTGCTTTTATTTGAAACTATTATAGATAGATTCTAAAAGAAATCACTTTTGAATTTTTTTTGTGGCTTCTTTTTTTTTTTTTTTAAATTCATCCAAATAAAATTTTTTTATTTTTCATTGGAGTGCTTTTTTTTCAAAAAAATAAGATCTCATTTTCTTCAAAAAAAAAAAAATGCATCCAAACGGACTCTTAACTTATATTGAAGCACATTATAAAATAAAATTGCTAGTGTTATCATGTATAATGCCAACATTTCTCTAAACTCCAACTAGTACAACATCTACAGGAGGAGTTCAAAAATTTTTGGGGCAGGTGAAAATTAATTGAGTACTTCACCAAAAGAGGAGAGAAACCAGAACTAGCATGGAGAAGGCAAAATCACCATTATGAAATCATTTACGCGAAAAGTACCATAAATTTTTGTAGTCATCATCAACGGTATTGGTACAGTACTCTCAAGCAACAATAAAAACCCTGTGAATGGCAGAAGCCATTCAATTTGGAAACAGGTTAGTAGATGATCTTTTTAAACATCCATCTAACCCCTGCAGAAATAAATGCCTCAGTCATAATAAACTTACAATTAAAATGGTACAAAATCAGTCCGATATTAACTCTGTCGGCCAGAAAATGTGCTGCAGATTATGGTGCCAATTGTTATTGATAACAGTTCAAAGATGCAAGCTTCTCAAAACATTATTGAAATTATCACAATATGATCTCCCTCAATATACGCACTTTATGAGAAGATAATCGATGATACATGTTTATATCAAACAAGGCTTATATGTAACAAATTCAAGCAAACATCAAAACAAACGGCAAGATTGCAGTTGAAGTTCATACACAAACTTACAAATTGAGTTCATAAACGTTTCATTCCTCTACTTTGCAGCGAAGTTTATGGTGTCCGATATATGTCATTCCCACAGAACCGAAAGGAACTTCCATTACTGAGAGTTGTCGAACTTTGACACTCTGTTTTAGTTGTGATGACCAGACATGAGAATCGATCCAATGAAACAATGAAAAGAGGTAAGAAATGTACCAGGTTGAACAGCAGATTATTTCTAGAGCCACAATTTCATTAGGAGAAAGATATTCACAAAATGCTGCTCTTAACCCCTACTGTCCACATCAAAACCAGCCCCCGTCCAACCAGGTGCTGCAGGACCTCTACCCTTGGGTACTGCTCCTATTCCTTTTACTCTTCCTTGAATTAAACTTTTCTTCTTCCCTCTTCCCTCCCCGTCTCCAGAAGGCGGTTGGTTCTGGCCATTTACACCAGAATTACCTTCATTTGGTACAGTCCCAGTTGCTCCACGGGCTGGTTCTGATGTACTTGGAACTGTAGAAGAATCTTGAGTTGCACTAGCCTGTGGCAGTATTTGGTTCCCATCCTAAACATGGTAATTAGGCCAAACTCATAAGATTTCTTGTGGTAACTAATGGTTCGAGAGCACTTAGTCAATTATAATGTTAAGGATTTTCTTTCCAACAAACAAAGTGAACATGGAATTATATCTTCCATTCATACCACTGATGAGGTAAAAGAAGTGGATGCAGCACAACCTAAATCTTCAAATTCATTATTTTGGGCAATCCTGATAGTTGGGGAAATTTTGAACAAATCTGTATCAGACCGAAATTCGCATAGAAGTCATCCTTGGAATATCTTTTGAATGGTTGGGAATGTCAATATTATCTAATAAATATTCAATCACATAATATATAAAGTTAAAATAATGAGTAGGATGTAGGATTTGTCTTCAATTATTTCAGTTACTTTCTAGTTTGAATAAAGTTCGCGAAAAACCACCACATCAATGAAAAATCAGAATAAGAGTAGCATAACAGAATATAGATGATACATTGAAGCTATTTTGTTCCATAATAGAACAAAGATATATTTCAGAAAATTTTTAAAAATTATGGGACCATATTTAACTATTCTGACAGGATGTAATGTATTGATGATGAATACAATAGAAGTATAAACAGTGGGAAGAAGAATACAGGATGAAAGTACCCATACGTGATCGCATCAAGAAGCAACAAAAATTATACGAACACTTCATAAAATTCATTTGTGCCTCAATAATATATAATGTATTTTCATCACAGCATTGTCATAATAGGCATGTCCAATGATATAACATTACTCTAAATGATAATATTCAGTAATGATAAAAATTGTAATATTTGATTTCATTTTTTTGCATTTCATTCCCCACGAAAGAAACCAAATCTCATGGAAAACCTTTGGAGGCTTCATTTCCCCATTCTCTCAAACTACTTAATATGCATGCATTTATGTTTCCTCACACTTACATTAACAAAATAACAATAATAATAACAATAACATAAAAGTTTGATGTGACGGCACTAACCAACATGGCAAGACATATACAATAGAAAATACGTCGTGAAAATGAATCCAAAATGCAAGTTTCTGTGCATCATGACAACTATGTCCTTGTCAAAATCAAACATGGTTTCATTTCCACACATTCTCTAAAAACTGCCAAAGCAGTTTTCCTAAAACATTACAAAATGAAACCAAATATAAACAAGTTTCTGTATGATATTGTATTGTTACTAAAACTATATCACATTAACTCCTGACTTAAATTATTTCCTCATTTGAGCATTTTTACGATGAATTTTACATCATCCTTTTATGACTATACTGAAACTTCAAAATCTAGTTAACTGGTATCAATCTGAACTGCACGAAACAATAGGAAAAGACTTGCTCAAATTAGTTTATCATGGTCCTGGAAAATATCATAAAAGAATATTCACAAGTTCCATGGAGGTTTCTAATTTGAAGGATGCGGATTCTAACAGCATCTAAAAAGAATGCACAAAACAATTTCTTATACATCTTTTATCCCATAAACCTTCAAATGATGTTATTTGCATATCCAATATTTCATTTAGCAATTTTTCATGCATAAACAGTGACATCCAACAGATATCATGCTGTAATGGAGGTATCATCATGTTCCTTCACCAGCAGGTATCTCACTGCTAAGGTACAGGAACCATCAGGAGAGAATCAAAAGAAACAAGCATAGACAGACAAAAATTTTAAAGGAAACTTCTACATGAAAGGCACATGGGAATCATACAGAGGGAACAATAGTCGATGATCTACTTGGGTTCAGAGCCTCAAGACGGCGTTTCAATTCCTCCAGTCTAGAAAACTGTGCATTGCTACTTTCCTGGACCTGCAGAAGAGTATTGCTCAATATAAGAAAAATAAAATAAACATGATATGTTTCTACAAAATTTATTCACCAGATTATTCAAATCTTCACAAAGCTTCTGTTTAATGGCTTCCTCATCCTGCACAGCTTTCGCCGCTGCTTCCCAGGCCTATCATTTAGGAGAATATTTAGCAGACATACTAATGAAGCTAGAAATGATTGATCTGAGACCATTAGAGAAGAAAAGAGAAAAGTAATAATACATAGGAACGGCGACAACAGCTAATCGAAGGAACTCATTGTCCATCATGTGAATTGAAGTAACAGAAAGTGAAAAGATTTCTCTAGTTATCCAATAATATCCTTGGCATCAGGTGGAACATTTAGCAGTAAGAATATTTAGAAATCTTCGCAAATTAAGAGAATATGATTGACAAAGCTTTCATCCACTTCATGAAGTCTCACCATGTTTTTCCTAAAACCAGATACAACATTGTACCACTTAAACCTAAGCAGAGTACAAGAGCTTTACATGAAGATTTACAAACATCAAATGACAAGACAGGAAAAATTCTGTGGAGAAGAGTATTATTTGAAAAGCAGGTGAATTTTAATGAAGAACTAAAGTCAATTTCAGAAACATAAATTGAAGTACATAAATATATGTGCATGCACAAACACATATGTATACACAGATATGGATGTATAGAGCAAAAGTACATAATTTCATAACCACTTCTTGTTATTCCTCTAATGCACAGATCTATAAAAATCAGATAACTTACTAGATACTTCCTGAAATATAAGTCAGCCAACATCACCTCAGAATTCCAACAGAAGAGTCATTATACAACCATGTAGAAAACAAAGAGATTGGAGTACTACGATTTATGAAGAAGCATTGCATCATAGATCTGTCTATTAATGTTCATGGATCTACCCAAAAGTATTGTATCAGATTCTGAAGCACTTCTCTCAGTCAGTATTTAGGTTTGGAACTTCAGTTCTTAAATATTTTACTCTCTCAAATTGTAAGTTTACGATGACTAATGCCAACTGATAAAAGATACCTTTTACTGTCAAATGATCTATGACAGATCTGACAGATCACAAACAAGTAAACCAATCATAAATGTAACAGCAACTCAATATTTGATGTATGAAATACATAGAAAACATGCCATATGCCCAGCACTGTAATTTGAAAGCAAATAAAGAAACAAATTATTTGTTATTGTGTGTTGTGGACCTCATAGTTAAAAGCCTAATTTATAAGTTGGACACAGAATCAAGCTCAGCTCTTACCTTTTTAGCTTGTTCTTCTTTCAGCTTAGCAAAACGAACTTTCTCTGTTGACATTTCTATTTTCTTCCGCATATGTTCAAGGGCTGATAGAGTAAGAGAAAATGAAATAATACTGAGGCAGACTCGTCAGACGTTATTAGTAGGGACTGCTGCACAAAAAAACAAATACCAGCTTTCTTTGGACCAGCCGTAAGTTTCATTTCCATTGTAAGATTTGATAATTCTCGTTCAACATCACGAATCTTGGAATAATTTTCTTCAATGTACCTGAGTGAATGTATAAGACATCACTTGATCACCAGACAAGATGAAACAGATATCTAATTAACCAATCCAGTGAATGCATGCTTTTTATACCAATAAATTTATCCAGGTGTCTAATGAATATTTAAAATGTCCTCATGTTCCCCAGGAAAATAAAGGCAAACCTATTTCCAAAGATGCCCGAGTTTCAACCATGAAACGGAAATTTTGCTTAAGTTCTCTTTCAGTGGCTCATTGTAATAACTTTTGCAATTTTAGCATGAAAGGTAAACTGAGTTCTTTGTAGTGAATTATTGATTTAATCAAACGTCAGTGTTGACTCCCGTTAAACTCTGTTAGAACCTCAAGATTTTGCTGTCTATGAATTGCTAGTCAAGGATATCCCAAGTCCTAAGTTGCAAAGGATTTTCCCAAGTCTCAAATTTTCATTCTTATCTTAGACGTCTACACAAAAATACCTGAATCACGATTCTTATCCTCAAGTCTCTGCACAATTACATTTTAATCCTCAATTCCCTGAATATTACAAGCCACGAATTCATAAGGTGGTTCCTCACTAGGGACCTGAAAACTGCATCTATGATCTCAATCATTACATTTTCTTTTTCACACTCCTTGGAGTTCCATGTCTATCCTGACATGTAATGCTAAAACTGGATCGACTATTTCTTCTTCAATAAGTATCTGATTACTTAAATAAGTTGAAAGACGAACAACCAAATATTTACAGATCTAGCAATAGATTTGCCCTCACAGAAAGTTCTAAACAAGACTGCTGATCAGATACAAGAAGAATGAATGTCATATTTTTCAAGGCATATAATTCATAGAACAATTTTTGCTAAGTCCCCAGAAATGTCATTATGCAAAACTCCAACTAAAGATAACTATATTAAAACCAAACATAAACAGAAATTATTGAGTAGAGGATAGGGAAGTCAACGTACTTCCTCAACTGAAGCTGCTCTTCCTCAATTATCTGAAACCCACAAAAAAAAAAAAAACAAAGAAGAATCAACAAATTCAGTGCTATGATTTGACGTAACCAAAACAAGTATGTAAAGTGAAATTCCCTAAAATTGACCTTCTCGGTGTAAGCTATTACAGGAGATTCCCGGGCCAGGCCATCCGGCCCGATCTCCGGAAGCAAAAATGGACCCGCATTGTTGTTCGGATTGGGGTTTGTCGCCATAGGAAACAAATCTCAGCAATCAAGTACTCAAACTTCTCTTCTCAGAAAATTGAGTCCTAATTCTAGAGTGAGAGAGTAAAAAATGCGGCGCCCGTTGATTTCAGTGGCGGTGGCTTGCGTTCGGCGGTGAAACTTCCTTTCGGCCGCTGAATTTGTGCCCTTTTAGCGACGGAGTAATTTCCGGCATGAACAAACACCGTGCTGGAACCGTGACGGATTTCAAATCTCTGCAGTTGTTCGAGAACTGCGCTTTCGTTTTCAACTACGCTTTCGTTTTCAAATTATCTGTAACTGACGACTTTTTGACCGTTCGCTTTCCCACCACTTAAAAATCAGTTCTAAGATCATTCATTAAGAGCTCACACATAGAAAGATAATTTACCAAGTAACTTAGTCCTGACAATTAAGAGTAAATTAGGCAAAAAATAATTATTGAATCTTTAAAATGAAAAAGTCAATTAAATGAGTTTATTGGATTGATAAATATTCTAATGAGTTTGTTAAAGAGCTTTTAATAATATTATTTTTAGTATTATTAATGTGATGCACTTTTGCTGCTAGGGTAAGCAATCCATCACCAAAAGTTAGGCAGTAAATTCATATTTATTGCAGCTTATTGACCTGCCATCAGTCCATATGATTAATGACGGAGTTAGACATTTTTATTTAAACGGCATGATCAAATTTTTATAAAAATATTAGAAGTATTTTTATGCTTTAGACAAAGGACAAATATAAATTCTAAAAAAAATAGGTATAAATTTTAACTTGAAATAAACTTCAAGGAGATGACCGCATTTTCCATCCCCCACACCCGGCTCCCTCCCTGCGTATAACATGTCAATACCAAACAAATATATCTTACAATGACTAACTTAAACGATTCATTCCAGATTTAAAAAGCCTTTCCATGGATCAAAAAGATGATTATCAAAATAAATATCCACCAAATGACACAAAAAAATGCACATTAAATGCAGTTTGCCACCCACATAAAACACGTACAAGGCAAACAGAAGAAGCCCCTGAGAGAAGTACAGAGAAGTGTTTTCTCTTCTGTTGTTCAATGAGTTTTCGCCTTTTTAACATAGTTCATAGGAAGGTAAAATGCATTTAAATGCTGACCGTATAAATGGAAACAAATTGCTTTATTGTAACAATATCACAGTCACAGCCATTCCGATGTTTATAGACAACTAAAACAAATCAGATACAATTACTAGCAAGAAAGAGCCTAACTATCACTGCAGCAGCCGACTCCAGATTATAGTGACAAACAAGAAATATCCGACATTACTTCATTTTGTTCCTTCTCTCATAATTTGTTCGACTTCCTCTTTTGTAGGCAGCGCAGGAATCGCACCGTTTTTCGTCACTGTGAGGGCCCCACAAGCATTCCCGAAGAACAGAGCCTCTCTCAGCCGCTCCTCATCCTGCCAACCAAGCAATATGTTTCAAGAAAGTACAGACTTATGGTATCTCCAACATTAAGCAAGTTTGTGTTGGATAAGAACTATGGTACCTGAAGAATATTCAAATCTGAGGCTAAACGATAAAGACTTGCACCCATAAATGCATCACCAGCACCATTTGTGTCGATGGATTTCACTTTAACAGCGGGAACTCGTCCCTTGAATTGCTGTGCACAAATTTGGGTTATCAATGAGATCAAGACTGAATATTTTGCGACATTTCATTTAATATCAGCACAACGTATAATGCCGTTTCACAAACCTACCTTTGTGTAATATCTGCAGCCATTTTTTCCTTCACTCACAAGCAGAAGACAAAGATTGGGGTGGAATAGCTTTTTCAATACCACATCATCATTGTTCGGATCGTCACCTTCAGTCAGGAATGTAATCTCCTCCTCACTTATCTGTGACATTATAGGAGAATGTAAATACAATTGTCTATGGCAGGACTAATAAAGCCTTCAATTTGTACACCCCTTTATATAGGCTATACCTTGATAATATCAGCTTGATCCCATACGCCCATTATGCCCTTTCGTGCAGCATCTTCTGAAGGCCATAAAGGCAATCTCAGATTTGGGTCAAAAGAGAGTAAGGTACCCGATGTCTTAGCAATTTGCATGGCAGCAAGTTGTGTTGATCTACATGGTTCTTCAATTAAACTGATTGAGCCGTAGTGAAAAATGGTAGCCTGTATTCAATATAAATAAAAACCAGATAAATGGTAGTTACCATCATTCTTAGTTACATAAAGGTCAACTCCACTTTGTACGATATGCTTGGATATGGCTCATTATGAAATTGCAAATGAATACAATAAATGATCCAGCACAAGAGGTCGGATGTAATAATTAAGATTCTTGGATTTTTATTAAGTTCATTTTGAGAAAAATATATCCAATCATCTTAAATAGTCAATAATCAGGTTTACTGAACCTAATATTAATGAATCCTAGGATTTGCACATCTTAAACTATCTAACTAAACATAAGTGGCTTATTAATCAACATAATTTTCCTTATCCTTCCAAATAATCATTCAGGTCAAGCCTCCATCCAATCAAACAAAGTGAAAATGGCCTAAGAAATATAAATCATACCTTCTTAATAAGATCTAAATCAAGTTCCGACTTGTGTAAAAGCATGTCAGCGCTGGGATTGCGGTAAAACATGAATTCACGCTCGCCATCAGCTCTGAGTGTGATAAATGCCAGTGCAGTCCTTGCAGAGGGGTCGAACCGCACACCAGAATTGTTGACATTGTTTTCTTTCAACATGTCAGCAAGCATATGCCCAAACTCGTCTTCCCCTACCTAAGATACAAAATACCGCTGATTTTCAGGTACTCGATTTTATTAGTAAAGATCAGAAATAGAAAATGAGTGTCATTTTAAGGGGAAAGCAAGAAATGCACCTTTCCAACAAAAGCCGATGAACCTCCCAATTTTGCTATACAAACAGCAACATTAGCAGGAGCACCACCCGGAGCTTTTTTGAAGGAAGGAGCTTCAGCAAGTGAAACTCCACCAACTGAAGGCACAAAATCTATCAAGAGTTCCCCAAAACAAACAACAAGAGGGCTCTTCTCAACTGGACCTCCATTTCCATTCAGAGAAAGATTATTAAAATCACCTAAAGATAGTGTCCAATTAATCCGTAAGCATCCCACAAAATAAGTGAGTATTAGTTACAAAATAGTCACATCCAAGAACTGAAAGCACATATATAGACAACAAGCAGCAATTATTTTTTCGATCCTCATTTTGATGACAGAAAACCCAAATTTATTATATAAAGTGATTCAAAAAACTAATTCCACCCTATTTTCATACTATTCCTCCATCTGACAACATTCTTTAGATCTACTGAACGAAGAGATAGAGAATTTGTAATATGAACACCTTTAAGCTTTGCAGAGATATAAGGTACCATTTTAGGATTCCATTCCCTATCAACATGGCTCGTGAGCTTATTGGACCATTGACTAATCCATAAACATAATGCATTTTCTTTTATTCTAGAAGCAAACTAAGCAAACTGGCCATGGCTACAGATATGGGCAGATTAAGTTCAAGAATTTATTATCCACCGGCATGATCTCCGTTTCTGAACATGAGAAAGACTGGAATACGTATTCCAATCAGCAAACAATAATAATCCAACACCATTAAAAAGATTCCATAGTTACGATAATATAAGCAATTATATCATCTACTTATATCAAAATTAGGAACTAAGAAGCAAAAATGTGAAATAACACCATAAAGATCGTCCAAGAAACTGCTATCTTGGTCAAGATTGAACACTTTAACGGTCATTACAATAACCAAATCCGATCTTTAATCAAATCCCATTTCGCCATTCATCCCCATGTGCAAATATAACTCCATAAACAAAATATCATGCATCAAAATCAAATAAATCAGGTAGGCAGTAAAAACAATGAGAACACACGAACCTGAGATGGGATTTTCCGCCATGATACAGCAGTGATCGAAGTTGAAGAAAAAGAAAAAGAATGCGAAGAAAACACACAAAAAAGTGATTAAATGCGAACTTCGTGTTTATCGGCAAGAATTCACACACAAAAACACACTCCAGTGTGCGAGATGAGAGAGATGGTGTCGCAATTAAATGCGAAGATTCAAAAAAAAAAAAAAGAAAAATCTTTTCGGGTTGTGGGGATGGAGACGAAACCTTGGAGGAAAATGGGTTCTTGAAGTTGACAGGCGAAGAAGAAAAGGTTAGCAAAAAGATGAGAAGCAGCCAGTATGGAGAAATAGAAATAATATATAGTTGGCGGTGGATTGGTGTGTATACGTGCTTTAGATTGATGGAATGGAACTTCGTTGGTAGATTCCTCAACCTTTTTCATTTCACCAAATTGCAATTTCAGCTGACTTTGGGGGTCAAAGTGGAACCATCTGATTTTTTCTTCCGATGGCCAACAGAATAAGGAAATTACATTGTGGTCCCCAAAGAGGTGAAGTGGGAGAAAGCCGAAAGGTGTCAAATTTAAGCTGCTAGGGACTAGGAGAGCATGGGGAGGGAAAGCTTCTTGGATTCTCCGTACTTTCTGTTTTTACTTGTCTAGGTGACAATTTCGTTGTTTCTGTTTTTTTTTTTTTTTTTGTGAGAAAAATTCAAAAAACGTGTCTGATTGAGGTTGTAAGTTCCAAAATAATTAGAAATTATGATGATTTGGCATAATATGCTTAATGCCACATGTTTATTAATAATATTTGAAATGTGGATCAAACATGTCTTTTCAATCATTCGTGAGAATCTAAGAGAGGATGAATTAAATTATTTAAACTAATTTTTAATAAGATAAATAAAGGGACTGAAATTACAAATGTAACAAACATGATAGAAAATTAAATTAAATGAACGATTGACTTATAGTGGTTTGGGCTGAGGCTTAATCTATTACCTAAGTGTTTTTCAACTTAGGATTTTGAACCTGTGAAATATTTTATTAACTTTAGAACCGAATGATGCGGCACAAGCCAATAATAGTGGAACGATATAGACTTTATGGAAGATATAACTTTCAAACAAAACAATATAGAAAGAAAGTAAGAAGAGTTATTCTGGAATTGACATTGGACCAATGGTACTACCAAACACTTGGTAAGCAACACATTGTTGAACCATTGGTACTACCAACACAAGGTAAATATCGTACACCCTATAATAGATAATACTATGAGCGCGAGCTCAAAATAGCTATTGCTTTTCACTCAAAAATGTTGCCTTCCTCTTCATTAGTGCCCGTGTTTATAGCACAAGGATTGTCTTTCAATTTGGCAAGAACTCAATCCTTCATTTAAGGTAAGTAGCCATTTGAAGAATAATAAGGTAAGGCTTGACTTCCAGCTTTGATTTAAAATCCTCTGAGATGGTAAGTAGTCGTTGGAGATCTTTGAAAGAAAGCAGCCGTTAGAACAAATCTATAAATCACGTGTTAAATAAAGAGATCCTCTAAACCATCATAAAAAATTAAGGGCAACAATTCGAGAAGAGTTTTGAAGCCTATTTTTATCCTTACCATCACGACCGTAATCTCGACCAGAGTACCGTTGTTGAGAGTGCTTTGTCATCCACCTTGACTCCCCCTCCTTGGTATTCCTACTCGAAAGTGATCCCCAATGACATGACACACTGAACACCACTAACTACTTTGTACGGGAAACACAATACCATGCACGGAAAAATACTCCAATACAATAACAGAAGCATATTAGATAGTGACATCAAGACGAAGTGCAATCTTAGTTCTAATCAAGTGTACTAACCATCTTTACTTATAAATAACCAAGTATTTACTATTCATAGGTATCATTCTACCAACATAGCAATATTTTGCACTTAAATATTGTTTTTGTATACTCTATTTGAAATCATATGTTGATTTTGAGCGTCGGAATATTTTCGTCGAAAATAATTTCAATACGCTTATGTGTGCTCATCTCTTGATAGGTTGAAGAACTGTGAACGTTGAGGTTGGGACCATTCAACCATATATGAGGACGTAGCCTTCTGGCATCATCACGTCATAATAACAAAATTAAATTTGATGCAAAATATTCCATCATTTCGTTTCATTACTAAATTCTCCAGTGCAATAACAACTTTCCCAGGCATTCTTTCTTGTGCAATACTTCATTTAATTACATTATCAGCTTCTCCATTATGATAAATGAATTTTCCACGCAGCCTTTTTATATGATAATTTTGAATAAATCAAGCTTGTTCCGCAATTCATTTGTGTTTTGAAACGTGCCATTCCCTATATGTGACTTGTAGGAGTCTTTTGTGATTTGTGGCTTATAATGAATTTTTAGAATTCTTGTTTGTTACCTACTAAGTACTAATGCATATTTGGAAATATTGACTTTAGAATTTGATCGCTTTTTGTTCCACGCTATTGGAATAGACAGATAGATGTATTAAACATGGCTATTACATTCAGTTAATTTATAAGATGCAGGAGGGGAGGTAAGTAATGGTGTCTTTTAGTATGTTTCTATCAATCCACTTCAACCTGCACAATCTTAGCCTTACCAAACAACTTGTTAAGATATGATGAAAATATCTAACAATATCTAACAACTAATTTCATCAAAAAAGTGTATCCCATTGGATGCATATCATATGTAATCTCATCTCCCTACCTAGCATACTCATTGTATATGTACAATATTATTAGGACGTATTTGCTATAAATGAATGAATTTGAAAGATATCTATGCTCACTTAATTTGTCATTTGCTTGTACAATTTTAGGTAGGGATGGCAACGAGTTGGGTATGGTATGAGTTTGGTCAAACTCAATATCCAACCCGCGAGACTTTTCTAGACCCGAAACCTATCCCGGACCCACGTTAGACCCGTTGAACCTGCCGAGTTCCTAAACCCATCCCAACCAGCCAAATCTGCCTTGCGAACCCGTCCCAATAATTGAAATTTCCATTTTTTTTAAAAAAATTTCTTTGAAATAACAATTTTAAATTGTACAAGAAACTTAATAAAAGAAAATATTCAAACTGTACATAGAGCCTAGTAAAACATGTTCAAGTGAAATAATAATAACCAACTTCAAATGTCCAACCACAAGGAAAAATTACTATAACCATTACTATAAAGCCTAATAAAATATGTTCAAGTGAAAACATTTACATATTATAAATATATTAAATATATAACTATATGTATATAAATTAATTTTTTAAATTTTTTTAATTTTATGTATTTATATATATTATAAATATATTTTATATATATCCGGGTCGAGTTTAAGTGGACTCGAGACCCGACCCGAACTACCACCCCAAGACATGTTCCCCGGGTCTAAACCCATCCCTAGCGGATCGGGTTCGGGTTGGGGACCCGCCAAACCCGAAGCCATTAACATCCCTAATTTTAGGCCCATGATTATAGAAAGGCTCGGGATTCATTTAACAAATTTGTTAGATTACAGATCACACCAAGAGGGCGTGATATGTTTTGGTTTCTTCTATTTCTTCCTTTATTAAGTTTAGAAAGACAATCTTACCCTCTTTTATAAATAATGACTAAGCCAAGTAGTTAACCATGTGAAATTCACAATCTGCAAACATAGATGATTTTTCACAATATTAGCACTAACCATAACCTCATGGAATCTCAAGATAAATATGATACAATCATGATATAATAATACGCTTCTGCTCATATTTTGTCTGACATGAGCTTCATTGTTTACAGCTCTAAATCTTGTGTCCTGTATGACCATGAAAAATTGTATATTTACCTTAAAATATAATTCTTCGTAATTTGGGTCCATGTGTTAATTTTAAGGATCTAAATAATAATGCTTTTCCTAAATATATTTCTCAATTAATATACATTTATTTTTTAGTGAAAAATCCAAAAACCAAATATATATGTATATGCACATACATATATTCATATTATTATTTGAAATGTTAAAACTGGGACCATATTAATCGAAATTCAATATTTAAATATTTATCTTACTAAATACAAATTTCGAATAACACAAAAATGAAAAATATTTTTAATTATCAAACATAGAATGTTCACTATATATTGTGATTTACAAAAACAAACTAACTAATATAAATAAATTTAATTAAATAAATCATATCAAGGGATGGTTGATAGTTTTAAAAATGAGAGAATGGGTAAGTATGTTCATGTTTAAAATGGTGCTATAATTTTGATGGTGAATATAGGAAAACACATATAAAAAATAGGAGGATAATGAAGTATTTTTTTTTTATATATTTAAACCAACATAGTAAATCCACACAACCAAACAATAAAAAGATAAAATTATGGGATATCTTGAATGAATAAATAAACTAAAAAATGATAATAACTAAGAATTTGATATAATTTATTCATTAATTACTCATATTTAATGCATCGTATTCAATCATATTAAAAATTACGAACATGTCCTTATAAATTAGTTCATGTTAAACAGATAATTTGTTTATTACTCTTTTGAAAAATAATGTATAACTTGTTATAACTTTCTCGCATATTCAATTACGTAATGGTTAGAGTTTCAAATTTTCTAATCCGCTTCTCAAAACCACTTTTGTATTCTACTAGTTGTAGCTACAATATATACAACCTTTTATTAAAATAATATAATTTTATATAATTTTTACCATTCTACTCCATAATAGAAAAATGTACTCATTTTACCGTAACTCTTATAACTTGTACACAGTGTGTACAAGTTACTATGCATTTATTGTTTTTTAATCAATAAACAGTAAATCACCTATATTGTGTACGATTTACTGTTTGTATATTGTTTTTTTTGAAGATTGGAAAAGTAACTTGTACACAGTATAGATGAATTATTGTTGATGAATAGTAACTCATATTGTTCACACAAAATTTCGAGTCTGTAAAAATAAATTACAAATCAAGAAATATTATCACAAATGTTTGAAAAGAATATGATTTAGTGGAAAATAATCCCTAAAAGATTAATTTCCTGATTCTTTTCCCTAAATTTGATTTGATCTTCCAATAACACGATTCGTGGGCTGAGTAGCTTGATCACTAATCAAACACCGACAACTTCGATGAACACTGTGAAGACTGTGGATTGACTTGACTTTCATTTGAAGAAAAATGCTAATTAGCTAGTTTGACACCTTGATTGCAGATCAAACGCCTTATTTGGATGATTTTCGCGAAGAACGCCTTGAACGTCGCCTTAATCACCGTGGATTTGAGTTGGGAGAAACACCAAAACGCGGGCCTAACACCTTGACCGTGGATTGAACGCTTGATTTGATGACTTTCGTGAAGAACGCCGGGAATTTCGCTTTTGATTTTCACGAATTTTCTTGAGCTTGCCTTGAGAGAACTTCGGGATCTTCTTGGTTTCTCTTGCTCTTGAGAAATTCTTTCTGCCCTTTGAGAGTCAAATGACCCCTATTTATAGGTGTTTATACAGGGTCTTCAAATTGCTGGCAACTCTTTTGATATTTATCTCTTCAATATAAATTATTTTTTAAATAGAAAAATACTTGATTGGTCCATGCGATCAAATGTGCCACTTGTCACCATTTGATTGGTTTTGAACTTTCGGGCTGCAAGACTTGATTTAATTAGCTGTAACACCTTATATTGACACTTGGTGACCTTTTATTCATCGGTAAAATAATATTAAAATATTAATTAAAATTAACTATTTAATATTGGAATTAAATTTAGAAAATTTCAAATTATAAATAGAAAATTTAATTAATATTTAATATTTTAATTTACACTTATCAATTTTTGATTGGATGAAATTTAATTGCCAACACATACTATTCATTTAATTTTTTTTTAAAAAAAACCCCAATAACGGTGTTGTAACCGTTACTACTTGTCAACCAACGGTAATAAGATCGTTTGTTTTTTTTTTTTTTTTGTGTGTGTGTATAAATTGGTGGGTTGTATTTATTTTTTCACTCACTATTATTGTTTCTCACCAAAAATCCCACTATTTGTTTTCTCACACATTGTTTTTTTCAATCAAACTATTCCATTATCATACTATCCAATAATTTGTGTATTTCAAGGTAAATATCAATCTCATTTTTTAGTTTATTAATCAATGTACGTACTATATCAATCTCATGTATGTATTATTATTTTAGTTAGTTTATGCACGTATATTTATGTTTTAGTTACCTTAATTATTTAGTTAGTTTTGTTGACTTTTTAAGTAGTTTAGTTGTTTTTTTGGTAGTTAACTTAAGAGTAAATTACGTTAAACGTCCCAATTTTTGGGGTATTTTATATTTTGATACCCAACTTTTATAAATGTGCGCTTTGGTACCTAACCTTTGTTATTTGTGTGCCGATGGTATTTTTTATACTATTCTGGTTGAATATTCCTCACTATTTCCCAAATATTCCACAAAGATTCCATTGATATAGGAAAAGTAATATCATTAGTGCACAAATAATAAAGGTTAGATACTAAAGTACACATTTACAAATGTTGGGTACCGAAGTGCAAAACACCTCAAAGGTTGGGGTGTTTAACATAATTTACTCTTAACTTAATAATATTTTTGTTTGTAGTTGGTTTATAATTTGTACAATTTTAACTTAATTTTAGTTTAGTTTGATTAATTTCTTTATTTAGTTTATGTATGTATTAATGTATTTATGTTTTAGTTACTTTAATTATTTAGTTACTTTTGTTGACTTTTTATGTAGTTTAGTTGTTTTTTAGAGAGTGTTTGGCTAAGCTTATAAGCTCTTTAAAACATCTTATAAGATGTTTGAGAGCTTATAAGCTCCTAAAATTTGTTTGGTAATTTTTTAAGTAAAGGAGCTTATAAGCTCTAAAAATAAGCTGTTACGAGCTTATAAGCTCCAAAAAAATAAGTAAGGTACCCCCAATTTTTTTTTGAAACAGCTTATAAGCTGTCTAACATCAAAATATGAAATGATATAAATATCTTTATTTTTTTTCAATGTAACATTCCCACTATCTCCAAAAAATATTTGTTTACATAAATTAATTTTACATTCTTATTTTTTTATTATCATTAGATTTAAAATAAAATATAAGCGCTTATTTTTACTAAATAGAATAACAACTTATAAGCTAAAAAAACATCTTATAAGCTATAAGATCTTATTTTATCCAAATATTTTAAAAACTTATTGTTGAAATAAGACATATAAGCTTTTAAGCTCTAAAAACATCTTATAAGCTATACGAGCTTATAAGCTCTTTAAAATAAGTTTAGCCAAACACCCTCTTAGTAGTAACTTAATAATACATTTGTTTGTTGTTAGTTTATAGATTGTACAACTTTAACTTAATTTTAATTTAGTTTGATTAATTTTTTTAGTTAGTTTATGTATGTATTAATGTATTTATGTTTTAGTTACCTTAATTATTTAGCTAGTTTTGTTGACTTTTTATGTGGTTTAGTTATTTTTTTAGTAGTTAATTTAATAATACATTTGTTTGTAGTTTGATGTGCCACGCATCATTTCAACCAGACACGCCAACATTTGTTAGACGGTCAAAAACTTATAAGTGTGAGACCCGACGCCCTCAAAGAGATTTATTATCCTTGAGAGTACGTTCGCGTGAAAGAGGGAGAGCCTTAGAGTGCGAGTCACTAGATGGGGAATACCCCCAGGCTCACCCCTCAATTAAGTCCGTGGCTTTTGAGCCACGAGTGGCCTATTTGAGCCCTCGAAACCCCTTATGCAGGGCAAATGAAGCGGGGGAACAAGTGGTTTTAAGGCGCAAATTACTCTCGAACACCGTTGTATCAAGGGCACGAGCCTACAACACGGTCTTAGCCAAATATGACTGCCAATGGGAAGATCTTAGCTGGCAAGACTGATAGGCGTTGTACCTACCTCCACCAAACACGAGCCTACTGCACATGGGCCAATCTCATTAGTCCTAAGCGGATTTAAGACTCTCTCATAAATACAATCCTTAGCCTTAAATGCTCAAGATATGCATTAAATGCAAGGTTAAGACCCTATTAATAAGAGGTAAGGTCAATCGCCTTTTTGGAGTCTAAGAAGTGACAAAAAACATGTCCACTTGTACTCCATGTGTCAGATCTACTGACCAACCCCCATCAACCATGTCACATCAGGGGACCTCTCTCATATAAATAGCAAAAAAGCTCTCCCCCATAAGGTATCAAACACTTTTTACACAATATATGCAAGAATAGCAATTTATGATTTATCTTATTCTTAAAAATACCCTAGAGCTAACTTGAGGGTCGGAGGACTTACGTCGGGGCAAAATCGGCTAGTCTCATGTGCGCTCCTTCCTCTTTGATAGGTGAGCCGCCAATATATCAACTGAAACATGTCAAACTCTGCCACGTGGTAGACCAAGAAGACCCCACATCATAGTTAGTTTATAGTTTTTACAATTTTAACTTAATTTTAGTTTAGTTTAATTAATTTTTTTAGTTAGTTTATGTACGTATTAATATATTTATGTTTTAGTTACCTTAATTATTTAGTTAGTTTTGTTGACTTTTATGTAGTTTAGTTATATTTTTAGTAGTTAATTTAATAATACATTTGTTTGTAGTTAGTTTATAGTATGTATTTTTTTCCCTATATTTTTTTAGTTGCTCTAATTATTTGAAATATTGATTAAAGAATTAACAAGTAATTTTTTTTTTTCTAGAATGGAAGGTGAAAACGAAGAACATTATGATCCTAGAGATAAATTTGTCTTGTACGATCAGGATAATCACCATTTGCAAAAAGTTTTCAATGGGCGACTTGGTATAAAAAACATGATTAGGGATAGACATTTCAACATACAACTTGGGGTCGAGGAAGATTAGAACTCCATGATCATGTGATAAAGTTGCTCCATGACATGGGGTTCTACGATGTGTATAGATGTGAACATTTAGACTTGAATGAACATCTAATTACCTCATTGGTAGAAAGGTGGCTGTCGGAAACACGTACATTTTATTTTAGAGTGGGTGAGGCCACAATTACATTGGAAGATGCGGCGATGATGTGGGCGTTGCCTACTAGAGAATATCCCATTATTGGTGGAGATCGTTGTCCAAAGAAACATGGTGATTGGCAAAAGTATTACGAAGATATGCTCGGATATGCCCCTGATTTACGACACATCGACGAGACACGAATTTGGCTTTTTGTTATCAAACATTTCATCACTCTCCAACCCATTACGGATGAAATTCCACCAGCCCAAGTTTACTATGTTGCACGGTGTGTTGCCTTCATTATAAGAAAATGCAGGAATTTCGGCAAAATTTCAGTGGAACATTTCCACTGAAAATACCTTTGTCGTTTTTCTAATTTTGGCGGAATTTCAATTAAAATTTAAAAATCAAATTTCGATTACTCAAACTGAGAAAAAAATGAAAATATAATTTAACATTTTTTGATGAAATTTTACCGAAAAACAAACAAAAAAAATTAAAAGTCAAATTTCGATTACTCAAACTAAGAAGAAAAAATGAAAATATAATTTAACATTTTTTGGCAAAAATTCCACAGAAAAACCAAAAAAAATAAATTTTAAAATCAAATTTTGATTACGTAAATTGAGAAAAAAAAATGAAAATATAATTTTAAGATATATAGGTGAAAAACTTTTAAAAAAATTGATTCTTGTTTCCCACACTTCAATAGATCGAATTAGAGGATGTACCCAATTTAATTAAGTCAATTGAATGTTTTGCCCAATTCAATTGAAATAAACACATGCTTCCCCCAACTCAATTGATCATTTTGTTCATTTCAATTACATCAATTAAATACATTTAATTACTAAGCTAGTTGATTCTTATTTCCTACAATGCAATTTATCAAATTAGATGATGTACCCAATTCAATTAAATTAATTGAACATTTTGGCCAGTTCAATTGAAATAATCACACATTTATCCCAATGCTATTCAACATTTTGTTCATTTTAATTACATCAATTGCACATCTCACATACCTTTAATTACTAAGTCAATTGATTCTTATTTCCCGCGGTACAATTAATCGAATTAGAGGATGTAACCAATTCAATTAAGTTGAGTGAACATTTTGCCCAGATCAATTGAAATAAATGTGCGTTTCCCCTTACTCAATTGAAAAAAAAACTATTGTTTTTTTCCAATTCAATGGGACAATATTTTGTGCAATTCAATTAATTTAGTCTAATATATATATATATATATATATATATATATATATATTTCAAGTTAGATTATAAGTAAGAATTTACATGCATGTTTAAACACCATTATAATAATTAGCTATATTAATTGTAATGTAGTTATAGTAAATATACAAATAAATACTAATTAAATATGTCAAGATTCAACATTTTTGGCTGAAATTTGATTGCCAAAATGTTTTTTGAATTTTCGGCAGAATTTTCGTCGAAAATATTTTTAAAAAATTTCGACAAATAATTTGCTAAAATTCCGCTGAAAATATAGACAAAATTATCATCAAAATTTCAGTGAAATTTTGGTGAAACGTTTTCTGCCAATATTTTGACGAAATTTTGGCAGATTTTGCAAAAAAACACATGTTTTCTTGTAGTGTTTGCTGCTTCTTGGTGGCATCATGTGTCGTGACACTAGTGGAAGTCATCTATCGATGTTGTATCTGCGGTATATGAAAGAAATATATGAAACGGAGAATTATAGTTGGGGTAGTACGATGTTATCCTACTTATATAATGACCTTTGTAAAAGCGTGTTTGAAAAGGAGAAAATGAATATTAGTGGAGCACATCAACTTTTGCAAGTGCATCGTAAGATGCAAAAATTAGGTGTGAAATTTATTATATGGCCCCCATAATGTACAACAATACCAATATATTACATTTTTAATTATAGTGGAATAACTGATAATTTGCTAAAATAGATTCAACAAAATAAAAGTATAAATTTAGACTACACAAATATTGAATGAAAAGAACGATGAATAAATGAGAGAGGGACAAATAAAGAGTGAAGGAAATGGATATATAGAAACAATGAAGAAAGAATTAAACATGACAAGCTTGAAGCGTTTGAGAAAATAAGAGGGGTGGTAGTGGTGGTGGTTATATAGCTATTTGAACACTAAATTTGCCTTTGCACAATGACTAATTTTATTACCGTTAATAAGCCATCGTGCAACGACCAATCAATTGAAAAAAAATCGAACAACTCGTCAATGTCGTGTATGAGTTACTGTTCCCAAATCAAAAAATTAATAAAATACACAATAACTTGTCTACACCATTGACGAGTAACTATTCCCAGATTAAAAAAATAATAAAATGTACAGTAACTCGTCTACGCCATGGACGAGTTATTGTACCTCAGATTAAAAAAACAATAAAGTGAACAGTAACTCGTCTACGACGTAGACAAGTTACTGTTCCTGGAATAAAAATATAATACATGAATAGTGACTCATACATGATGTGTACAAGTCACTGTTCATATATTCAAAAAATAATAAATGTACAATAACTCATACATAGTGTGTAAGAGTTATGGTAAATTAGTTACCTATTCCAATTATAGAATAGATTGATAAAAAAATATATAAAATTATATTATTTTAATAAAAAGTTCCAATATATATCTATTTTATATTTCACTTAGGATATTTTTGATTTGGGATTATATACCAGAATATCTCTTTTGAGTAATTTTTCATTTCTATTTGGTGTGCAATGCTTGATCGTCCCACTCGGGTTGGGATATTACATGACATTATGGGAGCTGCCAGGGATTAGATTGGAGTTGAGGATGTAGGAACTAATTACTGATGCATATTGATTGTAATTTTTTATTTTTATCCCTTAACAGTGCATGACTTTTACCAAAAGGAGGGACGTTTTGGTTATTAGACATTGTGTACAAGATTCATATCCGAATCAAATACGGATAAAGGGATAAATAATTACGACTTATACAATATAGTATCCTAATTCAAACATGAGTAATTAAGTTTTACAAATGCCACATCACCTCCTATGTATCATATATTTAATAGTATCATACCACAAAAAATGCCCTTCATATATTTGTTATGCACTCAATAAGAAAATGGAATAATAAATTTAAAATAGGTTGTGTGCTGCTGGACTTGGAAAATGTTAAATCTTTCACGTGAAAAAATATTTATTTTAGGCTTTGTGAACCAATTTCTGTCAATGATGTTGGAATACTATGCTTTATTATAAAGAGGCAAGAGAAGGGGAGTACACAAAATATGATAACCACATACCATATATAGTGCACATAAAGGAAAGGGATAAATATTTTTTACCCTTCAAATTTTTTGTGTTATTGGACTTTACCATATAATTTTTTTTTTACTGTTTGTCATCTAAACTTTGCATTTTTTTACACATTATATTTTTCGGTAGAGCTAAGGGCAAATGCGTCATTTCAGTTGGTTAAAGTCACACGACATACATGTGAATGCCCTCAAATGGTAATATGTAAAAAACGCAAAGTTCAGATGACAAATAACCAAAAACAAAAAGTTTATATGGTAAAATCCCAAAATGCGAAAAGTTTTGAGGGTTAAAAGTATTTATTCCATGTAAAATGACGCATTTGCCTTTACTTAAAGTCACGTGACATGTATGTGATGGAATTTCCGTGGAATATTCCACCAGAAAATGCCCTTAGATGGTAATACATAAAAAAATGCAAAGTTTAGATGACAAACGGTTAAAAAAAAAAAAATTTATATGGTAAAGTTAAAAAACACGAAAAGTTTGAATGATAAAAAATATTTATCCCTAAAGGAAAATCAATCCACCAACATTTCCAACGGCCACAAATCGCCAACGTTTCACTAGATTGTAGAAGGAAAGTATACAAGTTGTCAACTTGTCATTATATTTTTTTGATAAATTAGTTACTAACAATTAATTATGAATAAGATTCCATCATATTTTCTTAATTGCAAACATTACATTCAATTGCAAAGGAAAGTTATAAGATGCCACAATATTTCTTGGTAGATTAGCAACGGTCGTTAAATCCAAAAAAAAAAAGAAAGAAAGAAAGTGTATACATACCAATTTAAGAGGGCTTCCGAGCATACGTATAGTTATGAGATTTTAGTCAAATTGGTCTCATAATATATGAGTATTTGTTGATTTGGTCTTAATTTTTTGAAAATACCTAAAATAGTCACATTGAATAATATTCTATTTCCAAATTAGTCCCACCGTTATAAAACTAACGGGAATGACACATGCATATTAGTTTTCTAACGGCGGGACTAACTTGGAGAGAATATTATTCAGTGAGACTATTTTGGACATTTTCAAAAAATTGGGACCAAATTGACAACAAACTCTATATATTGGGACCGATTTAGCAATAAATTCTAGGGAGTTTCTATGGCAATTTTTTTTATGATATGAGGTGATGTGATAGTCTCAAAATGGTCTACGATGAGAATTAGTCTAAATAGGTCCTAGGTAGGAAAATAAAACTCCTTAAGGAACCCACCCTCTCTTGCATATGTCAAGAGTGTATGGGACCTTCTAAAGGGTTCTAGAAAACCTCGACCGGCGACCTCGAGGGAATTTGCCTCGGAGGTCCTCTAGATGCCCTCGAAGGCAAAGCTTCGGGGGTCATAACCAGTAGATAAGTCTCGCGGGAATCTTAAAGAACCACCTTAAATGGTGTCCTAAAGGGTTGTGTCTGAGAGGGTTTACAAACCTCTAATGACTCCACTTAGAACCAACCCCCCAAAAAATCACTTAACACGCAACTGCTACTTATATACTGACAAGCTGATACACCTGTACTCGCTAACCATCACTGATGCTGTTGTAGGAGTTGTGTCAATCCCAAGTAAAATTAATGCTCCTGCATGCCGAATATCTTCAGTATGAGATATGTATTTTATGCACATATCCTATCTTATTAAATGTCAAATATAGCCAGCAAATTCAGGGCATGGTCCCTAAAGACAAAAATGCACTGACAGTAAATTATTGCTAAATCAATCCCAAAAGATAGAGTTCGTCTTCAATTTGATTCCAATTTAAAAAAAAATGCTCAAACTAGTCATATTAGATAACATTCTCTCACCAAACTAGTTTTATCGTTAGAAAACTACCTGGAATAATATATGCATGTGACTTACACATGCCATTCCTATTAATTTTTTGACGGCGAAATTAGTTTGGAGATAGAATATTATTCAATAGAACTATGTTAGGCTTTTTTTAAAAACAAGACCAATTGATGAGCACCTTCGTATTATGACGTCAATTTGATTAAAATCTCTATAACTGGAAAGGTGCTATAATGTATTTTCTCCTAATTATTGTTGCCAAAAAGACATTAATAAATTGCTTCATGCATCGTGAACCGTCAACCGAAGTTCATTTAAGGAAAATCAAGAAAGCATGTAACGTGGGACAGGTGACATGAAAACCATATACCCCAAAATCTAAAGATAAAGCATTCCCATCGCACATGTGGCAGCCAATCTCTCTCTCTCTCTCTCTCTCTCGATATTCAAAAATCACAAATCAATCAAGCATATGCTCAGTCTATGTCTTGGATCTTCCTCTCCTTAAAAACCTCAAATTCGTACTCGGCATTCACACTACCACCACTCGTTCCCACACAAAATAGAAAATACGTAAAACCGGAGAAAGATTTCAAGATTTCAAGAACCCTTGATCAAAACAACAGTTTTTTGATTCTTTGCTTTGCCTCAACATGGCTTTGAACTCCATTGCTTCAAGGCCATCCTCATTGTTATCAAGAAAATTGAAGAATTCCGGTGGCAATGATATAAAATTTTCCCACCCCATTGAATCAATCTCTTTCTCGAACCCCATTCCACTTTTTGCCAACGTTTCTGTTAAGAATGCTTCACCAGCGATCTCTGCTGTCTCGGTTAAGGCCTCCTCTGCCTCCAGTTCTCCTTCCACAACTGTTTCTCAGTCCCAGGAACTCAAGGTCGATTTTACTTGTTCAAGAACATAATTTATGCGTTGTGTGTGCTTAAATTGGAGTGGGGTGTCAACTTTTCTGGCTAAATTGAGGCCGAGTGGGCTTCTTGGTTGTTGTTTTATGTTTTTGTTCGCCAGATTAAGACTGTATCCACAGAGCCAATTGAGGGTCAGAAGACTGGTACAAGCGGCCTTCGGAAAAAGGTATATTTATTTTCCTTTTCGATTTTTGTTCATTGATGAGTGCTATATTGGTTGATCGTGTTTGGATAAGAGTAATTCTTGAAGTATTGTTTGATTTATTGAATTTTTTCTGCTGGTAGGTGAAAGTGTTCATGCAAGAAAATTACCTAGCCAATTGGATTCAGGTCTGACAGTTTAAATTCTGACTTAGTGAAAGATTTCCTGCCACATAATTTGCAAGATTAATGGTTTATGATGACAAAGCTATGGGCACATAATGTGCTTTTATTTTATTTATTTTTTTGTTGGCTTATGTCTGATGAAAATTTGTGTTGTGAATTGAAGGCACTATTTGATTCATTGCCACCAGAGGATTACAAGAATGGAGTGTTGGTGTTAGGGGGCGACGGTAGGTATTTCAACCGTGAGGCTGCACAGGTATTCAAACTTAAGTTTGATTGACATTTTGTAGTCCACTGTTGCCTTGTTTCCAATGCTGATGTTGCTAAATTCGAAAATGCAGATAATTATTAAAATTGCCGCTGGTAATGGTGTTGGAAAAATCCTGGTTGGCAAGTGAGTTTATCTCATTTAAGTTCTCTTATTTTTATGTAAATGGATTGCTTTTATCTGGTTGGGTTTTTCCCCTTTTGTTTTTCTGAATTTTCTAATGTCTCTATTACTAAAATTGACAACATATATCCTCTACTTCTTGTTAGTAGTGGTATCGTTTACTCTTTCAAAGGCCATCTCTTACAAGTCAGAGTTGGTGTGCTCTGATGCTGGCTAAAAACTCCCAAACTAGCTTAGGCCGAGGCATTTGCTAGCAGCGCCCTGGTTCTGTTTGTGTAATTTATCCAGTCAACATATGTACTGAAATCAAACACTCTTTTCTGACTCTAAACAGCCTTCGTGTGTCCTCAAAAAGTTTGACATTATTGAAAAGTGTTGATGGCAGATGATAATAAGTGGAGAGTTAAATTTTGTGACTGCAGGGATGGTATAATGTCTACACCGGCTGTTTCTGCTGTAATAAGGAAGAGAAAGGCAATAATCAACCCACTCCTTTCTTTTATTTGTATTTTCCTATATGCTCACCAATTAGTAAATCTCAGGATCTCTACTTATCTTGTCACTACAGGCTAATGGTGGTTTTGTAATGAGTGCAAGCCACAATCCTGGTGGTCCTGATTATGATTGGGGGATCAAGGTATATTAAGACTCCTAGTGATTATGCATGAGAATTTTTACTTTTTTCTGTATATATTCTTCTTGCAACTAATATTGGATGGATGTTTTGTTTTCTGCTTTTGCAGTTCAACTATAGCAGCGGCCAACCAGCTCCCGAGTCTATTACTGACAAGATCTATGGCAACACACTTTCTGTATGTACCCGATCCTGATCTTTTCTGGCATAGAGCCGTTTCATACTAAGCTGATTTGAGTAGGATCCCCCTTGCTTTTGTAAACAATGGTTTTCTGAAATATCATTTTATTCATATTGTTGGAAGAGAAAAATATGTTCTTATATTAGTCATAGTCTTCTATCTCCTTTATATAGAGATGAAAATAGAAGAATACAAGAGCCCTAAGCAAACTAGAAATAAGATAACAAAGTAATATTAGAATCCTAACCCTATCATAATATGCTAACTTACCAAATATTCTATTAGATTTTCTAACACTCTCCCTCGAGTTGGAGTATGCTTAATACACAACTTGCTAAAAAGAAAAACAACAATGAACAACATAAAAATAATCCTAACAAATTGAAAAATACCCTCACATATTAAATATTTCATTTCTCCCCCTCAAGCTGAGAATTTTGGAAACTTGGAACACCAAGAAGTTACAGAAGCAGCAATTTTGTTGCAAAGAGCACAATCTCATCATAACTTGATAGATTGATAAAGAGCACGATTAAATCGTGAAAGTATAAAATAGAATCAAGGCTAAACGCGACATAATTTATAAATCATGGTTTAACCTTAATAGGTAAAGAGTAGATCACGAAGAGAGTTCATCAAATCGTGACAGAAGTTGACAATTCACGGGAGAGCCGTGACAGAGATAAAAAATCATGGCATAGCTATGATAGTGAGAAAAGCATAATTGAATTACGACAATAAGCTAAAAGATCACGATCTAGTTGTGACAGAAACCACAGTTTATCAGCGACAAGAGTAGATAAAAGAATCATGATATCAAACATGACATGAGAAAATCACAACATAATTATGATAGAAATCATAATATAATTGTGAAAACAAGATAATCATGATCTAGTCGTGACAGAAATCACAGTTTGCCTGTGACAGGAGTAGATAAAATAATCACGATATCAACCGTGACAGGAGAAAATCACGACATAGTCATGATAGAAATCACAATATAATTGTGACATTATTGGAGAATTAATAGAGAAAAAGAGAAAAGCATACCACATAGGTGTAAAAGAACGACAAAAATCACGGAGAAAGTTTTGAAATTGCTTGGAAAGTTATGATAGACATGAAAAAAAAGGTAAAGAGTTTTACTTCTCTCTCTTTATTGACATGAGGGGGTGGGTTAACAAAAAAAAAAGAACCGAGAAATTGAGAAAATTTTAGTGAGGTTGTTAAAAACATGCAACAATTGAGTTGAGGTAGGTAGTTTAGAGAAGTTTCAATAGCAACGACAATAGGGAAGGGTGGGTCCATTCGTAGGAAGAAGAGGCGTTAACAGACAATAGAGAATGGTCGGTCGTGGGAAGAAGAGGCGTTAATAGATGTTTCTATTGCCTTTTTTTTTTTCTTCTTCTTCTTCTCCTTCTTTCAAACTTGCTATGATACCATGTTGGAAGAATAAAATATGGTCGTATATTATTCATAGTCTCCTATATGCTTTATATAGAGATGGAAATAGAAAAATATAAGAGCCCTAAGCAAACTAGAAATAAAATAACCAAGTAATATTAGAATCCTAATTGATATAGGAATCCTAACCCTACCATAATATGCTAACTTACCAAATATTCTATTAGATCTTCTAACACATATCATTGTGATGATATCTATCAATCCATTTATCTTAACAAAATATGTGAGATCTAAGTCAAAGACATGTAATCATATATTCATTTAGTTGGTGATGAAGAAAGACAATTCTTGGTTTAATTGTCAACTTAACAATAAGAAAAATAAATCGAATTAGATTGAGTTCAGCTTGAAAAGACACTTATGGAAGAAAGAGTGAAAAGATATACTGTTCTGATACTCATTAGCACCAGTTATCCTCTTGCTCAAAATCTTGAGGATAAATCCAATGGTTTTGCTTACATTGTCTTGATACTCTTGAGAATGAAGAACATAGCTTTCTAATTTGGTGATGTTGCTGGTTAAAGAGAATTGGAAGATTAAATCAGAACATCCCTAAGCGACAACTTCCAGGTCTACTGCTGAGACAAGACATTGCCAGATTATATTTATTCAGCGAATGTTGCTGAGGCTTTGTTTTTGGATAATTGTTACCAGAACAACTTGAATCCTATCTAACAATTAATCAGTTTGGCATCTCTATTTGACTTGCCTTAGTGTCATGCAGATCTCGGAAATAAAAATGGGAGATATTCCTGATGTTGATCTCTCTCAGCTTGGTCTAGTAGACTATGGGACTTTTAGTGTAGAGGTAGTTGATCCAGTAGCTGATTATTTGGAGCTTATGGAGGTGAGCAGCCCGACAATAGAGTATTCATAGTTTTTATTGCACAATTGTTTTCTTTTCACATTGACAGTTCTGCAAGATCTTCTGCAGAATGTATTTGATTTTTCACTTATCGGGAGCCTTCTTTCACGGCCAGATTTCAGGTACATAAATAACCTGCTTCATAATTGATAATGGTGTATGTTTACTCTTTACTAATTTATCTTGCACTTCCGTTTTTAATATGGACTAAAGAGTTTGTCTCTTCACATTTTAATATGCAAGGATCATTGACCTAGCATTTTGTAATGCAAAGCATGATCAGCTTTTCCAGCTAAAACATATATAGCTTTATTGGCACTCAATCCTGAGGACTACATTACTGCAGTCCTAGTGGGATATTAGGCATCTCCACTTGTTCGTAGATTAGGCACAAACCGATTTATGGTTGATCATCCTGGAAGACAGAAAAGTAATTCTGCCACATGCTTGCAATCTACTAAAGTCTTCGGCAAAGGTCATGAAATTGTAATGAGTCATATGCAAGATCAATGGAATGGGACAAGAATCAAAATATTGTAAATCTTTAATCTTCTTAATGCGTTCACAACTGATGCTTTCAGCTTGTCTAGTTTGAAGGGTCCAAGAGAGATATACAAAGAATAAAATATAAAATAGCTGGTTAATTTGTTTTGTTGTATTTAATCTGGAGGATTGAAACTGACACAATCTTTCATTTCAAGATGATGCATTATTTCATCTTGAAGATTGATCAATGAGTAGGTCTTGTATTATTCAAGTACCCTCTTTTCTTTTTGTATAGAGAGGATATGACTTGTAAGATGGTGTAAGCACAGAAAAATTCATACTCGGAAACAATGGAATAGAGCAGCCTTCTGACCATGTAACTTTGTCACTTTTTAAAGTGTCCCTGACAGCTGCCTTCATTCGGTTTGCAGATTCAAGGGAATCATATCAAAGATGAAATAATTCCTGTTTCCTGCTGTATACTTGGCTGCATATAAAAATTCATACCCGGAAACAATGAAATAGAGCAGCCTACAGACCATGTAACTTTGTCTCTTTGTTAAACTGTCCTTCACAGCTGCCTTCAATCAGTTTGCAGATTCAAGGGAATCATGTCCCAAGATGAAATAAGTCCTCTATCCTGCTCTACACTTGGCTGCATGTAAAAATTCTTACCCGGAAACAATGAAATAGAGCAGCCTTCAGACCATGTAACTTCACCACTTCTTTAAAGTGTCCTTCACGGCTGCCTTCATCCAGTTTGCAGATTCAAGGGAATCATGTCCCAGAAATAAGTCCTGTATCCTGCTGTATTGTGTGTGTCTCTAAAAGAAAATTGTGGTTCTTAGGCAACCACATTTTTTGCTGGATCACATTTTGGAGGAAGAAGACATTAGAAATATCTTTTCATAGTTTTCAACTGAGGAAGTCAATTATCAATTTTTGTCGATTCTTGATCTCTACGTTTGATTTTCCCAACTTAATCGAGACTCCCAAATCATTACATCTCATTCCGATAATCTGGCCATTACATATTTGGAAACTTTCCAATAGTCGGGCAGTCTTTGTGCAGAGTCTCTGGCTAACAAGATTGTTGCATGTGGTTTTCAAAGGAAGCATCTGTTTTCACTCATATATTAGGCCCATTTTAGTTATTTTGATATTAGACATGTTCTATTATGCTTTCTATCTCCCCTGCCTCCTATAATATCTTAAGGTTTCCATTCATTGCTGTTACCTCTTATTAGATTTGCTTGTTTTGTTTGTCTTGACCATCAACTGTATTCAGAAATTTAATATGTGGTGGGTGAGATAAACTCACAGTGCCTTAAATACTCCTCCCAGGTTTATATTTGACGCCATGCATGCTGTTACTGGAGCTTATGCAAAGCCAATATTTGTGGACAAACTGGGAGCTAGTCCAGTATGTTTTGCTTGTTAACCTTTTTTAATTGTTAATATTAAATCAGCAGTGCATTATTCATCCCTATAAAATTATTTCTCAATTTTTATAGGGTTCTATTACAAATGGAGTGCCATTAGAAGATTTTGGACATGGTCATCCAGATCCTAATCTCACGTAAGCAAGTGATGCTTCTAATAAATCACATTTGATCCCAAACACAACATTACTGATTTTAATATGTTCTTCTGGAAAAGATATGCCAAGGATTTGGTGAACATAATGTATGGAGAAAATGGATCTGATTTAGGAGCTGCAAGTGATGGTATGTTTAGATGCTTATTTCAAGTATTTAGTTGTACTTATTGCTTCCATACATGCAAAATTCCATCGGTCGGGGCATTTTATTTGATAAAAGTGGTTTTCAAGAAAACAATTGAATAGAAAGGAAGTAACAGAAGTACCGTCTGACTCCCATCCTGATAAAAGAGTGTGTTTTCATGACTTGTTATCTGCTACCGTTATATCAATGCTCCTGTCAGTCTAATTGGTGTGAAAATTTCAGTTAAAATCAATCATGTAGATGCTAATGTTCTGTTCTTCACTGCTACAAATTGGCACTATTGTTTGGTACTCGCCTTGCTTCTCTCATGACTGTTTGTTGGCTATGGAAAACAGGCGCAAGGACCGACGACAACAAGCTTACCTATTTTCCTTTGTTTATTTATTTTTTCTGTTGTATATAGCAAATATTGGGTGAATATGTATTCCAGTTTTAAATAAAATATATGGAGAGTTTTATCGTACTGAAATTCAGTCCTTTGTTTATCTATCTATTCTCATATCCATCTGATCTGTAGTCTTTTCATTAATGCTGTTTTTGGTCCTTGAATTTCAATTAGGAAAATAGAGGAAAATTTTTGGCACACTTCCAGTGATTTTTATCTTTTTGATCATTTTCATTTTCCTTTGACTTTTTTCCCCCATCAAAATCCGAGGTCCGAAGACAGCGTCTTTATTTGCTCAAAGTGCAGAATCTGCAGAAAGAAACATATAATATTATCCCTTTCATGCTTCTTCAGGAGATGGCGATAGAAACATGATTCTTGGGAGAGGATTCTTTGTTACTCCTTCAGATTCTGTTGCAATCATTGCTGCCAACGCGCAACAAACCATCCCATACTTCAAGACTGGTCCAAAGGTTTGAAAATCGTACACATTCTTTTTCGCACTAATATTCTCTCTCATTCTTTTTCGCACTAATATTCTTTCTCCATAAGGCTCATAAATTCCCAGCTTATGTAATTTAACAGGGTTTGGCTCGATCCATGCCAACAAGTGGTGCTCTAGATCGCGTGGCTCAGAAGTTAACTCTTCCTTTTTATGAGGTTTGGTACTCCATAATTCTTCATACATATCAAGTACTGGAGCCTATATGTGTAAATATTCTTCTATTTTGATAAATCATATCCTTAATGAGCAAACATTTTGCTTCAGGTGCCCACTGGTTGGAAATTTTTTGGGAATCTAATGGATGCAGGAAAATTGTCAATTTGTGGAGAAGAAAGTTTTGGAACAGGTTCTGACCACATCCGCGAAAAAGATGGGATATGGTATGTGCATTCTCATCCACCTATAATATACTGAAACCCCACATTTAATCAGCTAAATTTCTAATTGTGGTCGCTCAGACCATTGATGTCATTGCTATGTGAAATGAACTAAGTTTTTGGAGGTTAAAACATGATAAGGAATATGGGACAAAGGACGATTCAGCATGCTTCGAACTGGCTTCAGCATTTTCGTCTCCCTTATACCATATATGGCTCATCTTTATTAGAGATTGTGCTATCACGTCCCTGTCGAACGGGATTAAGTAGTTTACTCGGTGCTATTGGATGAAATAATCTTCATGATTAAAAGTTTTACTATTATGCAATATTTTCACTTTACGTTAGCCATTGTCTTTGGAGCCTTGATTGGTGATTCAATTATTGGTGACTGACAGGGCTGTTTTGGCTTGGTTGTCAATAATTGCATTTAGAAACAAGGACAAGAAACCTGGAGAAAAGCTGGTTTCTGTGTCTGATGTTGTGACTGAGCATTGGGCCACTTATGGAAGGAATTTCTTTTCTAGATACGACTACGAGGCAAGACTTGCAATTCTTTGTTACCTCTTTGTGCCATGTATACTGTCTTGCAATTGAAACTCTTATGTTCTGTGTGAGATTGTGTTCAGGAATGTGAATCAGAAGGGGCGAACAAAATGATTGAGTATCTTAGAGATTTAGTTTCCAAAATCAAGGCGGGCGATTCATATGGTAATTTTTCTATTATTATTTTCCAAATTTGACTGAGGAACTTCTGATGTTGAATGAGTTGAGTTATGTGTGCAGGAAGCTATACCCTTCAGTTTGCTGATGACTTCACCTACACCGATCCTGTAAGTTGAGGCTTCTTAGAAATTGTGTTTTTCCTTGGGCAATGGGAAAATATTTAGCCACCAAGGTTCATGTTGATAAAATGAACTTTCCCTCAGGTTGATGGAAGTGTAGTTTCCAAGCAAGGGGTTCGTTTTGTATTTACCGATGGATCTAGGATCATATTTCGGTTATCGGTCAGCATTCCACTTCAATATTTATTGAAATTTACTTTGAGACTTTTTATTTTTCCTTTATCTTTTCTTGTTGAAAATAATCAAAAGTATGTTACAGGGCACTGGTTCTGCTGGTGCAACTGTTCGGATATATATTGAACAATTCGAGCCAGATGCATCTAAACATAATGTTGATGCACAAACAGCGTTGAAACCTTTGATAGGTCAGACCTTTCTTTTCCTGTTTAGTCTTTCATGTTATGTTTTTCAGTTTCTTAGTAGGTATTTTGGTTATATTGCTAGATTTGGCACTGTCCACTTCAAAGCTGAAGGAATTCACTGGAAGGGAGAAGCCAACAGTCATCACATAGAGCTGAATGGTTCAGCTGTTGAATTTGTTAATGAAAGATTCCCAATCATGATAACTATGGCAGGTTGGGCTTCCATCTATAATCTATTCCTCTGAATGATAATAAGTAACTTAGCATATCTTCTTTTTGGCAACATAATGAATAACTGAGTGTACCCATGTCGATGTGGTATGCATAATTTATTCATGAAGAGATTGTACTGAATTATGAACTAATCAAGGAATTACTATAGAAGCCATTTTCGGAAACCTCACGACTTTTGATTTGCTCTCTGAAGTTGCATTGCTACGTGAGTGCAAATTTGAGTTCCTGCGAAATCTTGTAGCTGCTGGCTATCCTATTTCGATATTTGATTCAATGAGCTAAGCAACTGATTAGTTTTGATCAGTTAGCAGAGTCTAAATGACGCAGATGGTGTAGAATACTTTGGCACTTCTGTTGGGTGGCTGCAAAGTGAGATTTGAGTAGTCCAAATTGTGCCTGCTAAAACACTTCAATTGTTCTGATACATGCAGACTTATCTCGGTTTACTTCATACGTTATGGCAAAGATAATTGATGTTGTCACAAATTATACAGACCTGCCTAATATTTCTTGCGACATTTTCCTTTTTACTGTAGATAATGTGACTATTATTGTTATGGACCTCTCTGTGAGGTAACAGCCATTTCTCAGTACGTCTTTTATCTGAGCCGCTGTTTCTTAGGAACACTTTACATTCAGAAATAAGGCATCTAAATACTGTTATTGTCTTACATTCGTTAGTTCCATGATAGCATCATCTATTTTAAGACCTCCCTGTGTACGTATGGAATGATTGAGCATCTCACTAATGGCAATATGGACATTGTCCTTTTCCATTGAGAGTGGGTGTTCAGAGGTGGTAGCAACTCAAAAGTCATATCGACAAATTTGTTGCTTTCTTTCCCAGTTCCTCCAATAGCGTATCTTTTCCTCGAGCTTAAAGAATCCATTTGTGGTATCTTATATTTGACTTTGTGAATCGAAAATCTCAGTCAGCTGCCAACTTGAGGGCATTGGCATTGGCATTGGTCCTTGTTGGAATCTTTTTATCTATCATTGGATTCCCAAGCACACATTTGGTTGTTTTATGGGGTCGGGCCCCGGTTTGCTGTTGGAGTATGGAAGGAGTTTGTTGTACACCAGGCTTCCATGATCAAAACTGGTCCAATGATATGCCCCGACCACCAAGTGTGGGAAACCTGGTGTGCAACTCTTTCACATTCAATAGTGTTTAACTGTTTGTCTTCAAGTCTCTTTGAGTTTGTTCAGCAGTTGTACCTCTTCAAAGCTGGTCACAATCTTAGTCATTTCCGGAAAAAAGTGTGCGTAGCTCGGTTAAGGGGGTGTTTGCAATCCCTTAAAAAAAGTGATTTTTCAGCTTTTGCTGAAAAAAAAAGTAGACAGTATTTTGTTCTCCAGTTGCTGCTAAAAAAAGTTAAACTAAGGTAGAGAAAGCTGCTTTTCCAACCTCTAATTACTTTTTCAAAAGTCAACTGCTGTTTTTCACTATTCATTTCCAAACACTACCCTATTTTACTGCTCAACTATTTTTCAGCTTTCTCTACAATTTTTACTTTTTCAAAAGCAGAGGTGTTTGCATACACACATCCCCTAATTGAGGCTGTGTTTGGATGGAAGGACCTAGAGGAACATTTCATCATTCAAAAAGTTTTAAGGGATTTGTTATTATGGATTTAAAATCCCGAGTTCTGAATCCATCAATTTAAACACTACCTAATGATTTTTCATGTGAAAGATGGTGTTTTGCTAGAGAGGGTCTATCAGTGAAACCAATTATGTGCTGGGAAATATCATTTTGGGTCAAATTAAAAATCTATCTCAATCTTTGGGGTTATTTGCACTTTGCTACCTAACCTTCACGGGGATGAACTAGTGGTACCTAATTTATTGAAAACATGCCCCCGTAGTACATTTGTCTATTTTTTGATGAAATATTTGTCGTGATTCCATGAATATTTTGTGTCTCAAACAGAAAGTAGGAAAATGCATTGTCAAAGAACATTTTCAATTGATTAGGTACTACTAGTGCTGCCCTTGCAAAGATTGGGTGTCAAAGTGCAAATCACTCAAGAAGTTGCGGTGGTTTTGCATTTAACCTATCATTTTTGCCAGTTTGTGCATAATACATGAAATGACCTGTTGAGCTATGTCATTTTCCCTTCTTCACTAGTTAGTCGATGGTACAGCTTAGATAGAAGCATCAAATTTCAATGCTCCATGTTGGACTTTATAGTTGATCACTGGAATTAAGGTACCCAAAAGGATTAGTTCGTTAACCTTAATTAAGTCACTGTTTTCTGAGTTGATCTTTGGGTATTTTTGTTTTGTCACAGAAAGACATATATACCTTGTCCCAGTATAAACATCATGTTAGTTTCAGAACTCATGTTACAGTGTTTAGTCTGAAAGTTACCAACATGTTCACGTGTACCCTCATCAAACTATTTTATTTATATTTTACTTAAACAAGACAACACTTTGGAAATCATTTTCCATCTCAAACAGAACCAAAAGAAATCCAATACAAGATCAGATACAGATTGTCTCTGCTCCCCATTTCCCTAATAAGAACAAAGTAAGCTCACCAGGCCCACCAAAATATAATGGCATAAGACCTGGACAAGGAAAAAAAAAAGTATAACAATCTTTTTAGTGCATAAAAAGTTTAGCTAAAGACGCTTTATTTGTCTATAAGTTGCTCTGCTTTTAAGTAGATTAGATTGTTTGTTTAAGATCCAACCTTGATGGCTCAGTCAGTTTCAGCAAAAATCATCTGCCCCACCTTTTGTGTGCATGAAATTGGTGCCACTCCTCCACCATGTTAGTTGCCTCCACCACTGGACCTCCCACCTTCTTGTCTTTCTATCCTAGATTTTGTCACACTAAATTATGTTTACAGTTTCTGATAATATATCGTCATTACGGAAATAGAATCGTATACGTACACACACACTCAACATTGTAGGTATATATCAGAGGCGGAGTTAGGAGCTGGAGAATGTCCACCCCTAGGGATGCAAACGGGCCGTGCCGTGCCGTGCCGTGCCGAGCCTTAGCTTTTTTTTCAAGCTCGAGCTCGAGCTCGAACTCGAACCATATAGATCGAGCTCAAGCTTGAGCCCGACAAGCCAGGAAAAATAGGCTCGAGTCATGTTCGAGCTTGGCTCGGCTTGGCTCGTTTGACTCGAATTTGTGAGTAAATTATAGGCTCGAGCTCGATTTCAAATATTTTCAAATATTTTATTATGTTCGAGCTGGGCTCGAGCTTGGGCTCAGGCTCGAGTTCGAAAATTAATACATTATTTATAATTATATATATAATTATATAAAAATAAAATAAAAATAAAAATAAATATTAAAAAAATAAAAGCTCGTGAGCCTACGAACAAGAATTACTTGGCTCGAGCTTGGCTCAGCTCGAATTATTCGAATTCGAGCTCGAACCTTTGTCGAGCCGGCTAAATTCGTTTGTATCCCTGACAATACAATGTTGTTTGAGCTGAATTTTACTTATTATTATTTTGATATTTTTAGATTTCAGCCCCTTCCAAAACGATAGAAGTACCTGATATTTTATAAAATTATGATATTGTCCTTTCAAACAAAATTTCTCACTACACTTCTGGTGTATATGTATTATTATGCTTATATTGATCAAGATTTACTAATGGGAATCCATGTAGCATGTGAAAAGATTTGATCTTGTTAGAATGTCACTTTCATTTTGAGGTGCTTCGATAGACCTTGGATTTTACTGAGATTAAGGAGTATTGTTTTATTTTTATTTTTTTTTTCTAGTTTTGGGTGGATAACTATTTTCTTCTTGTTTCCCTGCATTATGCTTTCCTTTCCAACCCGACCCTCGGATAAGATCTTCTGTTTCAAATGGTGTTTCATCTCTTTTCATGTAATATAAATTCATACCATGTGTATAAAATCATTTTCTTAATTTTATATTTGACCTGAAATCATTACTCTTGGTGTACATTACTGCATTGGAATATAAGATAAAACACGATTAGAAATAGAAGATCTCAATTCTCAAGTGCCCTTTTACAGACTCGGCTAGTATCATTGCCCACCATAAGTTTATACTTGTTACTGTCTAGAGAGAAATAATAAAAAGTCTTGCAATAAAGTAATTTACGTTATGAAGAGAGCTTTTTTAGGATCTTAGGAAATAACTGGAGACTTATCTTTTGGGGATTATAAGTTTGTGTCTGCCAAACAGCTTAGAATATCTTATAAAATGTTTCAAGTAAGTAGCTCATAAGTTTATTTAAACATGATTGTCTTGATCTTTGGTAGCAATAATTTAATATCTCTAACACGTTTGTTGTAGATGGTCTTTATTTTGTCAAGCCTTTCAAATGAAAGTATTTATCTTCTATGAATGGATGGAGGTGATATTTGAAGTCAATCCTTTGCTTGGTCTAGGTATCAAATATACTATTAAATCATCATTTATTTTAAAATGTCTAAAATAAATATTGTATATATATTATTTATTACTTTGTCAGCAGAAGCACGAAGAAAAACAACTGAACCTGATGTCGGCATCACAAAGTATAACTTGTAGTGGAGATGATAAGTTCCTGAGCTTTATTTTGTTCTTCAGACACTATGTAATCAACCGTTAGCTACAGATACACAAGTGGGACATGACTAAAAGCCTGGAAATTATTAAGGTGAAATGCCTTTAAATGTGTTTACAATATTAAATAAATATTTGATGCTCTAATAGTTTAAACTTATAAATGAGGCGGACAATTAATATAGTATCAAAACAAGTTAGGTCATGTGTTGTAATTAGACCTTCCACGACACTAGTTTCATGCTCCAATTTGTTTCCCGGTGTTTGGACTTGGGCGCGAAGGGCATGTTAACTATCTAATACATCGACTGAATGTTAAAATATGGTGAATCATCTTCTATAAGATAACTGGCTAGATTAAGTTTATGATGACTAGAGCAATTTTTACCTCATAAACTAATTTTTGAAGTTTAATTAGACCCAAATTCAAAGAAAAAAAAAAGGAGTTTCACATGTTAGATTTGACACAGAAAAGGAAAGTCCACTGCAAGTACGGGGATGTATTGAAGTTATTCAACAAATATGTGGTATCTTCTCTTTAACACACATATTTATCATTTCTAAGTGAACCTTTTTTTTTTTGTTTTGCACACACTATAATTGTTTGCTAGCTGCTACACTGTATAAAGTGAACAAGAAAAGAGATTAAACAGTTGAGACCTACCATCCAACAGTGCATTTGTACTGAAATAAGATTAAAGGAGTGAAGGTTATCTTATTTGCTTACAAGTGATTATCTAATCAAACAGATTGTGTTGTCGTTCCTTGTGTTTGGAGCACTTAATGGGGGATACTTTTTGGCAATTATATGAGATTAAATAGTAAGTTCTGTGCTAATATAGTATCTGTTATATATTCACTTATTAGATATCATTGTCAAACTGGTTTGATGTTACTTAACTTTAATTTGTGGAGCTGTTTAAACCCTCCAATCAACGAAAAATAGGTTCTGTTGGCATACAGTGAAATATTGTCTCCCCATTAGCTACTCTCAAACTTAGTGGTTTTGCTTTACGTTCTGTCTGTTTTGTTACCATATATATGATACTTATGTGTACTTTGTCATGGGTGGTCTAGGAAAATCGCCAACTTTGTCTCATAATATGTCTTTTTTTTAAATTATATTCCAATAATTACAATTTTACCATATTATATTTTATAAAATACAAATTTTTTAGCATTATGTTCTGTGCGCCAACTTCCGTCAACTCTTTAATGGAAAACGCCGTGTGTCATCTGAACAATATTTAATATAATGGTCATGTGGTGTTTCATTAAAAGTTTGACGGAAATCAGCTTGTGCGATAAAATGTGAAAAAAATTGTACTTTATGAAATACAATGTGAGAAAATCGTAATTGTTGGAATACAATTGAAAAAAATCGTACATTACGGCCAAAGTATACAATTTTCCCTAGTCGTCACTAATGACAACTTAAATTGTTAATGGTAATATCCATAATTCAAAAAGAAAAAAAAATCACTATTAGTCTTGTTAAAGTCATCGTAGGTGGCAAATTTATAATTATATTATCATTTAATGTGCATTACTTGTAAGGATTTAAATATTATCACCTAATATTCATCATTAATATTGTTTTTTCTTATAGTGGCATACGTGTAATAAGATGATGTAATTTGTTGTTGAGAGAGAGATAAGGAAGAGGAGATTTGGTATAGGCATAGAGAAAATCGTATGGTGAACTACCTAATGATCTCGTCTGCCGTTTTTGAAAGTGACACCTTAAGAACAATGAATATATATGTTGTTGTGCCCACCAAATATTGCTGAATGGTGCTCTTTTCCATTAATTGTTCGAAGTAAATGCTATTGCTCATACATTTGCAGGATGGACTTTTCATTCAAATTGGAGTTGATTTGGAAAATTTATATCCTATTTTGTCACATTAAACTTGATAAGAATGTCAAAATTTTGTTAATTTTAATTTATGCAATGTCTTTTTCTATTAAGAAAAAAGAGAAAACAAAAAAAAAAAAAAATGAAGAAGAAGAAGAAGGAGAAGAACTGAAGAAGAAGGGGAGGAGTCAACATCTATCGTCTACGTGTGGAAGCCGCCCAGCCTATCTAATTTAATGTCAGGATTAGGGGATGAAAGAATTGGAAGGCTCACTCGACATAGCTATTGAATAGCATGGAGGTGTAAAACTAGGGTGGGCAAGTAGGGTTGACATTTTAGTTGATTTGATTTGGGAGCATATAGTCCTCTCTTTTTATTCAAATATGTGTGTTAATTATTATAATGTCACTATAAAAAATATGATATATGTCAACTCTTTTATTTGCCTTTAAAAATTATAAAAATACTTTTATTAATATATATGAAGGCTTTTCAAAAAACACTCTTCATACTCACGATCGCGAAAAAACACTCTTCCACTTACAATTTTTGGAGACAAATTATAAAATTTACAGGTTTATCTAAATTTGTCTCTAAAAATTTGCCAAACTTTATGAGGGCTATTAAAAATTGGAAGTCTTCTTAACTCATTTCAGGGCTAATAAATGCATGCTTCCAGTGAATAAACCCATAAAGCTAATGCTTTTTTGACACAATGTGGATTTTATTGGTAACGCAATGAAACATTCTTTCGATTGTGAATATGATTATTATTATTATTATTATTATTATTATTACTACTTTTCTTTAAGCACCATAGCTTTGATATTCATGTTCACAATAAGTCACGCGAGAACAAATTAGTGACCTACAACAATATATAGAATAATAGGGATTATGGGTGGCAATTGAGCGGGTTGGATTGGGTTATATTGGGTTGAATTGAAAATGGGTTGAAGATGAGTTGGGTTGTAAATATATTGGATGTGGATTGTAAATGGGTTGCAGATGAGTTTGAAATGGTCCTAATAGGTTCAATGCGTCATTCTTGTATGTTTAGTCAAAATTAAAAAAAAAAAGACCAATTAAAATAAGCAATTCCTATGTTATTTAGATGGTTCTAGAATAGTATAATGAATTACAATTAAATAAAAAAATAAATATTTTTTTGTTTATGAGGTAATTCGCTTAGGACCCAAAATGACACCATTACTAATCCATCATCAACCCAACTAGAACACAATATCCACACCAACCACATCAAATCCAACCCAACCCATTTTAAAATATATTAGACCCAACCCAACCCAACCCAACCCAATCCAACCCAAACCCATGTGGGTTGGAAGCCATTTTGCCACCCCTATTGCTTGGGGTCCTATACTACAGCATAAATAATATTTACTCCCCTTTTAAAAAAAATACCACTTACCCTGTTAAATTAAATAGTCAAAATAGTATTATATAAATCTCCCTGCCAACGAAAATTTCTAGCCTAGACCCAATTTAGTTGAATCAGTGTTAATCATGTAGCTAGTATTTTATTTTATCCTGTGAATGATCGATAATTTAGGGAGAATGACCAATCACTTAGCAAGTATAATACATTTATCATATGATTTGTTGAGTTCGACCAAACTAGGTCGGATTAAGAATTTTCCCCAATCAACAGAAACAAAACTCTTGGAAATGATAGAATGGGTGATATTGTAGGCTAGTTTCGCTATATCTGGAATTTTTGTGGCGTCTTGTGAACCCATATGTTTTCGATTTCCTGGTGTTATCCGGGACAAGATTGATAACATTGTCCATGTACGTACTATAATATTGGAATTGAAAAAAAAATAAAAATGCTAAAGACCTTATAACCGATGGAGGTCAAGAGGCTGGGGACCAGAGATGCCCACTTGAAAGGACTATCATCATGTGCAACACAAAGCATCAAACCCTGCTGATCTTTTTAAATATGTACAACCATTTTAAAGATTTTGATTATCATGTTTAATTTCGTTTTTTGATGATTTATGAATTTTTATAATTGTTCAAAATTAATTAAAATATCAACTTTGCAACTGAGATTTTACTAGTCAGAATAACACGGAATTCAGTGAAATATTCATTTTTTAACCTAAGAGCTATTTATTTAAGCTAACTATGATAATCAATAGCTTGAAACAGTTTTGCTTGAAAAAAAATAAATTATAATTACTAGTAATATTGGCATACTCATTGTGTGTCCATAATTAAAAAATTATTTAATTTAATGACATACTATCTTTTTATTTCGTCTATACTATCAAAATATTTTTAATTATTTTTAATAGATTTATATATAAAAAGTAATACGTAAAAATAAATAATTTAATCTAAAAAATTAAGAAAAAATTACAAAGAATTTAAAAAAGTGATATTTAGGAGTGTTGAGATAATAGAGGATAGAGAGGGGAGAGATGGGGTGGTAGAGAAAATAGAAGGAACATGTAAGAGGAGAGAGGAGAGACGAAGTGTGTAAAAAAAAAATGAAATAAATTGACAGATCAAAACAATAAGTAGACCAAACATAATTATTAAATGGTCTTGCTCCTTTATATAATAGTATATATATATATATTACACTAGCTATCCCCATCAAAGGAAACGTCAAAAGCCATTAGGAAACATTTTTCTATCAACATTAGGGAACAATTTGAATCTCATTTCATATCTCAATTCATCTTGTGATGAATATTTAGTTTATAAAATCCCGTATATAGTGGAAATAAATAACCGTAAAAAAGTGGGAGGACGTAATTGAACATGTTAGTGGGTAAGTAAGTGGGTGAGTGGGATAATGAAAATTTTAATTATTGTATTTATTATTTAAAAAAACCTAGCCAATCAATTTTTTAAATTCAAAAATTCAAAAATCGAAAAAATTCTATATGGTCAAAATTAACCAAATTGCAGTCAAAGGCCATAGTTATATATATATATATATATATATATATATATAAGATTATAAGTATACATAGATAGATAGATAATAATTTTATAAAAATTGTAAGAATAATAAGCATATCGGCTTGTAATTATAATAAACTGTAATGTACATATAAAATTTTTATATCTAATAAAATCACAAAATGATATAATAGAATCCAAAATGAAGCAAAGAACAATAAATAAATAAATAAATAAAATTTAAGTATGTTGACAGTTTAATATCAAAAAAATTGAAGATAAAAAAGTATAATGAACGAAGAAAAATGGGATAGAAAACTTTCATACAACGTTCAACTAATTTAAAAAAATGATAAAGATAAAAAGATAAATAAATATATTGTAGATAATATTGTGTTCACAATTTAATTTTTTCAATCCTTTTAAAAACATAATTTAATTGGGAGACATGACATTTCATATTAAAGATATTTTTTAACGTTTGAGTTATATAAGTTTTAATTAAATATTTTTTTTCTAATTTTTGAGGAAAAACTTATCATAAATGACATTGTATTGACATTCACATTCCTAATATTTCTTAAATCATAACTAATTTGATGGCGTTACATAATATTTTAATTAGAACTTTTAATATCTATATATGTTTTTATTAAAAGTTACTATTACAAAAAAAGTATTAAAATATCAATATAAAGGTTGGTGGATTTCAATGATTAGAAGAGAGAATTAAGAAATTTATAATTAATGTCGACCAATCAGATAATTTATTTTAAATAATTCAAAATTCTAAGAATTGAGAATTTAGTTAAAATTGGATATTGTGGTCAAAAGACCTCCTTCAAATATATAATAGTACAGATATAGATAGATACAATAGATGACATTATCACATTAAGTTTTCTAATATTTTTTAAATTGAATTTAATTTTATGGAATTACATAATATTTCAATTAAAATTTTCCTTATCTATATATGTTATTATATTATTACTTGAAGTTATTACTTATTACATTTTTATATCCTTATTTGTGAGTGTGTGTGTAAGAGAGAGAGAGAGAGAGAGAGAGAGAGAGAGAGAGAGGATTAAAAAAATTATTAAATATGGATAGTTGATGGACTTGAATGATTAGAAAAGAGAATAAAAAAATTTACAATTCACGCAAATCGATCAAATAGTTTATGGATAATTGGTAGACTTGCATGATTAGCAGAGAGAATAATTTTTTTTACAATTAATGCAAACCAATCAAATAGTTTATGGATAGTTAGTAGACTTGAATGATTATGAGACCGAATAAAGAAATTTACAATTAATGCAAACCAATCAAATAATTAATCCTAAACAATTAAAATTCATTCAAATTTCTAAGAATTACTAATTTGATCAAAATTGTACATTGTGGTCAAAGACCTCCTTTAAATATATAATAGTATAGATTAGCATTTTCTTTATATAGATTTGTTTTTATTGATAGTTGCTAGTACATTTTTATGTCCTTTTATGCATGTGTGAAGGGGGGTTGGGGGGGGGGGGGGGGGGGGGGGGCGGGGCTACAATAGGTATTAAAAGATCATTATGTATAATTAATGGATTTCTATGATTAGCAGAGAGAATTAAAAATTTACAATTAATGCCAGCTAATCAAATAATTCGTTTTAAATAATTAAAAATAATCAAAATTTTAAGAATTGATAATTGATCAAAATTATACATTTTGGTCAAAACGCCTCCTTCAAATATATAATAGTATAAATATAGATAGGAGTCCTCTTTTGCAATAATAGTTTTCCTGAAGCTCCTCGATATAAATAGCCCCTTTTGTTGTTAGTGTTAGAGGGAAAATTCTAATCCGAACTTGGTTTGGTCGAACCCAATAAATCATATAGCAAGTGTATTACACTTGCCAAGTGATTAGTCATTTTCCCTAAATTATCGACCATTCATAGGGCAAGTGTAAAATACTCGCCACATGATTAACACTGGTTCAGTCAAGTCGGGTCTGGGCTAAAATTCCCCGTGTTTGTTAGAGACATAGGGAGGGACACTATAAAGATACCAAGTTTTGTTCACCTATTTCCTCACTTGAACGGCCTTGGATTTTCCTCTATCTCCACTCTCAAATTTCCTCTTAAGCCCTCTTTCCTCTCCACACACACACATATATATCCTCACTGACACTCCATAAACCTCACTTTCACATAAAAAAAAAAAAAACCTCTCACTTTCACATTCCGGAAAGATAAAAATTCAGAATACTTTATATGCAATGACCATTAACTGCACAAATACGACCAACAAGCCCTCCGTGCCTCAGCCTACAAGACACGAAGGCGAACAAAAAGAGTCATTAATTTTCGATGGAAGAATATTACAACACCAAATCAACATACCATCCCAATTCATATGGCCAGATCACGAAAGGCCTAGCGCCAACCCGCCTGAGCTGGATGTGCCGCTCATCGACCTAGGCGGCTTCCTCTCAGGCGACCCCACCGCCTCGGCTCAAGCATCCCAGCTCGTGGGCCAGGCTTGCCAAAAGCATGGGTTCTTTCTAGTGGTGAATCATGGTGTTGGCGCCAATCTCATACGTGACGCTCATCGTTGCATGGACCATTTCTTTGAGTTGCCTCTTAGTGAGAAGCAAAGGGCCCTAAGGAAGCTAGGTGACCATTGTGGCTATGCTAGTAGCTTCACCGGAAGATTCTCCTCCAAGCTTCCATGGAAGGAGACTCTTTCTTTTCAATACTCTGCACAAAAGGGCTCATCCCACATTGTGGAAGAGTATTTCCAAAGGACATTGGGTGAAGATTTCACGCACTTGGGGTACGAAAAGTCAAAATCAAAAATAAGTTACCATTTTATCAAATTCATCCCTACAAAATATGTTTTGATGGTCAAAGCGATTAAATTACACAAACTTACAACTAATGTGCGTGCGTTTATTTCTTTATATATTCGCGCAGAAGCAACATTCCTAGCACACTAATATACTTCTTAATTATCACAAAATTCTAACTGATTTGAGAGTTGTATAATTGCAGGGAAGTATACCAAGAATACTGTAGTGCGATGAGCACACTGTCTCTAGGGATCATGGAACTTTTTGCGATGAGCTTGGGAGTGAGGCGGAACCATTTCAAAGAGTTCTTCGAAGAAAATGAGTCTATAATGAGACTGAACTACTACCCACCGTGCCAAAAACCAGATCAGACCTTGGGCACCGGACCACATTGTGATCCAACATCCCTCACCATCCTCCACCAAGACGGAGTTGGTGGACTCCAAGTGTTTGTCGACGACCAATGGCGCTCCATTGGCCCCAACTTGGATGCTTTTGTAGTCAATATTGGTGACACTTTCATGGTAATCCTAATATTAGCTTAACATAATACAAAAACTGTTGCAAATTATATATACTTTTATCCATTCCATAACAATAAAAGAATTTTTGTTATTGTTTGTCACTGATTGCCAGCTGTGACAACTTATAAACGTCACTAGTGACAGTTTTTGTGTTAGTACATATATCTAACACTGTGTTACTGATGTTCTTTTTTTTTTATTCCTATAGTGACTAAAAGTATATATCGATGTATCGATAAAGTCAGTGAAATTGATTGAAATGGATTTTTGGTTGGACAGGCACTATCAAATGGGAGGTACAAGAGTTGTTTGCACAGGGCAGTGGTGAACAATGAGAGTCCTAGGAAATCTCTTGCTTTTTTTCTATGTCCAAAGAAGGATAAGGTGGTGAGCCCACCACATGAATTGGTGGACTCCAATAATAATCCTAGAATATATCCCGATTTCAGCTGGCAAGAACTGCTCAACTTCACACAGAAGCATTACAGGGCTGATATGAACACACTAGATAATTTCTCAAACTGGATTAAGCAACAACAACACAAAACACCTGAATCAATCTTATAATGACGCTTGATTATTAATAAATTAGTCCCATGTTGTCTTAGTTTCGGAGCTCTTTTATTTGTTTTATTGCCTGTCCTCTAATGATCGTGTTCTTAAAAGAAAGAAGAAAAAATGGATGGAGGAATTAGGTGAAAACACATGCAAGAATTTGGAGGGACTGAAATAGACAAGGAAGAGCGAATAAAGTTGGAGTTGGGCAATTTTGTAATTTCCTGCTTTGCACATCTATACTATTAATAAAACATTTATGGGGTCTAATAACTTCCTTGTCTCTTTTGATGTCTCTACCCTAATTTATATTTTCTCATCTCTCTTTTTCTATGATGAGCATGCTTTGAATTTATTTCTTATTTCATTCTCTCTCATCCATCAATATACATTATTTCATATCTCTTTTATTTTTTTTAACTTTTTATTTCTTACTTATTTGTTAATCTTATACTGCTATTTTCATTTTAAGTTATAATAAATTTAATAAAATACACACATTACAAATAATTAACAAATATTAATAACATATAAAATCAAATAAATATTTAATTTTTTATTCATAATTTACATATGTAATTAAATTATATTTTAGTTTTTTATTTTAAACATATATTGATTGTGCCCCACCGATTAGCATATATGATATGTGTATTGAATTACAAAATTTCCACATGTACTTGTAGTGGTGTCCGAGTAGGTGCCTCACGTAAAATAAACACCGGCGTTTGTCTTCTAGCTTTCTTCACAAAAGTGGTACAGTTCTTTACTCGTGTTTTTTTTTTTTTTTTAATTTTTATGTTTTTGTTTATTATTTTTCCCCCCTTCTCAATCTCACCATTCATTCTATGCCAGGCTCGCAATGGCTCATTAGAGGCTATCCAATTGGGACTAGTGCTCAACTAGTATTTTCAATCGTTGCATTGAATATGAAAATATAATGATTTTATTTTTTTAATATTTTTTGATATTATTATATTCAAATCAAGCTGATAAAAATATCACTTGAGTACTATCCAATTAGTTAGCATAAACAATTCCGCTTGCAAGGATTATAAATAGTACTAACACTTTCTAGTTCCGATAAGTCTTGGTATATTTTTAACTTGCATTATAGGCTCAATAGAAAAACGTACTTATCTATCAAAAAGATAAATAAATAAATAAATAGAAGGAAAACTACAATCTTTTATCTTCTACTTATGTTATTGGCTGATCAAAGGGAATATTGTTTTCCTAGTAAGTCACATATCTTAAGGGTACATTATTAGTTGGGGCAGCATGAATCGACCTAAAAATTTAACTACACCCTTGGTTGCATCATAGATGCAGTTTAAGGTTGTTGTACAAGGATTAAGAAAATAAATTAACAACATTAATTATACATTAGTTTGATTAAAATACCGAAATAATTAATGAGTTGTTTGGACACTTTTTTAAGAATTTACAATAGATATTAATTAAAGTTTAAGAACATATTAAAAAAAATTAATAGATTCCCTTTTAAAATGTGAGAAAAACTATATTATGGGATAAAAAAATATTTCTAGAACAATATTTGTTGTGGGGCGGAGGGAGTATCTTTTAAGATGAGAAGTGAAAAATTAGTAATTTACACAATACTTGAATTTTTCGACCTCCTATCTAAAATACTGCATTTGATTAGTCAAATCCTTCGCACCGTGCTTTGGTAGCCGTTTGATAGTACTTGGCCAAAACAGAGCAAAGGATGAGGAGATCCCTTTCAAACAGGCCCCGACTTCACCAAGGCATCCACTCACTAGTAAAGAAAATACTTAACCAAGACACCATAAATAGTCTTTATAAATAATATTGTGATATTTTTTATTTTGCAGCACCAGCTTAAGTGTCATATATTCAGGTGCCCTAAAAGTTTATAGTGATATTTTATAGCGTCTTCAAAATATGTGTTAAGTTACTATATAATTTGTTTTTTGATAGAAATAACTTATAGTGACACTTTTTGTAGAAGTGCTTCAATTACTAGATTATATAGACATTTTTTCAAAAAGTGTCACGTAAATGTATCTAATTAGAGATTTTTTTTTTTTTTTTAAGTAGTGACAATTTTGTTGTGTAGAAAGGGCCGATCTCTTTGCATATCAAAATTTTTGTTTCACTTTCTTATTTTATTCATATATTTCACTAAGTTAGAAATATAACACATACCCACCATATGTTTCACTTTAAAACCATATTTGTCTCGTCATGCATCCACATAATAAAACACAAATAAAAATGTAAAAATTGGAATAGAAAATCTAATCCGATCTCTCCGCTTGTTATGCATGCAATTTTCACAAAACATTTAAATTGGCAATTTAATGCGAAATTTAAAAAACAATTGAGAAATTAAAATTTTTGTGATCTTTTAGAACAATTTAGAAAGAAATAAGACCAAATAATTTAATACAAATGGGGCATATTTCTTTGTTTCTTTCTTTTCTTCTTTCTTTCTTTTTTTGTTCTTAAAGAAAACCAAATAAATATATAAATAGATGTGCCGTTGATTTTTTTATTTAATTTTATTTTATTGTGGAAAAACAATGCATTTGAGTTTCAATATATATATATATATATATATATATATATTACAGCATCATGTTTATAGTGAGACAATTTAATTTTCCACAAGTAATTGTAAATATATAGGTGTATGTAATGCAATTTTGTTACCTATACCATATATTAAGTGTGATGGAATTTTATTTTTTCTTTAGTATGCGTAATTGTCATATTGAAACTACTTAGATCAAAACAAAACTTTACTATAAAAAAATACTGTTCGAGAATCACTTTTTTTAAACCCATCCGAATGGGCCCTTTATCTTCTTTTTTTTCTTTTTTGGTTTTAAATTGTTGATATATTTAAATTTTATTTATTTATTGTTCTTTGCTTCCTTTTGAATTCTATTATATCATTTTGTGGTTTATTAGATTTAAACTTTTTTTGCGAGTATAAACCGTAAATTGATTTTAATTGGTAGCTTCAACCAAAATCATTTAATCAACCACAAAAATGATTTTGACATCAATCTTTAATTGTGATTTGATTAATTTTGACCAAATAGAACCTTCTCAGATTTTCAAATTTTTTTATTAAAAAAAGGGAAAATTACATCCACCTCCCCTGAGGTTTGGCGAAATTATATTTTAACCCACGATTTTTTGTAAATTACAAAAACCCCCCTGAGGTTTATTCCGTCTAACAATTTACCCTAGCCGTTTATGACCGTTAGGGTTCCGTTAGTTTTTGTACGTAAAGTTCCGATAGTACCCTTGACGGGTTTTTTTGTCATATATATAAAATATTTGGGGTTGTATGTTATGTATTACATCTTTGTGGGGCTAAAAGTAATAATATTGAAAAAATTGCTCCGTTTTCCGACAAGTTTTTCGGTGAACTTGAAGCGGGTCTTCAACTTTTTGACGTGGAAAACACATTGGTGAGGTTAATTTTGGGCTAGAGTAGGTTTTATACATTTTTCGTGTATCACTTGTAATTATTACATATCACATGGGGTTATTGTAATATACACAAAAAAATGTGGGTTAAATTGTAATTTCTCCAAACCTCAAGGGAGGTAGATGTAATTTGCCGTATTTAATATCAGCAAAAAATAAAGGGCAAAACGGACTTTTTACATTTTCCGTCCATTACTTGTAATTATTACAAACCTCAGGGGGTTTTTTGTAATTTACAAAAAACTGTGGGTTAAAATATAATTTCGCCAAATCTCAGGGGAGGTGGATGTAATTCTCCCTTAAAAAAATTGATTGGCTAGGATTTTTTAAATAATAATAACAACAATTGAAAACTTTTTTGATCCACTTACTTACCCACTAACGTGTCCAATTACTTACTCCCACTTTTCTACATTTTTTCATTTCCACTAAATAAGAAATTTTATAATTAAAATATTCATAAGAAGATGAATTGAGATATGAAAGGAAATTCAAAATGTTCACAACATCTAAGATATATCTTACGCAAGTTTAATTAATTAGGACGAAAAATTTCTTTGGAGATTGTAGACAGGGAATTCACAATATCCAAGATACATGAAGGTTACTTCGTGTTTAATAATTTAGTTATTATTTTATTTATGTTTTTTAATTATTATTATTACTCTATTTTGTAAACTAAATTTTAATTTTAATTTTAATTTATTTGACGATGATTCGCCTTTATAAATGTTTAGGTGTGTAAAAGAAAAAAATTCATAGTGTCATATCTTCTAATATAGATATAACAATCTACTATTTTGTGATTTATTAACTTAGAGTAGCAAGAAATAGCCAAACGGAGGTTGCATTGATTTGTTCTCGGACCGATTCCATGGTCCCCATAGTCCTAAGTTGCTAGAACTCATCGCGACACGAGAAACAAGTTAATTTAGCACTACAAAGGGGTTGACGAAACTTTTGGGCCTCTGGCTACAAGGTTTCAATGAGACTATCATGCTGAAACTAGGTTTCTGGGACAAGGATCTCTTCCCTCTTGGCAATATTCCATCGGATGTACATGCTCTCTTGAAACATTGTGGTTTAGTTAAATTTTTTGCACATTGGGAATTTTAGGTAATAAGGTGGCTTATTCCCTCGCTAGGAATAACGATCCCCTCCTTAGAGGGGTTCTTGAATATTCCTACAATTACTTATCGATTTGTAATCAAGGATTCTCATATGTGAGGAATGGTAATTTTGGTTTGCCATTCACAAAAAAAATAAAAAATAAAAAATTAGAGTAGCTCATAACTTAACATTCACGATTTTAATATATCTAAAAATTTTATTTATAACTTTAGTTTGAATCATATATTTAGATTTTTTTTTTTAATCTTTGATATGATTTTTTTAGTACGATAATAATTTTCTTTTTTTTTTTGAAAAAAAATTAAAAGGTTTAATATGAGTAAAATATTATTATTTATTTAATTATTGAACTACTTGAAATTTTTTTGAAGTAAACTTTAATTTACATGAATAGTATATTTTATTCTTATCTTTTTATGCAGTACAATAAATTATAATTTTCTTGCATAGAACCGGGTATGTGCTAATATATAATGGAAATTGTTGTTGGCACTCCCTCTCACTTTATAATTTTTATCAATTGGCCAATATACCCTTTTAATTTTTAAATATTAGTTTAATTTGATTTATGGACAAAAAGCCCTAATAGTCTATTATTTACTTTCATGCATTTAAGAATACTATTTTTCACCATCTTCCTTTTGGCGTTAGTGACGAAAACTTCAAAATTAGTATTCAACTTCTTATTTTGACGATGACCAAACAAAAAGTTTTGTTCTAATATTATTGTCCTTTGTGCAATATTTTATCCATATTTTACATTATATTTTTCTACTTTTTTTGTCATATTAATTTTAGTTACTTAAAAATGGAGGCGACTAATATTTTAGAAGATTTAATAGTGATTGTTGAGTTGGAGGAGAAAATAAAGCTTGTGAATACCAAGAGTATCTAGCAAATTTAAAATATCTACCATTCTTGCAAGCCATCTACTAGCAACAAATGTATTTATTTATTTTTCATACTTTTTATATTATATTTCATTAAGTTTTTTGCTCACACTTTAATTTCAACATACATACATTTATGAAATATAATTGTTCTCTTGTTGTGCAAATTGTTCTACTAATGCTATATATATATATATATATATATATATATATATATATATTGTAGGAATAATATATGGAGCAAACAGGTAGGTGCAAACTTTGAATGAGATATCATGCCTTAGAGATTATACTCATGAAACTCATATTTCTTTTCGTTTTCCTTTTTCTTTTTTATTGTATTATTATTATTATTATTATTATTATTATTATTATTTTGCAAGACTTTTCTTTATTTGAAGTTAGATAATACTGAGGAAAAATAGAATTAGTGGGGATATATAATTTGTTTCGTTTTCCTAATATTTTGCATATTTGAATATCAATAGAATTATACATTATCTTTTGCTTTCTTGGTCACCAAACATTTTTATATATTTAACTTGCTTTCTTTTATTTCATAGTTTTGTATATATCTTAGAAGTTTCATGTATGACTTGTAAATTTTTGTTAGTAATATATATTTTGCATTAAGCGGGACAAAAAATAAAGATAAAACAAAAAAATTAAAGAGTTTATATTAAGGTTGTGATCTTGTGTGTTTTTTACAACCAAAATGTGAAAATGATTAACAATAAAGACAAGATTATGCCATTGAAATTAATAAAAAATAGTGTTCTAAAGATGAATGGGCAATTTAGTCAATTTTTTAATACGAAAAATAAAGATGGAGTGCCAATAACAATTTTGGAATGTCAATAACAATTTCCCATATAATAGTATATATTAGAATTTTCTTTATATAGATCTATTTTTATTGAAAGTTGCTAGAACATTTTTATGTCCTTTTATGTGTTGTGTGTGAGAGGGGAGTAGGGGGGAGACTACAAAAAACTATTAAAATATCATTATGGATAGTTGGTGGATTTCAAAAATGAGGAGAGAGAATTAAGAATTTATAATTAGTGCCAACCAATCAAATAATTTATTTTAAATAATAAAAATAATTCAAAATTCTAAGAATTGAGAATTGGTTAGAATTGACATTCTGGTGAAAAGACCTCCTTCAAAATGTGCATTTTTGACCAAATTCTCAATGTTTAGAATTTTGAATTAATTTAATTATTTATGATGAATTATTTGATTGGTTTGTATTGGTTGTAAATTTCTTTATTCAGTCTTCTAATCATTTAAGTTCACATACTATCCATAAATTATTTATTAATTGTAAATTTCTTTATTCTCTCTTTTAATCATTTAAGTCCACCAATTATTCATATTTAATGATTTTTAAATCCTCTATAAGCTCTCTCCCTCTCTCTCTCTCTCTCTCTCTCTCTCTCACACACACACACACACACACATACACAGAGAAGGATGTAAAAATTAGAACAAGTAATAACTTCAAATATAGATAAGGAAAATTAGTAATGACATGATTGGTATGCAAAAAAAGATTTAGGTTGGAATGGAATGAAGATGGGAAAACAATAATATTAATATAATATTGTCATACATGGTATGCTCGAGGAATAAAGAAGAAAGTGAATTAATTTAGTCCATGTTATTCATATATTTGGTATGATACCCCCTCAAAATCAATCCATTAGACCCAATAATTATGAGACGACCTAAAGACAAAAACCCAAATGAAATATCTCAAAGACAAGCTCAGATCTCTAATTCAGGCCTAGAATTCCTACGGGCCAGGTCCACCACAAGAGACCTAGGACAAGGAGGCCCACAATGATAACCCAGCCTTCCTATAGGTCTAGTTTGGAGGAAGCCCGGTTCGGCCTTCCTCACTTAAAGTGGACCAAGACCAAGTCTTATCCACCATAAGTTCATATGGATAAGGGCTCAAGCCATTGTCCCCTTAACCAACTAAGCCTACAAGATAGGCTCTTGGGTATCCCCCAAATCATAACTAACTTAGAGATATGGAGAATCACCCTTCAACCGACTTCCATGAAATTTGGCCTCTCTAATTCGGAGGAGAGCACCTCGAGGATTCCTTGGGCCAGGTGGTTTCACACCACCACTATAAAAAGGGCTACCACCCCTAATTTGTTAACCAAGTTCTAGCTTGAACTCCTTCTTTACTCTCTCCAATCTACACTCATTGTACTCATCTAAGCTCGTGAAATGAGCACACTACAAGCACGAATCGCCCATTTGCATGCAGGATTCTTTTATTGTCTTTCCTGCCTTATTTACATCATATTGCAATTTTCTTTTGCTTTATTTTTTCTTAAGGCACATACTTACTTAATTAAGTGGAGTCCTAACACTTTTTTGCAGGTTAGGTCTCCCTAAAGCGGCAGGTCCTTTCTCGAAAAGTATGATTCCTGAGGATTCCCTACGCTTAACTGTTCTCTCCTATAAATTTTCGATGTCACCAAAATTTGGTACTCATTAGGGTAATTAAGTAGTAATAATGAATCAAAGGACTTAAAACAAATTAAGTTATGATTCAAATAATTTTTATATAAAAAATACTTTAAAATTAAAATTTAAATTTAAATAATATATTGTATTTAAGTAATAGATTAGTAATGTATATTAATAATCAATGTATATATTACATATTTTTATATATTGATATATTAATTTTTATTCATGATATATATATATATATATTATGTTTTGTGTATTTATTATAAAGTATGCACGAGTATCAATTATTTTATATTCATATATATAATTATACGAGCATTTATTATATATGTTATAATATATGTCACCTAATATAATTTTAATATATAGTTTCATTATGAATATCAAATATATCAATAAATTATTTAGTATTAATTTTATATTATCATATATGTGTACGCATGAATATATGTTAGCATATGTTAATATATTATACATTTTAAAATGAAATATTAAATATAAATTATAAATATATATATATATGGTTTGTGCGTGCGTGTGCGTGTGTAGATATATATATATATATATATAGAGAGAGAGAGAGAGAGAGATTTTTATGTAATAAATATAATTTAATACATATTTAGTGCACCTATTAATATTTAATTAGTTTAAATATAAATTTTATAATTCATTATAAATTTAGTAAGTATTGTGCTAATAATATGAAAACATAGCTCACTGTCAATTTGTTGGGAATAGCTAAACCCATGTAGAATGGAATGATTCATTAAACTCACATATATGAGAATGGTGATTCCCACGAGAATGAGTATTCGCACCTCTAATTTATACCAATCGCATCATTGGGAATGAACGTAGAATGCCCATTTCATTCTCACTTCATTCTTGCATACCAATCATGTCATAAAAACTTTCAACTAAAACTTATGTAACTCGAATTTGAAAAATATTTTAAAAAAGATATGTCAAGTCGTAAATTTAAAATATGTAAAAAATTAAAATGTGGACACAATATTATTAACACTATATTCATCTTTTTAGGGTCTATCATTATATAGTTTAACACCACATGTTTTATTACTTAACTTCTTTTTGTGCATTATCTTATCTTTGTCTTCAAATTTTCTTGGGCAATAGATTGTCGACGTATCTAATTTATCTATTATTCTTTTTTATAAGAATTTATTAGTTGTTTTTTATTAATTCCTTTTGGATTTTATTATTTTACTTTGTGGTTAATCAGATATAATGTTTTTTAAATGTACATTATAGATTGTTATAACTACAAGCCAATATGTTTATTATTCTTACAATATTTACAAAATTGTTAAATTTGATGGATTATCCTTAATTGTTGATATTGATAATTTTTTATCAAAGTGCTTTAGTTAACTAGATTTCTCATATTTTTATTTTTATCATGTTTTGAAATTATATTTTTCTTAAGAAAATCTAAATTTGAATACAAACACAATATATAATAGTTTAGATTAGAATTTTCTTTATATAAATCTATTTTTATTGAAGGTTAGTATTATATTTTTATGTCCTTTTATGTGTGTGTGTGTGTGAGAGAGAGAGAGAGAGAGTACAAAAAGTATTAAAATATCATTATGGATGGTGGATTTCAATACTTAGGAGAGAGAATTAAGAGATTTATAATTAATACCAATTGATCAAATAATTCATTTTAAATAATTGAAAATAATTTAAAATTTCTAGAATTGAGAATTTGGTCAAAATTGTACATTGTAGTCAAAAGACAGATAAGGTTGGGGGGGGGGGGGGAGAGAGAGAGAGAGAGTACAAAAAGTATTAAAATATCATTATAGATAGTTGGTAGATTTCAATGATAAGAAGAAAGAATTAAGAAATTTACGATTAACCAACCAATCAAATAATTCATTTCAAATAATTAAAAATAATTAAAAATTTTAAGAATTGAGAATTAGATCAAAATTACACATTGTGATCAAAAGACTTCCTTCACATATATATAATAGTATAGATATGAGTCCTCTTTTGCAATACTAGTTTTCCTTAAGCTTCTCAATATAAATATCCCCTTTTGTTCCTTAAGTTTTGTTCACCTATTTCCCCACTTAAACGGCCTTGCATTTTCCTCTATCTTCACTCTCAAATATCCTCTTAACCCCTTTGTGGAACATTTTTGTCCAAATTCGATTTGACCGCAACCAACAAATCATGTAGCAAGTGTGAAAACACTTGCTATTTAATTGGTCATTCTCCTTAAACTGTATACCAATTACATAGCACGTGATTAGTCTCGTTGTGGCCAAATACGGTACGGATAAGAATTTTCCTTTCTTCTGCAATGACCATTAATTGCACAATTACAACCAACGAGTCCTCCGTGGCTCAGCCTACGGAATACAAAGGCGAACAAACAAAGTCATTAATTTTCGATGCAACAATATTACAACACCAAATCGACATACCATCCCAATTTCATATGGCCCGATCATGAAATGCCTAGTGCCAACCCGCCCGAGCTGGATGTGCTGCTCATCGACCTAGGTGGCTTTCTCTTGAGCAACCCTACCGCCTCGGCCCAAGCGTCCCGGCTCATGGGCCAGGCTTGCCAGAAGCATGGATTCTTTCTATTAGTGAACCATGGCATTGGCATCAATCTCAAACGTGGTGCTCATCGTTGCATGGACCATTTCTTTGAGTTACCTCTTAATGTGAAGCAAAGGGCTCTAAGGAAGCTAGGTGACCATTGTGGCTACGCTAGCTAGTAGCTTCACCGGAAGATTCTCCTCAAAGATTCTATGGAAGAAGGCTCTTTCTTTTCAATACTCTGCAAACAAAGGCTCATCCTACATTGTTGAAGAGTATTTCCATAGGACATTGGGTGAAGATTTCACGCACTTGGGGTACGAAAAGACAAATTAAAAATAAGTTACCATTTGAACAAATTCTTCTCTACAAAATATGCTTTGGTAATCAGAGCAATTAAATTACACAAAATTACAACTAATGCGTGCGCCTTTATTTCTTTATATACGCGCATGGAAGCAAAATTCCTAGCACACTTACATACTTTTTAAAATTAGGGAAAATTACATCCACCTCCCCTGAGGTTTGGCGAAATTACACTTTAACCCACGGTTTTTTGTAAATTACAAAAAAACCCCTGAGGTTTATTCCGTCTAACAATTTACCTCAGCCGTTTATGACCGTTAGGGTTCCGTTAGTTTTTGTACGTAAAGTTCCGATAGTACCCTTGACGGGTTTTTTTGTCATATATATAAAATATTTGGGGTTGTATGTTATGTATTACATCTTTGTGGGGCTAAAAGTAATAATATTGAAAAAATTGCTCCGTTTTCCGACAAGTTTTTCGGTGAACTTGAAGCGGGTCTTCAACTTTTTGACGTGGAAAACACATTGGTGAGGTTAATTTTGGGCTAGAGTAGGTTTTATACATTTTTCGTGTATCACTTGTAATTATTACATATCACATGGGGTTATTGTAATATACACAAAAAAATGTGGGTTAAATTGTAATTTCTCCAAACCTCAAGGGAGGTAGATGTAATTTGCCCTATTTAATATCAGCAAAAAATAAAGGGAAAACGGACTTTTTACACTTTCCGTCCATTACTTGTAATTATTACAAACCTCAGGGGGTTTTTTGTAATTTACAAAAAACCGTAGGTTAAAATGTAATTTCGCCAAACCTCAAGGGGAGGTGGATGTAATTCTCCCTTAAAATTATTACAAAACTCTCACTGATTTGACCATCGTATAATTGCAGGAAAGTGTACCAAGAATATTGTAGTGCAATGAGCACACTGTCTCTAGGGATCATGGAACTTTTGGCGATGAGCTTGGGAGTGAGGTGGAATCATTTCAAAGAGTTCTTCGAAGAAAATGAGTCTATAATGAGACTAAACTACCATCCACCGTGCCAAAAACCAGATGAGACCTTGGGCACTGGACCACATTGCGATCCAACAAGCCTCACTCTCCAAGTGTTTGTCGACGACCAATGGCGCTCCCTTAGCCCCAACTTGGATCCTTTTGTGGTCAATATTGGTGACACTTTCATGTTAATCCTAATATTAGCTTAATATAATACGCAAACTATTACAAATTATATATACTTTTCTCCATTTAATAACAATAAAAGAATTTTCGCTATTGTCAACTGTCGTTGATTGTCGGCTGTGACAACTTAATAAATTCACTAGTGAGAATTTATGTGTTAGCGTATATATCTAACATCGTGTTACTGATATTCTTTCTTTCTGTAGCGACCAAAAGTATATATCGATGGTGTTAGAGTAGTGCCCAACAAGTCAATGAGATTGGCGATGCTATTAAATATTCTTTATAACAAACAGTCTTTTCAGTAAATAATAGAAATGAAAGTTCATAATGTGTAAGTTATACACATATGGTTGAAGCTCCTAGATCATATAAGGCTATGGGATTTGGCCTCGCATAGAGATGGAGGTCTTGAAACAAGTCTCTAAGACGTGATCTAAATCACTCCAAGTGGAAGAGTCTAACCAATACCAGGGGCATTAACATGACTCGGATTAAGACTTGTACTTATGACATATCTCAAATAGGAGGATGTCTTGTTTCATAGACATTGAATGTAGAGACATTCATATGCATAAGTAGGTGCTCATTAGAGAATGAGTTCACTGAGGACCCCATCGAGAAACACCTAAATGGGAGCACTAGTTGCACGTCAAATCAGGAATTATTTCTTAGCTTATGGTGTGTATTAATTAGTCCTTAGACTTGAGGCTCCATAGTAATCTTGTACATGTGAATTTATACTTTGATATAGGTACCGATCCCGTGGCGGGTCTTATGGCACCTATGTTGGGTATAGATCTCCCATGTATGAAGGTTTGTGAGAATCGATAAAGAATCCATTTGCTCACCTTGTAGAGTGAGTGAATCTCCTATGTGTTCTATTTTAACTAGTCTACAGAAATCCGTGGCCACGGTAGAGACAATGATTAGAAATGAATTTTCTAGATCAATTGTTGAAAAGACTAATTATAAATAAGAACCATAGAATTGAGGTTGAAAAGATTTCTAATGAATCTCATATCCTATACCTCTATCGGGAGATTAGATAATGGAAGGAATGTATTTACACCGTAATCATAAGCGAATAGGTTCACGCATTACACTTCACCTATTGATTAGGCGTCGTGGGCTTGTTGTTGGACATCGATCACGACAGATGGGTACTATGAATTAGAACGGGTTCTTAATTCCTAAATGATTAATTAAATGAGTTTAATTAATTGATTGATAGATTTATCATCTAAAATATCACAATTAGTTGCGAGCCCATTTCTAATCGATTGGAGAATCTAAGGGGTTACACACAAATGAATGAATAAACTCCTAAACACATATGAAACACTTAATTGGATTAAATCAAAGTGTTGATTTAATCGATTGAGATAAAATATATTCGATTGACTAAGTTAATTAATTAATTGATGGATTTAATTGAATCAATGAGTTGATTTAATTAAATTAAATTAAAGAGTTAATTTAATTGAGCTTGAGAGCCCAATCCACTAATTGATTAGATATTAATTAATCAATAGAATATATTAAGTTAATTGATAGGCTCAATTAAATTAAATAGTTAATTTAGTTGAATAAAATTAAAGCGTTAATTTAATTGGACCTTATGGGCCAAGCCTATTAATTGATTTGGTGGATAAAATCAATTTAGTGAAATTGATGGAAGAATCAATTAATTGAGAATTAATTGATTAAATCAATTAAATAGAGATTTAGTTGATTTATGATTAACATAAGAATAGAGATTCTTATCCTAATCAAAGTAAGAAATCAAGGGGGATTTTATTTCTAAAGTGTTGGGAATAGATTAAAAGAGTTCTATATATCTATAAATATATATATATATATAGAAAGATATATATTGTATATAAGGATATATATATACACACGCGCATACTCATATATATCTAAAAAGATATAGTAAGATATGTCATATATATATCAGGATATATGTGTTACGAATGTATATATATGTCAAAATATATAATATGATTATATATATGTGGAGTTGTGGACGTAAAAAGAAGTATGTACAATAAAATCGTTTTTCAATACATTCAGAATGCTTCTCTCGGCCACCATGAATGATGAGATCAAATTGAATTCTCTCAATTCATAATATAATCATTAGTTTTCTTTTCCCCTTGATTTTGTCCGTGGATTTCATTATCAAAGACAGCCTTGCGTCGGTTTTGCTATCCCTTGATTTCCCTGAATGCATCGGTTCTCTGATCAATCATGATCATAGAATTTATATGTGTTTATAATAGTATCCATCATTCTCAAATACTCCTAAAGGAGTTTAGGAATTATTCTAAAAGTTAGAATAGAAATAGTTTCATATACATAAAAACGGTTTTTGGTTCGATTCCAACATAGAATCGAGAACCCGATGAGATCCGTTCGTGTGGACTATCTTTAGAGCGAGAACGTTTGGGCTCCTATTTGCGTGGATGTGTTCGGGTTCGTGGATGCGATTAAGTCGGGACTCTAAGGATGATTCGTTTTTGAATACGACAATTCCCTACATCAAACGAAAGGCTTATAAAGGTATAATTTCGCTTGAACTTATTAAACGTGTTTATTGTTTGCATAAGATCCGCGTCGCAATAGCAACAGGATGCATTTTTACATAATTGTTATGTGTTAAATTTTTATAGTTCCGCTGTATTAGCATCCCGGGGCCTATGCGAAACTAACAGATGGATCGATTAAGTTGGTGATATTGATTGAAATGGATTTTTGGTTGGACAGGCACGACCAAATGGGAGGTACAAGAGTTGCTTGCACAGGGCAGTGGTGAACAATGAGAGTCCTAGGAAATCTCTAGCATTTTTTCTGTCCAAAGAAGGAAAAAGTGGTGAGCCCACCACATGAATTGGTGGACTCCAATGATAATCCTAGAATATATCCCGATTTCAGCTGGCAAGAACTGCTCGAGTTCACACAGAAGCATTACAGGGCTGATATGAACACAATAATAATTTCTCAAACTGGATCAAGCAACGGCAACACAAAACACTTGAATTAATCTTATAATGATGTTTGATGTTGTTAATTAAATAGTCCCATGTTGTCTTAATTTCGGAGCTCTTTTGGTTGGTTTATTGCCTGGCCTCTAAATAATGATCGTGTTCTTAAAAGAAAGAAGAAAAAAATGGATGGAGGATTTAGGTGAAAACAAATGCAAGAATTTGGAGTGATTGAAATGGACAAGGAATTGTGGATAAATTTGAAGTTGGGCAATGTAATTTCATGTAGTGTACATATTTATGATATTAATATGTATTGAATTCCAAGATTTTCACATGTCGCAGGGGTGTCCGAGTAGGTGCCTCACATAAAATAAACACTGGCGTTTGTCTTCTAGCTTTCTTCACACGAATTGTGCTTCTTTTTATTATTATTATTATTATTATTATTATTATTATTATTATTATTATTATTATTATTGCTACTATTATTATTACTATTATTACTATTACTGTTATTATTATTATTATTATTACTATTACTATTACGATTACTATTATTACTATTACTATTACTGTTATTATTATTATTATTAGTACTATTACTATTACTATTACTATTACTATTACTATTATTATTATTATTATTATTATTATTATTATTATTATTATTATTATTATTATTCTTTGTTTATCTTTTTTCCCTTCTCTGTCTCACTATTCATTCTATGCCATGCAAGTGTTATGCTTTGGTAGCCGTTTTACCGTCTTAAGCAAAAACAGAGGAAAAGATGAGGAGAGATCCCTTTCAAAAAGGGCTCGCCTTCACAAAGGCAGCCACTCACTACTAAGAAAATGCTTAATTGAAACACCAAAACCTGTCACTATTAATAAGATATTGTGATATTTTTAATTTTGTAGTACTAATTCAAGTGTCTTGTGTTTAGGTCTGTTAAAACCTTATAGTTACAATAACGTCTTCAAAATATGCCTTTACTATACAAATTTATTTTATAGAAATTATTTATAGTGAAACTTTTTGTAGAAGTGCTTCAATTATTTAACTATGAGACATTTTAATTATCAAAAAAAAAAAAAAACTATGAGACATATTTAAAAAAGGTGTAAGGTAAGTGTGTCTAATTAGAAGATTTTTTAGTAGTGACTGTTTTGTTGTTTAGAATGGATCAATCTCTTTGCATATAAAATTTCTTGTTTCATTTTCTTATTCCATTCTTATATTTCACTAAGTTAAATATGTAACACAAACATATTGTATATTTCACTTTATATGAGTCTCATGCATTCACATATTATGATACAAAGCAAAATACAAAAATTGAAATAGAATATCTAATACAATCTCTCTACTTGTTACACATTCAATTTTAACAAATTTAGTGTTATTGATGGATATAATAAAAGAAAATATTACTATTTATATTGCAAAACATCTAAATTGACGATTTAATGCGAAATTTTAGAAAAATAATTGAGAAAGTAAATTGCATAATCCAACCTGATCGAACACATCAGCACACGTGGTCCAAGGAGACACGACATCTATGTAACAACCCCAAGGTAATCTAAGGCCTAATGTTTTCGTTTGCACTTACCCACGAGAAAGAAATGAGACCCTCAAGGGATACACCTCTATAGGCGTGCGCCCCAGTACCAAGGGTATTTTTCAAGAGACCCCCCAAGAACCACGTTTGATAGGTGTCTTCAAGAAAGTCTTCCTCGAAAAAACCAAGTCGCCTTTGGACAAAATACCGCGAGGCTCTTGGGATTGAAGAGTAACCCTCGAGGGTTGGGGATTGAGAGTCAAGAGTCCTTGTCCCTTCAAAAATGCCATCACTTACCAACAATCACTGATGTTGCTGCAGGGATTGTGTTAGTCCCATGTGCATTTAATGTCCATTATGGCAAATATCTTAAATATTAAATGCATGTGATATGTATTTAATGTTAACATCTATCTCATTAAATGCTAATATTTAAATGCAAATTATAGCTAACTAATTCATAGAGTGGTAGACAAAGGGTAGCAATAGCCAACATACCTTGCCATCCTTTGACTGACATCTGATGGACTAGCCCCTCATCAGACATGTCCCATCAGAGGTGAAACATATATATCTATATATACATACACATATATATACATACACTTCTTATTTGTAAACACACGTAACCTTAATACAATTTTTCAATATTTCCTCTTCTCCACAATCCATCCACACTAAAATTGACTCGAGTATCGGACAACCTACGTCAGTGCAAAATTCGGTTACTCTCACGTAAGTTCATTCTCTTTTTGTAGGAGGACCACCAGCACATCTAGGGAAGACTCCTTGATATATGTTTGTCCAGAATTCGACAACATCAATTTTTATTTCAAAATCATTCTTATTTTTCAACAATTTAGAAAGAAATAAGAACAAATAATTTAATACAGATGGGGTGTTTTTTTTAAGAAGCCAAGTAAATAAACAAAGAGATCTGCCTTTAATTTTAATTTTTGGTTTTTATTTTTATTTTTCTATTGAAAAACAATGCATTTGACATTCATCATGTTTATAGTGATACAATTTATTTTTCCACAAACAATTGTAAATAAACATGTGTATGTATGCAATTTTGTTATTAAATTATATTTAATTAGTTGAGAAAAACTCATTCTTCTTGTGAAATAAATAAGATTATTTTAGTCTTTAACTAAAAAGTTTAGTAAAAGAAATTGATAGAAAGAGCCAAAGCGGTACATGTCAACAAATCAAAGTTGATGGGAGGCGCGTTTGGCGAAAAAATTAAGTTAAGGGGATGTGAATGGCAAAGTCCATAATATAGAGGAGGCGTGTATGCTAAAAAATCGAGAATGAGCGAACGTAGATGCCAAATGTCCATAGTTCAGCGAGGTGGATGAATTTTTCCCATTTATAAAATATCCACCAAAAATTAGACCAATTCATTAAAAATAGGGCGAATTACGCTGACTACTCCTGAGGTTTGGCTAATTTATGAAAAATTCTCTACTTTTTCAAAAATTATCAAAAACCCCCTAAGGTTTCAGAAATATTACAAACTTATTCAAATTTTCGAAAATACCCCTTCCTTTTTTTGGGTGATTTACACTGACCACCCTGAGATTTGGTTAATTTACGAAAAACCCCTTATGGTTTCAAAATTACCAAAATCCCCCCGAAGTTATACCAATATTACAACTAGCACCTATTTAGGTTGACTTATTAACAATATTAAATCTTTTTTTCCCCTCTGTAATATTGTTATCATAAAATTTTCATGTAATAGATTTGAAAAAAAAATGTGATTATTTATTCAAATAAATATTCTGAATTTAATGCATTAAAGGTATCTACCAACACATCAAGTATGTTATATTATCGCCAATACGGAATAAATTTTAAGAGAAATGAGTTAGAGTCCTCAAGCTAAATAAAATTTTCAAGTGCATTATTTAATTTTAATTTTTTATTTCAATCAATGTTTATATTTCTTATTTCACATAATGGATATATATGATGCATATAATAATATTTTTCTCAAATATAAATTTAGCACATATTATGTATATTTAGTATAAATTCATAATATTAAATTCGGAATATTTATTTGAATAAGTAATCATATTTTTTTTTTCCAAATCTATTAAATTAAAATTTTATGATAACAATATTACAGAGGGAAAAAAAAGAATTAATATTATTGATAAGTCAACCTAAGTAGGTGCTAGTTGTAATATTAGTATAACTTCAGGGGGTTTTTGGTATTTTTTGAAACCAAAGGGGTTTTTCGTAAATTAGCCTAATCTCAGGGTGGTCAATGTAAAACACCCAAAAAAGGGGAAGGGGTATTTTCGAAAATTTGAATAAGTTTGTAATATTTTTGAAATCTTAGAGGGTTTTTGGTAATTTTTAAAAAAATAGGGGATTTTTCGTAAATAAGCCAAACCTCAGGGGTGGTCAGTGTAATTTTTCCTTAAAAATATTCCAACACTTAGTTATTACTGGCACATAGTTTGGGATATGAGCCATGTTATGCACATATAGGCAAGAGTATGCAAATACAATTATACAAGCATTAAGTTGCACATGATTACGTGTAAAGAGAATAAAATAATAATCGAATTTTTTATTGAAATTTCTTCAAGAAGCTAGATTAATTAGTAATGTGAACAAAAAAATCATAATCATATATAAAAAACAAGAGCAGCGTACATAAAGAGATACAAATCTATGTTTATATCCCTGTCAATGACTTCAAATTCTTATCTTTCCTTTTCATAATTTTTCGTGCTTGTTGCTTCAATCATACTTCTCTACACTTGTTAAACATACACTTTTAATACATTTGATTGTCTAAGGAAAAGACTATCCATTTCTTAATTGATTAGTGACAAGGGGATAGTTCTTTAATTAGCTATGTTATCAGATTTCTTGTTTGCCTCGAAAGATAGTATTATGAGTGATTTACATGAATTTGAATATTCTTTTGGTTCAATATTGCAATGTATAATAGCAAGATTAGTGATATTCACTAAAAAAAAAACCTCCATTAATGCAAAATTTGTGACAGGGAGATATTGTCATAAACTTTATTGAAAAATTTTATTTATAACTGCAATTAAATGTTTTAGAATAATGATAGTTGGTGTGACTATTCATATGGTTATTTTCTTTAGCCAAATCAACACAACTCTTTATAATCAATAGTTATGTCTTTTCATTCAAAAGCTCTTTTGTAAAGAGTTGCAATCGTTTGAAAAGGTATTTCCTTTTCTACAAATAAAATTGCGTAGAACAAAAATTCATTCATTCTTAGTATGTACACCAACAAAAGTAACAAATCATTTTATGATTTCTCTTATTTCTCATTTAGTTTCAAGAGTTCTAAATACTTTAAGTTTGATAGTTCTTAATATTTTTAGTGATGCTATATCAAGAAAATCAATTGTTGTATTTTGGGAGACGATGTTGTTTAACCATGAACACAGTGCAGTACAAATTCGTCTTAAAAATAAAGACTTAACTCTTATCTAGACCTATATATCTATTACTATTTTAAAATCACGGCTTTTCTTGTTTTTAACAAATTTAAGGTGTTTGTGATGGGTTTGTGATAAAATTCAATATAAACGGAACTAAAGAAACAATCATTGACAAAACATTTATTAACAAAATTGTCATGAATGAAATCCATTATAGATATTAAATTTGTCACTAAAGGAGGTACGTTTTGAAGTTATCATAAATTATGATATAACACATTATTTTCATCATCATATATATGTTTATGTATAATGTTATGTTTTCAAGGGATACTAAGAAGTATATTTGGGAAGAATTGAGAAAAATATATTGAACATTAAAATATTTTTAATCGTGAATAATACCTTATAATTATCCGCAGGCCATCACCATTGCAAACAAATAGATATAATAGGATATATATCAATATAAAACAATTCAGCAAATCAGATGAGGTTTAAATGTTTCAGTTCGATTACCTCTCAATTACGTCGAAATGCTCTTGAAATAACTTTTTCCTTGAAATTTAATAGTCATACTCAACATGTGATTATGTTGTCTCTAGTTTTAATTAGGATCCAACATGTCAAACAAACAAAAAAGGCTCATTAACTTTTGCGACGATCTTGTTAATTTCTGGCATTCTTCGTCTTTTCCGTTAGCAATTTTGTTTGGGCCCAAGAGGTGCTCCCTCCAGCAGGATGAGCCCAATAGATATTTCGAAGCCCATGCAGCTACGATCCTGAAGATACGGGGATGAACCCTAACCAAGTTACTCCAATAATTGTAAACAAAGCCCACAATTAATACCCTGCTTGAATTCGAGAGGGTCCTATACTCTATTGTATTCACTATGATTCTCACAATTTTTTGGCTAATCTATACTCTATTGTATTTATTATAATTCTCGCACATTGTTTTTGTAAATTCTATTACTTTCATCGTTTTTTATCACTCTCGATCAGCTATTGACTAAATTCAATCACTACAAGAATACATATCATTTAATGACGAATCAATACGCTATAAATTTAATTTCTGTAACGAATTTAATTTATAAAGATTCCGTTAGTAAATGCCTTATCATTAATTATTTCTTTAATTCTATTTACATTGAATTCTATCATTAATTCATCACAGATTCCTAAAATTTTGTGATAGAGATGTGTTATAGAATCTCTCTATCACAAAATTTTTATTAGTAAAATTGGTGTTTTCTTATAGTGAATAGAGTATTAACCTCTAGTTTGTGGGTTTTCTCCTCTGGGTTGTCCATTTCAACGAGAAAAGCTCAAATTTGGTTTGAGGAGTTACAAATTTGAGGTGCTTAAAAAAATCTCATGGACCATCTCTTTATATATAAAGAAAACGATTAAAAAAAAGTAATTGAGAATCGATTATCCTGTATTATTAGTTTCAACTGAAATTATATAACTCTTAACACATTACAACAATACAATTTTATGTTGAGATGTCCCCAAAAAGAGGGACTTTTAAGTCACCAAATAATGGTGAAAGGGCAAGAAAGGGTAGCCCAATAGCACTGGCCCTTGAAATAATCTCTACTTATGGAACTCCCATTATATCTTCTTATGGATTTTAATCGAGTTTTTGAAGTTTAGCGTGAACCGAAATAGAGTTGGCCCTCCTAATATTAGGGTTGTCAATGGAGTGGATTCTAATCTGGATCTAATTCAACCTTGATCCGAATTTGAGCATATTCGATCAATTAAAATATTTAATGTATTAGATCCTATTATAAATATCTGCAATCCAAAATAAATGAATATGATATTAAATCAAATAGTCCGACCCATTAAAGATCCAAATCTGAACTTTAATAGTACTTTTTATTAGATTAATAACCTTATGTATACAATGTTAATACTAGTAAAGAAGTTTAAATCTAATGCAATATGTGAATAATAATAACTAATAGTACAATATTTTCTATTTTTCAATTGTTTTAACAAAATAATGTATAATTTTTATACATATTCTAAAATAAATTTCTATTTAATTAAAATTTTAGTTTCCACATGATAAATAAATTTTTTTTAATTTGTTACTTGATTTTAAAGTTTCAAATTGTTTAACTGTTAATCAGATTGGATTTTCTTATTGGGTTCCGGACTTTTTGTCGGATTCAAACTCAATAGTATTGAATGTAAATTCTATATGATTCAGGTCGGATTCAAATATTGAGAAAGTTTATCGAATTCATATTTTTCAAATTTGCTTCAAATCCGACCCATTGACAGCCCTAAGCACTATTTTTGAAACTCCAGCTCTCTTTCAAAATTCAATTTCACTTTCGGAAATTTCTAATCTTCTACTTCCTCTGTATTCTTTGTAATATTCAACATCTCATTCTGTTCAAGTGCTATTCGTTCAAAATTAGGACTTTTGGTAAATATTGACTTATTCAATTCCATAGATAACCATTGGAAAAGAAGAATCTGTTCTACTATTTATTTTGTTCCGAGATCAGTCTATGTTTTATATAACAATTTTACTGTTGCATTGTTGATTATCTAACATTCTTTAATTTGTATATATTTTTGCAATTTTGTTTAGTTTAAATAGGTCTATAAAGACAAAAGGAGAAACATAAGTCACGATAACTATTCTCTCTCTCTCTCTCTCTCTCTCTCTCTCTCTCTCTCTCTCTCTCTCTCTCTCTCTCTCTCTCGTCTTACTTTTAAACATGGTATTTGTAGGTGAGACTGCATGCTTGGTTTTGTATTTGTCCTATTGTTGCATGAGACTTATTTTTCCACTCTATTATAGTTGTCTATTATTGTCTAGGTCGAGTATGAATTAATATGGTTGCTTGAAAAATTAAAGAACATTTTGACATTTCATTGTTCAAGTTACATTTCAGTTTTCAATCAAAATTTAATTATAGGTTCAATTTGGTGGGAGATTAATAATGATGTCCAAAGTTTACAATTGGTTGAATCGAATAAAAAAGAAAAAGAAAAAAAAACAAAATAGCTTATTTTTCATTTTAGTTTTCAAAAAAAATTGTGGTATATGCAGTATCCATTTCGGTCTCAGACTATTCTACATCCCAAATTAAATGTTGACTTTAATGAGCAAAAGTATAAATAAATAAATAAATAAGTAGATAAAAGAACAGCTGCATATGAGAATTCACGATACGAGGATAACTAGGCTCCTAAAAAAATTGGATAACTATATAGAAATAGATTACTACATCCATTTCATAGTACTTGTCGTTTTTTGTTTCAAAACATCTCCTAGTTTACAACAATAAGGCAATATTTAATGTATTTTTTAAAAAAATTTACACTCACATACATAATAGTATGACATTTATATAGCCTTCTAATTATTTTACCATTTATATTTTCAATAAATCACTAACGTGTTTAAATTTGTCAAATAGGTACCCTACGTACCTTAAGAGGCAGTTAATATGAAATGAAGGTAGTAGATTAGAGAGAATATCACCTAGCTCATATATATCATTCAGCTGGAATAAAATTGTTTTCCATAAAATGAATGGATTAGTGAGATTAGCTCAACTTGTCGAACAAATTAGTTTCTTGAAATGAAATAGTAACCGGAAAAATATCATTTTTCATCTCGTTACTTAGCCTGTTAGCCCTGTTCAATCTTAATCATATCATTTATGAATTTTATCATGTAGTCCTTATTTTTTTCTAATCTTTCATTATCGTGCAACTTCCCATGAGTGATTTAAATGGCACAACGCACATGTCAATTGTCATGCACGTGGACTTCCACACTTATGAGTTGGGGAAATTCTAACTCAAACTTGGCTTGATCGAACCAATATTAATCATATAACAAATAATATATATATATATATATATATATATATTGTGATTTACGGATAATTTAAAGTTCAAATTATATATGTTCGGATAACAATCTTTTTTTTTTGGTGGAAACAAGGAGAGTCGATTACAACGCTAGCTAGAAATCAAAAAGAGTAGTCCCCGATGAGGGGTTATCTTCTTCAAGACTGGCGTGAATGCTCGGTGGTGGTTCTTCCCAGATGGTATCTTTTGTGGGATGCAATGTTCCAATTTGGCAAGGGTGTCAGCACAGTTATTTCCGCTTTGACCAATATGTCTCAAGCTTGTTGTCCATGGCTTTCTTAGAAGGCTCCTGCAGTCCACAATGATGAGTTGGAGTGGGTGGTTGGAGATGTCTTTCTTGAGGATTGGGTTATCCGCGACGTCGGAGTCGCATTCAATTTGCAGCTTTGGAATTCTGCGGTCCCAAGCCAATTTGAGGCCTTCTCTGAGAGCAAGAGAAACAATCTATTTTATTACTTTTTGAGTTTCGATTATATATCATTATGTGGGGTTTATGTCAATTTTATTTATTATTGTTAAAAAAAAAATTTGTTAAGTATTTTTAAAAGCAATTCATTATCCACTATATTTGCTTCTTGTGAAATAAAGAATAGCTTCTTGTTTTTTTCAATATCATTTTTTATATATTGTTTTGATTTTAGCACTTTTTTTTTATTGTAGCACTTCTAATTGGTCATATATACATAAATATGATAACTTTTGTTATTTTATATGTTGATATTATATATAAGCCTTATATTTATACATTTTAATAACTAATGATCTCAAAAAATTTTTACCCCCAATCGAATTTCTAGCTCTGCCCCTGGGCACTAACGATGTTGGGAAAGGATGAACACTTAAAAAAGAAGGGAAAAAAAAAAAAAAGAAAGGAAAAAAGAGTTGCGAGATTAAATCATAAAATGGGCAATCAATGGACCAAATTAAATCGAAACATGGGCTAGGGACGAGAGTCAAAATTTTCCAATAGTAGAACAACCTGTCAACCTCATCAAAACCATACTAATCCAAACATATTTTCAGAAAACATTTCCTGAAAATTGAATAAATCTAGAGACAGTTAAACCATATATCAACACTCAGGCAGATACAAAGCTAAATAATGATCAGGTAACTTTATAACAGATTTCATACGTACTTAATTTTACCATAAACTTCGTTTAATTTTATAATTAAAATTGAAGTAATTTGATTATTGATGATTTTTTCTTTTAAATATTTAATTAAATCATGGCCACCTTCTAGCGGCTGGGTGGGCAATTGATTATATATGTCAGTCTCTCTTGCAGCTGGGAAAGATCGTTCAACGTGGGATTACTGGCCTGAAAATTCAGAGAAAATATATAATTAGCAAGTATTAATTAGAGAAAAAAAATTAGCATTATTTTTTAATGGTTTAGTCTAAATTAATAAAAAAAATAAAAGTATTAGTGTTAGGGGATATTAGTTAATTAATTTGTAGAAAGCAACTCTTTACTAATAGAAAATTAGCTACGAATAAATATGATCACATATATATAAGATATTTGTGATGTATTTGTGATGGATTTATAATAGAATTCTACTAAAATATCACTAAAGGCATGACTGGTTTTTGTCATAAAGTTATGTATTGTGACGAGCTTCATTAAATTAGTTTAAATAATAGATTATTTCATTAGTGAAAATGTGCTTTGTTGTATTGCCTAAATGCTTATAAACCTATTAAGAGGTGTCAATGGGTAGCGTTTAAAAAGAAGAATCTTCATTTTTTTTTGTTTACGAACACACACTGCAAGAAAAAACAAATATTAGTGATAATTAAAAATAAAGTGGTAATGTGAATATGCATTTAATGAAAACAACTTGTGTTTTATTATTAATTAATTTTATTCGATGACAATAAATTTTATTTTCTCGCAATATGGCTCAATAGTGGCAGAATAATTTTTTTAGTTGTCATTATTAACAAGTAGTAATAGCCATGTAGTAACAATTTTCTGTGATACGATTTTCTCTGTCAACAAATTATCATAATAAATGTGTCACTAATTACTACAATGACAATTTAAATACAATTTTTATCACTATTGATATTATAAAAATCATTTTTAACAGAATCGAATTTTTTTCGATAAATTTTTATATTGTCGCTTGATATATTATTGCTAAATTTCTTTTTTCTTATAGTGGCAATTGTCAAGGCCATTTTTTCTTCTTCTCAAGTATCCCGTTATGTACTAAAGGTAAGCCCTTTATAATTGAAAAACCAAATAAAACTAACACTAATTCCACACCAACTGTATATATAGTATGTTTCTGTGAATTACTATACGTACCTCCAGTAGTATCCTATGGAGTGACCTTTCTTGGTCTGTTTTTGTGGAGGAACAGCTCATAACATTGAATCCTCTCTCAACCAACTCTTTTAGTATTCCCGAAAGAGAAAACCCTTGTTGATCCTCTTCAAAGCTGCTAGTGTTTATCAGAATCTCCATCCCAACAGAGCAAGGGTTTACTGTGACAAAATTGGCGAAATCATTATTATTGTTATTATTATTATCTCTACTTCTTTTGCCTAATCCCGAATTAACGCATTTCTTAAGTTTGTCTCTCCGGGCTTCCAATTGATGGATATTATCCCGCTTGTCTTTTATGTAATTCACAGCCTCCTGCATGCTATCGCACATTGAACGCTTCCCCTAAACAATTCCGAAAATGCACATTAATTATATATAGCCATTTGTGAAATGTGTATTAGATTTAGATATTATCATAAAAGATTTATATCTTTCTACAATTGCAGAATCACAACCACTACAAAAAAAAAAAAGTAACTACTTCACCAATGGAGCAATCCATCACAAACTCAATGAAATTCGTCACAAAACTGTGATGAATTTTGTTTATTGCGAATCTGTTGGGAAATATCTTGTGACTAATTGTTACTTCAATTCCGTTTCAATAGAATTCTGTCACAAATCCATTATAAATGTCTTATATCTGGACATGACAAATTTTTCAGTCAACGAAGAGGTGCATCTTTTAGTGAACGGGACTTTTATTTTGAAACAAAAAATGTAAAATGGGCATATTTAATATATTGAAAAATACATATACGGACATAATTTTGAAAATCACTTCCCTGAAAATATATACCTTTCAGTTTTGTTTTTGTGTTTCTTACTAAAAATTCAAGATCCAAACTCACCTTAATGTATTCAGCAGGAAGAAGGGTTCTGAGTGAACCACAAAGATTTGCCATTTCTTGCCTCCGTTGCCTCTCGATTTCCCTATGCACAAATTTCCTTAGGTCACTAGGTTCATCATCATTTCTCTTTCCCTTGTTCTTATTAACCCCAGATAGGCTTATCCTCTGCCTTGAGGGGCTTGAGGTTCTGGGATTAATAATCCCATGTCCAACAAAACCATGATCCTCTATCAGATTATCCAGGATTAATTTATCCTGTTGGCCGGGATTGGAGGGGGCTGCAGCTCCAAAAGGCACATATTTTACCAATAATATCTTCAAATCTCGTTTGTTGGGATTTAATTTGGGTTTGTAATGGAGATACGGTTGGTTAGGGTTGAGATCTGCAATTGCCACTGCGGGATCTTCAAGCATAAACAAGGAGATATGTAGGGAGTGTCCACACTATTCTTATTTTAATTAAATGACTTTTTTTTTTCGGTTTTTCCATTGCTTTTTAGCAACTGCACCCCACAACAACGTTGTATTCGCACTCAAACGTAGAATATAACGTTTTATAATGTGCTCTAATTGTTGATTTGGTGGCTGTTAATTATCTTCCCAACAATTTTTTTTGTTCACATATGCCTTGACTCATGGTTGTAGTCTTACATTAACCCTTATTTGTAGATGTTCCTATTCATACCATGTGTTGAGAGTTAGTAATCTTGATTCTCAAAATGAAGACTTGAAGAGCTAGTCAGTCAAATATATTTAATTTTTTGTGTATATCTTATAAACACTTGTTTATGTAGGGGCTATGTGCTAGTCATTGTATGAGTAAGGAGAGTAAAATAAGTGTACAGAAGAGTGAGTTAGAAAATTAAGTATGAACACAAAACCGTGTTGTAAAGTTTGAGAAATATAAAAGGAAAAATTACACTGACCACCCCTGAGGTTTGGTTGATTTACGAAAAATCCCCTACTTTTTCAAAAATTACTAAAAACCCCCTAAGGTTTCAAAAATATTACAAACTTATTCGAATTTTCGAAAATACCCCTTTCCCTTTTTTGGGTGATTTACATTGACCACCCTGAAATTAGGCTAATTTACGAGAAACCCCCTGTGGTTTCAAAAATTACCAAAAACCCCCTGAGGTTATATTAATATTACAACTAGCACCTACTTAGGTTGATTTATCAACAATATTAATTAATTCTTTTTTTTCCCTCTGTAATATTGTTATCATAAAATTTTCATTTAATAGATTTGGAAAAAAAAATGTGATTACTTATTCAAATAAATATTTCGAATTTAATGTTATGAATTTATACTAAATATACATAATATTTGCTAAATTTATATTTGAGAAAAATATAATTATATGCATCGTATATACCCATTATGTAAAATGAGAAATATAAACATTGATTGAAATAAAAAATTAAAATTAAATAATGCACTTGAAAACTTTATTTAGCTTGAGGACTCTAACTCATTTCTCTTAAAATTTACTCCGTATTAGCGATAATATAACATACTTGATGTGTTGGTACATACCTTTAATGCATTAAATTCAGAATATTTATTTGAATAAATAATCACATTTTTTTTTCAAATCTATTTCATGAAAATTTTATGATAACAATATTACAGAGGGGAAAAAAAAGATTTAATATTGTTAATAAGTCAACCTAAGTAGGTGCTAGTTGTAATATTGGTATAACTTCGGGGGGGTTTTGGTAATTTTTGAAACCATAGGGGGTTTCTCGTAAATTAACCCAATCTCAGGGTGGTCAGTGTAAATCACCCAAAAAAAGGAAAAGGGTATTTTCGGAAATTCGAATAAGTTTGTAATATTTTTGAAACCTTAGGGGGTTTTTGGTAATTTTTGAAAAAATAGGGGATTTTTTGTAAATTAGCCAAACCTCAGGGGTAGTCAATGTAATTCTCCCAATATAAAATTGTTGATGGAGTAGAGAGAAAATTTGTATGTTGTCTTAATTCTCCACTTTATACACTTCTAAAATGAAATACTCTTTTTCATCCCATCACGTTTCCGTGACACTTCTCCCTGAGTTTGAAGGGATCTTTTCAATTTATTTTAGGTTAGTTAAGTTGTTGATATTATTTGTTTATTTTTAGTTCTCTATGTATAACTAACGTTTATTTGCGTGGATGCATGTGACAAGGAAATATTTTTTTAAAAAAAATTAATGATCGTACTTGAGTAATAATGTAAAAAGTGTCATCAATTAACTATAATATATATCTATATATGTATGTATCTTGGACTATAAATTTAATTTTTCTGTGAGAATAATTTTTATATATCCTCTTGTCTGCTCAGATCTTGAGAATTGAATGGACCAATAAGATCCGTCATATTAGCAAAGCTCATCCCTATAAATGCTAGATCATTTAATGGGATTGGTAAGTTCATTTATACCCCAAAAATACCCTCCCGACTCTCTTAAATTTTTTCTTGATACACCCTATTGATTTGAGCATCGAAAAACATTTAATTGGGGCGAACTCTAACTAAGTAAGGCATGGTCATCCCTTTTTTTCACAGGAGGATGATCACCATCACTCTGCAAGAGCTTCTCTCAAATTTTGTCAATCATTTTCAGACAACATTACATCTATTTGTTGTGATTAATTTAATATTTTTCTTGCAGTGAATATTTCATGATAACCCATAAATTGTCTAAGGCTATGCGTTGTGTGATTTTCTTTGTCTTGTTTGATTGGATTTTTTTACAAGAAAGATATTAATGAGGTAACATTAACGTTCTCATTATTTTAAGTTGTCATTATTAACAATTAGAAATATTTCTATCATAACAATCAAAAAAAATTACTACTATAATTTGTGACAGTATGTTGATTGCCACTAACTTGTCCATCATAAGTGTCAATAGTCGTTAATAGTACTATGACACTTTAAATATAATTTGATTATGAGCTAGTGAGTATTCACTATTGTAGCTAATTAAATGCTTCTCCGTATCAGATTTGACTATATAAATCAGTACTTGAATACAACAAAAAATTTAAAAAGCAAATTGCATTAATTACAAAACCTTGATTAATGACATGCAATCTTTAGTAATCCTCTTCTTTTTTCTTTTTTTATTTATTTTTCTTTGCTGTCGGAGTACTGATGCATAAAGGCTAAAGCTTTTGTCTTTTTTTTTTCTTTCTTTCTCTTTCTTTTTTCTTCTTCTTCCTTTTTTTTTTAATATGAATGTCTTGATGAATAAAGATGTATTATATAAATTCCAGGCGGTGATAGCTTAGAGAATTTTGGAGCATAATTACAAGATCAACACGAAGCATAAAAAATATATATTTTGAGGAAAAAGCGAACTGATACATTGTACGATATGATGTCTCATAATATGTAAGTACTCATTGTGTATTATTTGTGAGAGATCATAAGCATAATCTTCTTTTCAAAATATATTATATACATATGTGTGTGTGTGTGTATATCGCACCGTATTCGATTCAGCTGAAGTGGGGCTCGAAAAAGTTGAAATAAGGGCCTAATTAGGGAGCATCGTCACATATATAATAGACTAAAAAATTGTGTCTCAGCTTCGCTTGGTAGCTAAGTAAACTTAATTATTTATTTATCCAGACAAATGTTTGATTTAAATTGCCAATGAGATTTTGCCCAAACCACAAGTTTGACGTTGCTAGACTACAATGTCTTGATCTAATTCCATCGTAAATGTTGATACTTATTCACTAATTACATTCTACCATATCTAAAAAAGAAAAAATAGTAAGTTGGTGACAAACTGATAATATAACAAGTGATAATGAAAAAGTTGTTATTAATTATATACAGTAGTGACAACAAATTTATGCTATCATAAAATATAATTTGCACAATATTAATGATGACGACATAATGTAAAAAATTGATGATTAATGATACAACTATGGTGATAACTTACTGACAATGGAATCTTACCACAAAATCCTAATAATAATTTTTTTATTATCACAAAGTTGTCTCTATGTGTGTGTGTGTGTGTGTGTGTGTGTATTATTGTGTCACTAGTTGTCAATTGTAATAACTAAAATATTAATTTTTGTCACCATTAAGTAATATTGTAACAATATAAAATTATTGTCACCAAAAAGTCTTAATTAAAGACAAATAGAATTTATTGTTACTTAATACAATTATGGGTAATAATTTTTATATTATCATTTTTATATCATGTCACTAATACTCTTTTTCTTGTAGTGCATCTTGATTGTTTATCAATTCCAATAAGTAAAAGATGCTTGATTTAAATCAAGCGAGACATTACTATGATATTAGTATTTTTTTTTTTCAATTTCATTTTGTAATGTTGCTTTAGTTAGTCCAGCTTCAACGGTGGATCAATAAATAAAGTGGATTAGTTTTGCGGTCGTGCACAATAAATATAAGAGCCCGTTTGGCCGGGGTTTCTTCTGGGGTAGAAACATTTATTTTTGAAAAAAAAAAAAACACTTCAAAACAAAAAAAAATGTATTTGGATGGACTTTTTTTTAAAAAATAGAAGCCAGAAAAAAAGCCGAAAAGGAACTTTTTTTAGAAGCTACTCTGGATAGCTTCAAATAAAAACATATTTTAAAACACTTTTTGTTGTTGCATTCAAACGCAAAACTGTTTGACTAAAAAAAACTATAAAAAGTATCATTCAAAAAGCACTTTTTTTTAAGCCATTCAAACGGGCTCTAAAACTCTCCTTGAGTCGAGCTTCAAATTCGGTTATAAATATGGCGGATGCTTGTCTAAACTTATAATATAGGAAATAAATAAAAATTAATAATTATATTTATCTCTCTTTTATAACAATAAATATCATATATTTTGTAAGTCTCCATCGATCTTTCTCTTTTTTACATTTCATATGTGAATTTTAATAAAAATATATGTAAAATAAATAAATCAATAACTTGTGCAAAGAGAAATTAACTCATAATTAAGCTAATCTACCTAATTGATATTGCCTCCAAAAGGAAAAATTAAAGGATCAGAGATAATCAGCATAAAGATTAGCCATTTTTCCATATCTACAAGGATGCACGAATCTCCCAATATTCTCTTCATCAATCATAATGCCATCCATCGTCTGCTTTTTACCCCTTGGAGAAAGATTAATTAACAATTTGCATAAAGAGCATGATCCGCAATCCCATCATGTAGGATTAGTTTTTCTCTTTGACAAATAGATCTACAGTGGCCCCTCTGCTGCTAGGATTCCATGGCAACATCTTCATAAATAAATTAAGACATTCGAGGATTTTAATTTTGTCCCCCCCAGTGCTATTTGTAAATGTTTTAATCTTTTATTTTATATATAAAGAAAATTACTTTCTTAAATGGGTTAATTTCACATCGAGAAAATTATATTTTTAGAACATTATATTGCACAAATTTGACATTTAGGACTCTATTTTGCCCAATTTCAATTTTATGACATCAATTTAAATTTTTTTGACACATTTAGGGGGTGGGGTGGGGGTGGGATATATTTATATATTTATATTTACTTATGTTTTTATATATTATTTTATAGAATTATTTTAAATCATTTATATTTTAGTTTTTTTTTTTTAAGTTTTGTGCCTGTCAATATTATGGCCGAAGTCCGGTCAAATTTTTTGCCATATATGCAAATTTCGATCAAGTCATTTCGAAAGTCCTAAATATGTCAAAAAATTTTAAATTAATGTTCTAAAATTGAAATTGTATAAATTAGAGTCCTAAATATCAAATTTGTGCAATATAATATTCCAAAAATGTAATTTTTCCTTTCATATCTGATGCACTAGGAGTATGATATATCACATGTTGTACCCCTTTTCTTTTAAATACAACAATTATGTATCTTGAAAATTTTACAATTACAAAAAATACCACTCTTAAAAAACCCCTAAGTAAATCAAAAAAAATGTCAACTAGCTAGTAGCCATCATTGTGCCCCTGGATGCCCTTTGTACGTACAACAAAGAGCATCCAAGGACATAAATATATATAATAGTTAGTTCGCAAACTTTTTGATACAGTAACGATTTTTTTGGATGGAGACTTAACGGCTCAATTTGTTCTTGTAATTGTGAATTTTTTCAAAATAGGCAACTCTCATTTTCAAATGACGAGAGCATACAACTTGCAATAACGAATACTTGCAATAACAAATATATTTTTAAATATTGCGAAATACTTGTAATTAAATACGTCCAGCTCCGGTTGCCTGTCCGGCCGTGGTGACGCCGACGGCCGATTGATTAAGACCATTTCAACGTGAGTGCAGATGAAGAACACGAAAGGAATAAGGGAAAATGAACAAACATTAAGAACTGCATGCAGTAGCTAATTAGCTCGAAATAACAGTAGTAATGAATGGGTTCGTTACCTAAATCATTCATCAAGTGATTAATATCGCTGTAAATAAATTGGGTTTGACTAAAAAATTTTTTATGTCTATCAGTCTATGCGTGTGGTAAAATGCCTAATGATGGATACATAAGAAAAAAGTATATATATTAATAAATAAAGGTCATGTCAACTTAATTATCGAAAAAGACGAAAAAAAAAAATCTATATCAACTTTCAATTTGTCATTCATGCGTGCGATAGATGTCAATAATATTATTTGTCATTTTGCATTTATGCCCTTTTTGGCAAACAAACAACAAAATTGGTGCATGTGAACTTGCATTACCAGCTGAAGATTGGATGAAAGACCTCGATCTGAGGTTAATGAGAATTTGCTGCATTTGTGTTGGAGAATATTATGAGTTTTTTTTTTTTTTTTGGCTGTGTTTCCCATATTTAATATTTAATGTACCTTTTAATTAAAAATATTTAACATGGTATTAATACCAGTTCGGATCTTTTATTGCATAATTGTATTACATTTGCTATTACATTCATCAATATACACCATGTATATTTGTGAGCGGTCGAAATAAAGAAAGAGAAAAATTGATGATTGTTTTGATGAGTGGCATGGAAAATTCTCCTTCCTTATCTCGACCGTTCACCACTACACGTGGAGTGTATTGATGAGTATAATAAAAGATGTAACCCAATTATGAAATAGAAGATTCGAACTGATATTAATTATCACTAGACCAAGAAAAATGTTATGGATTCGATTAATTTTATTGCAACTCATTTATGCAAAATAATATTTCGACAAGGACTGTCCTGAGAAAGAAACTGCGGAAATTCAGTATATACCAAATCCTTATCCTCACAAATGAGAATAAATTGTTTTAGGACAACTGGATAAGAATTGTAAACAATTGAAGCTACAACGCAACATAAAATTAATTAATACAATTCAATCAAGATTAATCAGATAAAATTACAGGATAAATATTGAAGACACGCACTTCTCCTTCACAGCTGCGCATCACTTAATTAGAAAGGTTAACTACATAGGTCAGTCTCTCCTGGAGCTCGGATAGATCAATGGATGTGATATCACTGGCCCGAAATCATGAAAAAAGAAAATTATAAAAGGAAAACTGAAAACCAAAAAGTTCCCAATAATAGTAGATATAATGTTGTGCCTTAAAAATTGGGACAAAATATATATATATTTTATGCTCCGAACTATGAATGTTGTAATTACACCTTTGTTATATGTTTTTTTTATCTTTTTTATACATATTTACACTTTGGTCCCCAAATCCACTTGGGGGGGGGGGGGTTTGGTGGGGGCAGTTCCCACAGAGTGACGCTATGTAACGATTTTAAAAGTAAAAATTGATCAACATGGAAACTGTTAAAATTTAAAAGTGTAGTTGGGGATTTTGCTTATGACGATGAAGCAAGCATAATAATGGAGCAGACTCTTTCCAAGACATCGCAGACACTAGCGGTGGCAGTTCCACAATTTTTATAACTAGAGAGTGGACTAGAATGATGAAATGCAAATGCCATATAATCTACATGGAAAAATGCAACAAACTCAGCATATATAATTCAAAGAACAAACCATATTTTATACCCCTGAAAGATTGTGGCCAGAACTCATAACCGAGTTTGGTCAAACAAAATTAATCATATGAAAAATGATCAATCGCATTGCGAGCGCTATATTAACGCATATCATGATTTAGTTAGTCGGGTATCCGTATCATGCACCAAATACCTCAATCCGAACTCTATGGAGTGACTTATGATGTACTGTTGCCGAATGACAGCCAACCGGATTAAGCCCTCTTTGAAGCAACTCCACAAACACCCTTGAGAGTGGGAACGTAAATATTTCCTCATTTTGGGCAGTAGTGATCAATATTTCAAGTCCGTCGTGACAAGGGCTCACCACCACACGATAATAATTATGCGAACAACAACGGCTAACACCACCCAACATTAATAATCCATCCTCATGATTATTTATACATAACTTGTTCAGCTTGTCTCTCCGCTTCTGCAGTTCTTTGATGTTGTTCTGCTTATGTTTGATGTAATTCACTGCCGCGTGCATGTGATCAGACATCGAACACTTTCCCTACATGAGAACCATCAACTTAGGTAATGATTTTTGCTATTGAAATGGAATTACACCATTAATGTACTATACATATATGTGCTTAATTAGTTATACTAATAATTACCTCGATATATTGCAGAGGAAGAAGAGATCGAAGCGATGCATGAAGGGCTGCCATTTCTTGCCTTCTCTGCCTTTCGACATCTCTATGCATATTTTCTTGCTTTCGCGATCTTTAGTACCCTCTGCATCCCTCCTCCGTCTCTTTTTTGACCTCATCCCTTCAGAGGAACCGTCATTTCCGTCCAACACCAGTTCATCAACTTGTGGAGGAAACATCATCCTCAATTTAAATTAGAGAGAGAGAGAGAGAGAGAGAGTTTTGGTCCTTTTGGAAGTTCCTCAGATGCTGCAACTTTTGCGGTAAGCTCAAATTTCAGTGGAGAAACTTTTTTTTAAGAAAGAGATGCTAAAGATAATTAAGAGAACTGTGCCTATAAACTGACGTAAGCCCATAATTGCAAGTTTAGATTTAAATAGACTATAAAATACCAATTACGATGCCCCACACGCCAGATAATGGTACGGTAAGCGCGGCATTTGTTTAAACACTAATTAATCGTACGTAATACGTGCCTTTTTTCAATTAATTAGTCCGGCCATCGTACTGGTTTGATTATGATGTGTGGTTTAGCATAAATGACAGCTTGGGGGGATCGGAATAACTTTTACTGTTCATGGTTTTACTAATGACGATAAGTTATTTTATGACTTTGTGCAACATGGAACGACTCATGAATTTATTAACCAATTATTAAATTTTATTGACAACAATCATTAATTAAGCGCAACTGTTGAAAATGGGAGCTCAATATTATTATGCATGGACTTGACTTGTATGGATTTTAAAGAGCCCACGTTGATTATATGTTAGTTGAAGTTATGAGCGGCCAAAGTTTTGATTAATTTGTTCGTTGATTAATGGATTACAAGTATAAAGAAAATAAAAATTATACATATTTAAATTTAGAATATAAAAATTAAAATATTAATTAAATTTTACACATAATTATATCTTTCTTAGTGTGCGAAATTAAAATAAAATATAATTTAATCACATATTCAAATTCTGAATATGAAATTAAAATATTTATTGAATTTTATACATGATTAATTATATATTTTAGTGATTTATATTAAATTCATTATAGAAAATAGTTTTAAATATAAATAGAATTATAAGATTGACAAACAAACAAGAAAAAAAATTTAAAAGAAATGATAAAAGATGTATGGAAAAACTTATATATATATATATATATACACACACACACACGGGAAAGAGAATGAGAAAAGAAAGAAAATGAAAATACGATAAAAATGGGAGAGAGGAGACAAAATTGAAAGACCAAAAAGACCAAAATGGTTATTAAACTCCCTATACTCTTTATTAATAGTATAGACATAATTGTCATACGAAGAAATATCATTTCATTTCATGTTAATCTTATTTCAGTCCGATTAAATTAATTTGAAGTACTTTGGTTTGTTGTAATTATCTAAGACTATTATATCAGGCATACTTGATGCGTATGCAAAATAAAAGTGAATTATAATTTAATTAAATAGTTAACTTTTAATAATATAAAAGTAATTTTTTGCTAAATTTTCTATACAAATACACGTCTTTCTTACTACTAATATGCATACTATCTTTTTAATTATTTATAATATATTTATTAAATTTATGAAAAGTTAAAATATCAATTTTAAATAAAATTATTTCTTGATTAAGAATAAATAAAAATACAAATTAAAGCAAAAGTTATATAAATAAAGGGGGGATGTGAGAGAGAAAATGGAAGCTATGTGAAAAAATAAAAAAGAAAACATTGAAGATAAAATAAATGATACAGGAGAGAGAAGAGTAGTTTAAAAATATTTTTAAAATACTACAATTATAGACACCAAAAAAAGTCAAAATCCCTCACACTTAATATATGGTATACATAACGACGAAAGATCACATACTTCAATTAAGTGAGGGGCAAATAATCTTTGAAAAAATAGAATTTTTGATCTTTCAAAAAATATTTTTAGTCCAAGGCAACTTGGACCTTTTGGTTGCGTTAGGTAGAGGGTACTGGACTTGATACTTTGACTATCCTTCATTCACATTAAGATGTTCAGTAAAATTTTGCAGTCCAATATGTGGCCCCAATATGGTAAATTATCAAATAATTTTTGTGATTACAGATCCCATAGGTGAGATGGGATGGAGTATCTAATGGATTAGGGCTAGCTGGATTGCACTTTAAAATTACTTATCACCCTCAAGTTTCGTACATTTTTTGAAACCATGAGCCCAAAAAAAAAGAATTCATAAACGAGCATGAAACTTATACCATTGTTATGTCTTGTAAAATAAATGAGTTAAGCCTTATTTAATAATAAATAATTTATTTAAAAAAAGAACTAATCAACAACAACAAAAGATTTCAAACTTCAAAAATTTGAACAATAGAAGGTCGTATCACTCACTAAAACTATTCATTGTGCTAGAAAGGATAAAGAGAGACCGTGTGTTCATTGAAACTATTCAACAACTGCAATGTCAAATGCAAACTAATTTATGTTTAATTACAATACCCCTTAAAATAAATTAAATACAAAACAAGTAATTTCATTGTAGAGTCAAAAGTTAGGGTTAAAAATTATATCGAGATCGATGAAAACCAAAATGCCATACAAATGTGATATCAAGAAGTAAATATTACAAAGAAAAAGAAGCCAGAAGTTCGAGTTCAAACCCCTCCTTTTGGTAATGAGAAAGAAAGAAAACCCTCAACGCTTAGTGTCAACAATGCCGGTGCAAAATGTAATCAATAAGCCTTTGTACTCATGAGAAATCAAAGACGGCAAACTTGTCATTAATCAAAATGTTTAGGAGCTTTTGGTAATTTGACATTATATCCAAATAGTCATAAAAATAGTACCAAACAAGTTCTAATTGGATTAAATGTGTATCAACCCAAAGTATACTATTTTTTCAAAGGCTGAACAAATGCCTTATTTTTTCAAAATAATCCAATGGAATAGGTATCAATCCCAAACCCATCGAGCTACGAAATGCTACCTTTGTATTTTTCAATTTGGATTTTCCATTTACGCAAACTCAAAGGATATGTTATGGTAATAAAAGGTCCGTTTGAATAGATTTTAAAAAATGTTTCTCAAATCGTACTTTTTGTAGTAGAGTCTTCTTTTTTTTTTAATCAATCAATTTTGCGTTTGGATACAATAATTAAAAATATTTTATAATAAATTTTTATTTGAAACTACTCTATAAAGCTTCTAAATAAGATCATATGGGCTTCTGCTTTTCTTTTTCTTTCAAAAAATTCATTCAAATACAATTTTTTTGCTTTTAAGTTTTTTTTTTAATATAATGCATCTCCAAAAAAATCTATCTAAACAGGCTCAAAAGTCATAAGGAATACTTGAAAATTGGACTATTTCGAAGTGGGTCTGAGTGTAATTAGCTCAAAATACTAATATGTACGCCTTCAATGACAGATTATGATAGATGCGTAACATCTTCAATTTCACATGACAATTGCTTTGTATAAAAAAAACACACATACGTACTTCTCATGAGGCTCTATGTTTCGACACGGTTTAGATGCTACTTTATCAAATAATATGCATCAAACATAGAACAATAATAATGTCGTTCAGGGTCTCATCGTCACTTCATCAATGTCAATCTTACAAGTATTTAGAATTTTTTTGACCATTAATCAATGATCTACATAACAATTTCAGGGACCCAAAAGCAAGCTCCCGCCTCAATGCACTGTAATGCCCCAAAAAGGGGCCGTAATTGCTGACTATAATTACTAGCCGGTGTGGTATATTTTCTGCATGTATAAAATAAAAAATATATATAAATTAATTACATATTTAATAAATTTATAATTTTATGTATTATGAAAAAAAAATTATTGAAAATTAAATTTATATATTATGAAAAAAAACTAAAAATTAAATTAAATTTTATTATTAAAAAATAAATAAATAAATAAAGTAAATTAAATAGAAAAGATAAAAATGCGAGAGAAGGAGAAAAGAAAATAAACAGAAATGATAATATTACATTGAAAAGAGCTGAGAGAAACTTGAAGAGAGGGAAAACAAAAACAAACAAACCGTAGGGAGGAAAAAAAAAAAAAAAAAAAAAAGAAAACAAGCCAAAGATACTAAACTAGAGTGCTGGAATTTTATTAAAAGATAGAGATAACAATCACTGTTATTAGTCTACATATTATTGTCCCTTTGCCAACAATTCACTTCTCCATAATTACTCAAATGAATGTGTGTGTGTGTGTGTGTGTGTGTGTGTGTGTGAGAGAGAGAGAGAGAGAGAGAGAGAGAGAGAGCTGCCTGGCTAAATGCAATTCACAGGAAGACAGAAACAAAGCATGCTGCGAAAGAATTCAAATATGTGGTAACTATCTAATTAGTTCATATTGGAGAAGACAAAAGGTGAAAACAGAGTTAACCAACCATTACAAGCTCACAACAAATGTTCATCACTGAATCATTCTTAGAACTCATGACACAGCTAATCCTCCGTACTTAAATTAATAATATATAATGGAGAAATTTACTTCTCTCTACAGGCAATGCATGATATGACTCAATCGTGATCAACGTCATGCTGGCGAATATCTGCTGGCGTCAGTCCACTTAAATATTCATCGAATGAAGGTGAAAGACATTCACTTTAGCAACTTTAATCCAAAGGATAAACATGCTAAGGGAATTAATAATTACAAAAGACCACAATGAATCATGCTTTTCAGTTTTCACACTGAATAACAGTAATGCAATCATAATTCTGATTGCAACTCATGAAACACGATATGTCTCGAAAAAAATATTAATATAAGAGATATGCTTAAGCAGCAGATGAGAAGAACAAGGAAACGGCAAAATAGAACAAATTACTACTCAAACGCCAAGCCCTTATGGCCCTGAAAATATGTATTGACCATTAACCAATGAATAAAAGCACAGAAACTAAGGAAAGTTATGTCGGGATCCGTTACAGCAGCATGCGAAAAGAGCCCCAACTTGTGCAGTGATAAAAAGAAAAGAAGATAGAGAAGATACAGCATAAAATGAAATAAGATCTCCTGGGGTACAGCACATTATAATTTACTGAAAAGAATCGGCACAGTCGAAAGAAATAGAATTTAACTTCAATAACATCTTCAGGCTCTATACAAATGCAGCAGGATAAGTATTTTATTTGTTATGTGCTGAAATTGCATTTCATTGAATTTCATTATCTCCACCATTTTTACTTTTCACAGGGATTAAGTTGCTTAAACATCAGCAGATAATGGTAGGCAAACGAACGAATCAGCTGATACTGCATAGCAGCATAAGGATTATCCACAGTAGTATAAATAATATGGTATTTTAGATACCTTCATGCTATCAATTTTAAGAAAATTATAACACGTTTCGGTTCCATTTTCTGTTGATTAATGTGTGTGAGACTAGACTCACAGAGACAATTGTGCAAAATCTCCCTGGAAACATACTAAACAAAACAAAAAGTCTCTAATAAGTTCGACCATTCTCACAAACCCTATTTATCATACAATTTTTATCTAGCTACTACAAATCTCAAAACCAGGATCAAGGAAAAGCAAGGAAAATGGCCTACAATATCTACTGGCAATTGTAATTTAAGTAAATCGATAAGACATGACAATGGCTGAAAGAGAAAGAATGGGCACCCGTGTAAACTAAATGCTGAGTGAACAATGTGAAGAAATGCTGGAGTATTGCATTGCATTCTTGATATAACTTTCACTTTGTTAACAATGTTAACAATCCATTTACAGAGAGAAACATTAGTCTACAACAAGTTGAAATTTCTTTGCGAGAAAAGGACGTACCATATTGAAACTCAGCGTCCCTTTTTGTGAGACTTTAACGAGAAGCGATATGGAGGTAAAGGCGAAAGTTGAACTGGTGATGGGGGAGCCTCTAAAGCTCCAGATCAACATCCGCACTACCTCTTTCATTGAAGGGTGACAGGAAGGTGAATTTTGAAGACAAAGCAGTGCCACTATGATGCACAGCAGGACTTGCTCTTCATTCACCGACTCAATACTCTGATCTACTAAATCAAGAAGCTTCCTGGCACAAGCAAGATAGCTAGCCCACAAATGGAGGTTGGCTCAACGGAACTCAGACATGGGTGATCCTGACACCTGAAGTGGCCTACCTCCAGCAATAAGAACTAATAAAAGAACCACATCACTATAAACATCACACTTCCCAGATATATATGTCAGCCCCACCACCGTACTCAGATGCAATGTAGCACACAGTTCATTTCATTCTTGGTGTGCTACTAATACCACCACTATTTGGTATCTCCCCGCTGATAGTATCCTAACTATTTTCCTTTGCTTTCCAAAGCTCGCTGCTAAGCCCATCCAACCACCGCTCTGTGGTACCTCTACTGCTCCTGCTTCTTTTCTTATTTCTGTAGGCAAACAATTCATCATCCCTCACCCACAAAATTTCAATATGACAATCATCACTCATTGAACCCTTTACCAATTTTTCTCTTCATCTTTTTCTTCCTATCAAGCTCTTCACAATAATCCTCCTTCCACCACTCCCTCGTAGGTCTTCTCTTCTCATTCGTCACGCTCTTATCATCATCCACCAAAATCCTCCAATCTAATTGCTTCCTATTCTTCTTTTTCTTCTCCATTTTCTTAACTGCCTGAGAGCTCGAGGAAGCTCCAGTCCACTCAGTTTTCAGCCTCTCATTCTTGATCTCGTTCCCAATTCATTCCATTACGTATTCTTTCCCCATAACTGACTCCATTGACAACTCGTCACCCAATACAGCCTCTGGTGAAGCCTCCATCCTTACAACAACAGTCTCCAGTGACGTATCCATATTCCATTCTCTCAAGATTATAAACATCATTAACTTCCTCATAGCCACTCGTGGCGACCACGCTCTCGGTATCCTCATCCCAAACTACCCCCCTCAACCTCTGTTAAGCTCAAATCAATGGGAGAGGAACAGAGGCAAGTCTGGAGCCCAGAGGATCAGAACTAGCCTCGAGATGTCCAGCCCACAATCAGTGTTTCACAGTCAGAAAAGAGAGAGAGACTCAAGAGAAACCATTAATCCACTAAAACAGAAAAATGAATGAATCGTTACAGAGAGGGCTTTCCTTTTATAAGCCCTAATTTCAAGCTAACTACCAACTCTCTAATTCTAACTACCCGAAATGTAGAAACGATTTAAGAAATCGTAAAAGAACGCTGAGCGCGTTTATTAACAAAGACACGTCACTCTCCTGTACAAGATAGCAAAGAAACGTAATCACACTTTTCCTATTCCTATCACGCTTAACTAATAGAAGCGTTATTCTAAACTCAAACACGAGTTAACTTCACGACACGTTTTCTCCCTTCCTTTGATCCTTCTGTTACCAATAGGTCCTTGGTCATTTTGGAACATAACAAACTCCGCCTTGCTTAACAACATCCTTGTCCTCAAGGATGCTCCTGGAACGGATCAAACTCTGGAAAGCGTTGCTGGAGGCTATACAAATCTTCCCATGTATTATCTTCATCACCTGCATTAAACCACTGAACCAATACTTGAGTAACTGGCCTATTATTCTTGTTAACTAAGCAACGGTCAACTATTTTTTCAGGAAGTAAAAAGATGTGCCCGTGTGAAGTGATTTGTATTGGTAAGTGTGGATTAGGTGGTTCACTGCCCGGTCTTCTCTTCAATTGAGACACATGAAACACTGAGTGTATTCGAGCATCTTGAGGAAGTTCTAATCTGTAGGCCACCAGTCCCACCCTCTATACGATCTTAACAGGGCCAAAATATTTAGGTGAGAGCTTGTGAAATGGATGATTTCTCACAGAATTCTGTCTGTATGGTTGCAGCTTCACAAACACCCACGTCCCCACCTCAAACTCCCTCTCACTTCTCCTTTTATCAGCCTGTTGTTTCATTCTATTCTGCGCCTTGTGGAGTTGCTCCTTGAGAAGTCGAATGGTGGCTTCTCTATGCTGTAAACTCCTATCTACTGCACCCAAGGACGAGTCAAAAGGTAGATACACTTGGTGGATTGGAGGTTTCTGACCATACACAACCTCATAAGGGGTGGTGTTAATTGACACATGGAAGATGGAATTGTACCACCATTCCGCAAGGGCCAACCAGTGACTCCATTCCCGTGGCCTCTCTCCCGCCATACACCTCAAATAACACTCCACGCATTTATTGACAGCCTCCGTTTGGCCATCCGTTTGAGGATGGTACGCTGAGGAAGGTAGTAACTTAACTTTTAACATAGCGAACAGTTCCCTCCAGAATTTACTCATAAAAACTGCATTCCTGTCACTTACTATGGTCTTCGGAAGTCCATGAAGCTTGTACACATAATCCAAATAGACCTGGGCCAATCCTGCTGCGGTATATGGATGTCTAAGGGCCATGAAGTGGCTGTACTTGCTTAATCTATCTACCACTACCCATATGGAGCTTTTCCCGGCTGAAACAGGAAGTCCATCAATGAAGTCCATGCTCACATCCTCCCAAATCTTGTCAGGAATGGGTAGCGGAGACAACAGCCCCGGAGATGCACAGGTTTCATGTTTATTCCTCAAGCACACATCACAGCTTCTTATAAACTCTTGTACTGCAGTTTTCATCCCCTTCCAATATAAGCCTTGTTTTAACCTGTGAACTGTCGCTGTTACTCCCGCATGCCGCCCTATAGAACTATTGTGATAAAGTTCCAGCAATTTCCTTCCCAACCCCTCATCACTGCCCACCACTAACCTCCCCTTCCTAGTCAACAAGTTATCATTCCACTTATACTGTGGTTTTTTAGCAGGATCTTGGGTGATGAGTTGGATAATTTTCTGTATTTTTTGATCGTAGAGCCAACTCTCTTTGATATCTGGAATTAAAGAAGAATTAATGCTGGAAATAGCAAGACACATAAGAAATTTGACTTCATACTCAATATTAGAAATAGAAGGTTTTGGAGTGTGACTCTTTGACATTTCAGAATGCGAATCAGGGAATATATTGGTTGAGTGCACCCTAGACAAGGCATCAGCTACAAGGTTTTCCTGGCCCCTTTTATATGTGATTGTGTAGTCGTACCCCATGAGTTTACTGATCCACCTTTGTTGATTAGGAGTGGATATTTTCTGCTCAAGCAAATACTTCAAACTCTGATGGTCAGTCTTTATAGTGAAGTGCCTCCCTATCAAATATGGTCTCCACTTTTGAACTGCACTCACTACTGCTAACATTTCTTTCTCATAAACTGATAACCCTAAGTTTCTCCCAGAAAATCCTTTGCTCATGTATGCTATAGGCCTGCCTTGTTGCATAAGGACAACACCTATGCCTATCTGTGATGCATCAGTTTCAATGGTGAACTCCTTGGAGAAATCCAGGAGTACCATGACTGGAGCATTACTCATGGCATCCTTCAGTGCCTCAAAAGCCAACTGAGCAGCCATGGACCAACCAGAACTGTTCTTTTTGAGAAGATCAGTGAGGGGCTTGGAGATCATTCCATACCCTTTCACAAACCTCCTATAATACCCCGTGAGACCCAAAAACCCTCTTAATTCCTTGACTGATTTAGGAGTTGGCCACTCTCTCATAGATGAAATTTTGTTTGGGTTAGCCGAAACCCCTTCTTAATCTATAATATGCCCTAAATATTCAATTTTGTTTGTTCCAAACTGACATTTACTTTTTTTAACAAAGAGAGTGTTTTGTCTAAGCACCTCAAATACCTGCCTTAACTGCCTCAAGTGGGTGTCCCAATCCGGACTGTAGATCAGGATATCGTCAAAAAAAACCAGACAAACTTCCTAAGAAAGGGTTTAAAGACTTCATTCATGAGACTTTGAAACGTGGAAGGGGCATTTGTGAGGCCAAAAGGCATCACAAGGAATTCGAAGTGCCCATGATGGGTTCTAAAGGCTGTTTTATGGATATCTGCTGCATGCATTCGAATTTGATGATAACCTGACCTAAGATCCAATTTAGAGAACACTTTGGACCCCCCTAATTCATCTAGCAGTTCTTCTATCACCGGAATAGGAAATTTATCCTTAATGGTATGCTTGTTTAACTCCCTGTAATCCACACACATCCTCCATGTGCTATCCTTTTTCTTTACCAACACAATGGGTGAAGAGAAAGGACTACTACTATCCCTAATCACCCCTGCATCCAATAGTTCCTGCACTATTTTCTCTGTCTCATTTTTCTGTAGATTAGCATACCTATAAGGCCTAACTGACACAGCTTTAACATCTTTTTCCAATAGTATCTTGTGGTCGTGCTGCCTATGGGGCGGTAAGCCTTTAAGTTCTTCCAACAGATCCTCAAATTCAGTCATGAGGGTGTCTAAACCTTCCTGCCCTTCCTCAACCCTAGACTTTATTTTATATAGTTGCCCCTCTGTCTCTTGTCCCTCCACACCCTCTTTCGAACTCAACTTCCCTATATACATCATTGACAATGAGGTTGGCTTCTTAAGAAGCTTGCTCATTTTTTTCCCATCAATTAAGGTGACCGTTTGGGGCTGCATACCCCTAAATGCCACCTTTTTTCCCCCTCGGTGAACTCCATCCGGAGCTGATCAAAATTCCACTTAATATGCCCCAAGGTAATCAGTCACTGCACTCCTAAAACCATACTACACCCTCCTAGAGGTAGTATCATGATATCAGTAGTGAAGTATTGCCCCTGCATTCTCCATGAAAAGTTTTGGCACACATGAGTGCTCAACAATTTGTTACCATCAGCTATAGTCACCGCGAAAGGCTTTACCTCTTCCCGTTTACACCCCAATCTTTTAGCAATGTCTAAGTCTAGAAAATTATGATTGCTGCCTGTGTCGATTAAGATGTGGATTACCTTACCTTTAGCATTGACATTGACTCTCATAGTCCTAAAATCATGTACTCCGGTCAAGGCATGAACAGACATGTGAGATGGGGAGGCCTCACTGTCTACACTAGGATTTTCCTCCATCAACTCCTCGCAATCATCTTCCACCCAGTCTTTCTCCCCATCCTCTACTTTTAAAATGAATAATTGCCTCCTCTTGGGGCACACATGCCCGAGGTCAAACTTCTGGTCACACCAGAAGCATAAACCTTTTGCCCTCTTCTCATCAATCTCCTGTGGAGTTAACCTTCTAGAAGGTATCACATGAGTGGAATTGGATCTAGGCTGCCAATTCTTATTTTGAGGTAGGTCAAGATTGTCACTAACACCTTGAGAGAGTGCACTTGGTGGTTTAAGTGCAGTAGGGAAGAGATGTGGTTTCGAAGTGTGAAATGAAGGTTTTGGGGGTGGTGCACTATTCAGCTTGCGAGGATTAACAGAAACAGCTTGTTCTTACAACTTGGCTAGACTAATAGCTTCCTGAAGGGACTTAGGTTTAAACATCGAATTGGAACCGAAATTTCACTTTTAACCCCGCTAAAAAGCAAATCACAGCATAAGTTTCCGTCAACTCCAGACAGTTCATCAGCTCATCAAAACGGTCTAAGTACTCTTTTACCGCACCTATTGGCGTAAATTCATCAGCTTTGCCATTGGATCTTCATAGATCAAAGTACCGAAACGGTCATTGAGCGCCTTGACATAGTCTCCCCACCCAGGCATGTCCCTAGTGAGCCTAGATTTAACGAACATTTGATGGCACTGCAACACACGGTCCTTCCAAATGCATCGCCGCCAGTTTAACTTTTGCATCTGCCGGCGTTCGATCCACATCGAAAAAACTGTTCACATTTGTACACCTACCCGCGCAAGTCATCGCCCCCAAAGCGGGGAAATTCCACACTTGAACAACGAGTAGGAATTTGGTATACTCCTATGCCATTTCCTCCGCGATTCAATGTTACTTCGTCCACCGCAGCTTGAGACGTACCAGCTCCACCGTTCGCCTGGAACGTACTCAGTGTTGCCGCAATTGCTGTCATCATCCCACGCAACTCCTCAAAACTCTTTTCGTTGTTTTGATTGCTGATTCGCAGCTGTTCCGACAGCGTGTCTACATCTCGGCGAAGCTCCGCCGCCCGCGTCTGACATTCCGTCTCCCTTGAATGAAGTAGACCAGCGCCACCGACCGAAGATCGGTGGCTCTGATACCACTTGTTAAGCTCAAATCAATGGGAGAGGAACGGAGGCAAGTCTGGAGCCCAGAGGATCAGAACTAGCCTCGAGATGTCCAGCCCCACAATCAGTGTTTTCATAGTCAAGAAAGAGAGAGAGATCCAAAGAGGAACCATATAATCCACTAAAACAGAAAAATGAATGAATCGTTCCAGAGGGGCTTACCTTTTATAAGCCCTAATTTCAAGCTAACTACCAACTCTCTAATTCTAACTACCCGAAATGTAGAACACGATTTAAAAAATAATGTAAAAGAACGCTGAGCACGTTGTATTAACAAGACACGTCACTCTCATGTACAAGATAGCCAACGAAACGTAATCACACTTTTCCTATTCCTATCACGCTTACTAATAGAAGCGTTATTCTAAACTCAAACACGAGTTAACTTCACGACACGTTTCCTCCCTTCCTTTGATCCTTCTGTTACCAATAGGTCCTTGGTCATTTTGGAACATAACACAACCTCAGCCAAGACAACATCATTCTCCTCCGCCTTAAACCTCGTCACCCAAGATCACTAATATTCCCGCGTCCAACAAAATTGTACTCGGCTTAATATCGCTATGTACAATTGGGGGATCGCAATAATGATGCAGGTACTCAAATCCTCCGGGCTCAGGCTAAAATAAAGCAATTAAAAACCTCATATCCCAACTCCTCAATTCCACAATTTCTTATGAAAAAAGCAATCTTTCAAGCTAGCATTTTCCATAAACCATACTCCTCTTCTAGGGATTGAATAAAACCCGATCACGGAAACGATATTATTTTGGAAGAAAAGAGCAACTCATTCTGAAATTTCTGGCTCACTGGCAAAGACCCAAAATCCATAAGCTTTACAGCAACATGGGAGGAGGTAAAGGCGGAGTCTTTGAACACCAGCCGGCTCGGCTTGAGTTCCTGTGCGCCCGAATGTTCTTCAAGAAATGTCATTCAACTGATGATGAGAATAAGACTAATTGTCCTTAACTGATCTATTCCAAGGCCAACAAATAATGGCATTAACGGGTTAAAAAGACGAACCAAATGTTCCCTTTTTACTCATTCTCATTCAATTTCATCATATAATTAATTGGTTTTAGACTTTCAATCGCGCATCAATTTTATGTTTCAGGATTTTGCATATTTATCATTTTTCTAAGATTGTGCGCAGAGTTATACAACACTACATCACTGATCACTTATTTATTATTTATTATTTATTTTTATTAAGACCCACTACGAACTTTTTTGTTTCCCCTGAATTTGGATACCGTTATAGGTTTCAAGTGTTGTTTTATTTATTTATTTACTATAAATATTTACGTCTTGAAATTAGACCTAATGGCTAATGGGTATTCTTCTGTTTTCTTTTTTCAACAACAAAGATTTGATTTTTACCTCATTTCAACCGGACTATATTCAATATAGAGGAGTTGCAGTGATTAATCCTTTTGTCCCAAACAAGTACAAACTTGCTTCATTCAGGTTGTCTTTCACTTTCTCCTTCTTGTAATAAAAGTTCTTTTATAACATGTGTGATTGACATGTAGGATAATACAGCATACAGCATTACACATTTGCCAAAAAACAGATATAATTCATTCAACATGAGAGCTCACACAAGCTTACGAGCCTTCATTATCTCACCAATGCATATATATCTTATTCTCAGACCAAAGAGCTCCACACAAGAACAGTAATCTTAATGCCTTTACTGAATTTCAGTTTGCCATCATCCGGTTAGCGCAAACACGGAGTCCTCCATCGATATGCAGAGTTAGCATCGGTTTG